>JAWWES010000150.1:15280089-15298447 GCA_035583135.1 Lophotriccus pileatus
ATAAAGAAGATGCTATGTTACCCTAAATCAAGCCTTCTGATTAACTTTTATTTCTCGACCGTCACGACAAGATAACGGTAACACAGATATAAGAGGTTAACTGCTTTTTTGCTACCAAGGGAAAGAGCGGTGTTGTAGAGTTCAAGCTTTTTCAACTCTCTCAACTCAATTCAACTCTATCCAAACCCTTGCTGAAGATATTCCCTTGCTGGCTCCTGGTAGCACCAGCACATAAAGTGCTGAGAAAAACCAAAACCAAGAAACAAACCCCAACATTACACAGGGAATGACACAGAGACAAGATGCTCAGGACCTCTCAATAATTTGTTGCAGTTTCAGGAGCCTGAAAGTTCACAAGCAGGTGCTTTCCAAAGCCACCTTTGAGAGGGAAACACAGAGGCTGCAGCTTTGATTTATGGCTACTTTGAATCAGTTTTAAAAGTCTCTCTAAAAACAAACAAACAACAAAAAAACCCACAACAAAAACCACAATAATTTTGTATTTCAGAGATGGATCTCAGCTTTTAAGATATCAGGATGATTTGTGAAGGACTACCACAACGCAGAGCCTACAGAAATGTACTTTGTTCAGAACTGCTAAACTTGGCTCACAGTTTGGGCAAAAATAACCCTATTTGAAAAACTGTCAGAATATATGGATCAGAAATCTTTCAGTTTTTAGAAACCTAGCATTTTGTTAAGGTGAAGAACTCTCAACGTTCTATTTTAAGCTTCTAGAAAAGCAAGCTCTGGAATTCTTAATAAATATCATCCTTTGATTCACAAGGAAAGTATTCTCCTTTTATCCCCCTGTAATTCACAAAGAGGAAGGCATTTAGAATATTTTCTTCCAAAATAGCATTCCCTTGGTTATCTAGATCAGAGGTCTGCCTACAGAAGTGGTAATGAAACTGCAGAACTATTTCAGTACAAGCTCAGCTCCAATAAATTACATGGCTACTTTAAATAGACGTTATACATCAAACTAAAGTTCTCAATCATATTTTAGAATAACACCATATTCCTAGAATATTTCATCCTCCAGTTAAATGTTAAACTTGCAGTTTAAATCAATATATGAAAAAAAAACCCATTGCAAGGCTCCATTATTCTTGTACAAAGCAAAGTGCAGGAGATGAAGATCCTAGAAAGAAATATGCTGATAATAAAGATAAGAACAGGGGACATTTTGCTTATTTATTTTGAGTTTGGGTTTTATCTTTTTGGCTTTTACATCTCTGAGTGCCCTTATACGTAGGTTGTTCCAGGAGCTGTTCCCATCCTGAGGCAAAACTCTGGCCCTTGGGAAGGGGATGGGTGCTGGTGCCTCCAGTTCTTCACTTTGCAAACACGAGCAGTTCTAAAGGGGAGATATCGCTGGTGCTCCTTCTTTTCCAAGAGCATACCACATGAAATTCTAGAGACAAGAAGCAAATCCTCATGCAAATTTTAACCACTGCCTTTAAAACCACATTTGAAAACCGACTGTCTTGAAGATTAGAGTGGCAGAGCAGTTCAAGTCATGGAAGTCTGTGAGCAAATCAGGAGTTAGGCGTGAACAGGGCAGAGCTAAACACCAACGATTTCCAAACACCAAAATGGAAAACACAAAGCCAAAAAGCGTTCATTGAAACGAAAAAGAGGATGTTCTCAGTGAACTTCACAAGTCGTCATTCATCAGAGAGGTGACATTCACATCCAGAGCACACGGGGGTGGGATTGCTTTGTTTTGAGAATTGTCATACTTCTTTTGGCAGCGGTCACACCACACAGGCCTTGAAGGTTTTGATGCTTCTATTTGACATAAAGGCTTCAGCACTGCCTACTGCCTTCCTTCCTGCAAAAATCTTGTGAGTTCTGCTGTCGCCTTTTCTCCCCCTCTTTTACACCCCATACATTCATGGTCTGTGTATGGCTCTCCAAAGTTCCTGTAAATGTGCTAAAAACAGTAACTTAAGACACATGGATGGCTTTTAAAACTAATTTATTCAAAGCTAAACACCAGAGAAAATCTAAGGTCAGGTAGGTTTAAGTCGTAATTAGCAATGGATATTTTGTTACTGAATTTAGCTTTTTTTTTCCTGCTTGCAAAAAATATGTAGGAGGAAAAAGGTGTCAAATTCTGCATTACTTATTAATTTCTTTGTGAAATATTTGATAGGATGGTATTTTCAAACCTTGGTTGAAAACATGCAGCATACAAACTTTTAGGCATGCATTCCTGTCATGCAATACCAATCAGCAAAAATAAAGCACCCTTTCCCAACAATAATTAAATACGTATGCTGAATTCCCATTCAGAAAATACTAGAAAGTGAGCTGGTTTTACATAAATGTTCCTGCTGCAAAAACATATATCCCTAGGCAGCAAATTATTTTAGAATAGGCTTCCATTTAATATTCCAAACCAAATGGCAGTGCTTTAGACATGTATTGTCAATATACACATCAAAAGCCTGTGCTTGCCGAGTGCTCGAGAGCAATAAAGAGTTTTCAAAACACACAGATTATAATTACCAGGCTGCTGATTTGCTTCATCTAGTAAAAGTCAGAGGGAAAAGACACTGTTCTGCTTCCAGGGGTTCCCCCTGGAGAACACGGACAGTTCAGTTTCGCTCAGTTTCTGGAGGCTGGTGCTGACAGCTCTGGCAGGGCTCCCCCGCTGCCTCCAGATGGGGAAACACAGGCATCCCTTTCCCATGGCTCCTGGACAGCCAGCAGCCAAGGAATTCCTGCTCCAGCTGTCTGTGAACTAGAGAGCCCAGAATTTAACCAGGCCATCGTGTCTGGGTGGGATTCATACAACCAACTGCAGAGGCCTTTTAAATTGATCAGGGGAGAGCCACCCCTGGCTCCCTGTGGCATCAGACAACTTGTACTCAACACATCCCCTCTTCCCTCTGCTGACATCCTCTAAACTGTCAGCACAAAGTCACTGGATCCAGCTCATTCAAGGAGGTCTGTGGACTGGGGTTTCTTAAACAATCAATTCCAAATCATGGAAGCTTTTAAAAAACATGGTTCGATCTGATTCAATCCAAAACCCAAGTGAAAGAAAGAAATCAGGCAAAACTGAAACCCAAACCAAATAAACACAACCCCCAACCCTGCTATTTGGCCTACTTTTTGCTTGTGCTTAAATTTAGTATCTAAGAAATTCATACTTGATGCACATTTAAATGATGCCAGTAATTTTAAAGAGTTTTTTTTGCATAAGTCGTTTGAAAGGCACTTGGAGCTCAAAATGCATTTACTGGATTCTGTTCACACGGTGTTTATTTAGCTTTGTCCACAGCACTGGGCCTGTCCCCAAATGTTAGAGCACATGAACGGTCACAAACACTATTCCTGTTCTCTGTCACCACACTATGAGCTACCTCAGCAGGACCACACGTTCCCTCCATGTGAGTTGTCACTTCTGAGCTGATGGGGAAATGACCCTCGTGATGTTTTATGGCTACATGAAAGCAAACATTTTGAGCACATAAAACCACAGTTGTCTTTCTCTCCAAGTCAGCACTCAAAGCAAATGAATTGCATGGATTCTGGCTCAGAGCTCTGCTCCACGATACTGATCTTTTCTTACACAGGCAAAACTAAAACCATGACATCATCATGTACTCAGTGTACATGTGGAAAACTTAAGTCTGAAAACTTATCTTCAAGCTTGTGAATAGCCCTATAATTACCATAATTTTGACTGGGTTTCAGAAAAAGTCAGCAGTGCATTTTTGCTCTCTGACACAACAGAATGCAATTTCTTCTCCCACAACATCAGTTTGCTTTTGCTGTGTCCCTTGTCACAGGGCTGGTGCAGAAGCCCCCGAACACCAGCTCAGAGAAACTCTCTGGAATATATTTCTTTTGTCTCCAAGGCGAGAGGGAATAGAAAAAGAAAAACAGAAAATAAACCTCCCACCCTTTTGCCAAGCAGTAGCTGGATCAGAGCTCCAGGCCTTCCTTATTTTCTGTTGTGCTCCAAAATATTCCAGCTTGCCCGGGGCATTTCTGACTCCCCATGCCACAGTGCTCTGACACAGATGGCATGTCTGGACCTCAGCACAGAAGGCTTCCTGCTGCAGACTCCCCCTCCTGCAGAATAAAACACTTCCACTTCCTAAATCCAGACATCTGTTTTTTCGTTCTGCACATCCAAGAACCAAAAAATTCTTTACTGGTGCTTCACGATCACACCTCGGCTATTACAAACATTCTAATTTAATGTGATCTCACATTACTTTGTACTTTGTTCTGCTCTGACTTGCTACGATGGATTTAGAAGGGTGTCTGCTAAAGCATTAATACATTTATCTGCTCTTATGCAAACAAAACCAGCAAACTTGCTTTTGATGCACTGGAATTAAATTCAACGTGATCATAAGAATATGTTAACATAGTAAAATCTCTGATGAATAATTCAGGTTCTAAGGAGTGAAACACTGAAGGAGACATTTTCAGATGACTGTGTTGACAGGCTCTGATGTCCAATATGTTCAAAGCAATAGAGAATGAGTTGGAAAGCCCATGAATGTAATTTTTCTAGTTCATTTACTTTTCAATAATAATAAAGGGCATCATGTATTCATTTTCAATTCCATACTGGAGAGACTGAAACACTTATACTAGAAATGAAAAGTGCATCACAATGACGTCAATACCCAGATGTAGGAATGAGTCAGTCGTGTCCTTCTAACTGAGACAACGTTGAGAGGAGCCAAGGAAAAATATCCCAGTACGACCACAATATTTACAATAAGAAGTCACATGTGAGTTAATGCCACATTTCTCCTCTACTGGCACGTTCGGGTTGCTACGAGATATGCTTTCTCTAATGCCTTTATGTACGTGCTAGACACTGGCCAGGCTGCCCATCCACCTACAAACACCAGTTATCTGACTCTTGTGTTTGTTTGCACTCAGCCTTTTACCCCTCCCAGGCTGATTTCGTAAAGTCAAAGCCAACTTGCCTGGATCTCAAAGATTTTGAGTGCTGGCCCACTTTCTCTGATTTTGCAAAAAGAGACCAAGGTGAATGAATCACAAACATGAACAGCAAAGCATTCAAGTTAAGCTTCTTTGTGCCAAACAAACCACTGAAAGTCTTCTTGTCTGTCCCAAGATGCTCAATAGTCAAGCTCAAGAAATCATAGTTATCATTTTAAATAATTTATACTTTGTGTAATCACATACAGCTCTATTGAGCACAATTAACCTCTACTGCTATATGTCTCAGAGGGAAAAAAATCCTTTACTATTGTGCTTCTAATTAGTAAACAGCAGATTTCTCTAATTGCTGGGGAAACAAAGCTCGCCTACCACAGTAACAACCCTGTAGGTCAGCAGCACAAGGGAAAACAGGCAGCACAGACCTGCAAGAGCACCACCTTTTCACTAAGTGGACACATCACACATCCCTTTACCACCTGCCTCAGAGTTCTTCCTTGGCTGGGGACATCTCACAAGCTGCTGAAAGTTCAGACCTGTCAAATCCCTTGTCTTCTCCAAGCTTTCTGACCTTTCTCTGCAGTAACAAAGGGATGGTGTTACCCATGCTAGCAAATAACCCTTTCTAAGCAGAAAGCCAAGCTCCTTTCCCCTTCTCAGCACTGTGAACTTCTCCTGGTGGACCCACACTCATTCTGGTAACTTCTGACACACATGAGCTTCTTTCTATTTACAAACTCCAAGGCTGAGCCAAAGCTGGCTGGTAACATGGCAGCTGGTTTGCAAAGTTTCAGCTCTCCTTTGGCTCAAAGTCAAACGTATACAGAAAGTAAGTCACAAATCCCAAAGCTGAAGCACAGATCGATGGTTTCTAGATTCATGCAAGATGAAAGTCCCTGGAGACTGGATTTTCAAAGGCATTTTGCCAATCAGTGCAATATTAAGAGATTAGCTATTGGCACCTGAAAGCCCTGGAGGAATGTGAAGATCTGGCTTGGCCACTGTCCACTTCAGTGCCCCATGAGAAACATTTTCAGGCTGAGCCTCTCACACACAGAGTTGTCTTTCCAACACTGCAAAACTAAACTGCATCATGGCTGCAGTATAACACTAACTGATTTAATGTTGTGACCATAAAACCATGACTCTGACAAAGACATAAGAGTTAAAATTACCTTTCATATGGTTTCAACAGGAGCTTATTATCTATATGTCAGATGCAATCAATAACAGTACCTCTTGGTATATCCCAGTGTACATGGTTTACTTACATTAGCGTTCCATAGTTACAGCTAATATAAAAATGAATAATCAAATTCACATTTTGGCACTGGTTCATCACAGGTAACCAATCTATTCACAACTTCCACCCTGTTTGCTCTTTAACACATCTTTAAAAGCGGTCCAGTGATTCTTAAATAAGCCAGTGAAACATGGTCCTTCATTTTATTTGTGTGTATATATATATATACACACACACACCCCCCTATAACTCACACAGCGAACTGACCAATGATTTCTTTCTGCCCATTAAAAATGCTTCACAGACTCGAAAAATTCATGTCAGGAGAAACGATTGAATATTTGACAAGCGGCAGAAAATAAGCCAGTTTCGACTTCCTTTCAGCTTCTGTCATTTATTTTATTGGATTACAGTTATTAGGGGCTGGGGGAGGAAAGTGGGCAGGAGAAGGGGGATCAGGTTTAGCTGCTCAGTCGACGGTGTAACTTACTCACTTTGGCACGCACGGCGGTGCCTATTTTTACCCAGCCCATCGCTCCCCTCTCCCCGAGATGTGCCTTCACCCACACACCACTTGTGCACTGTACAAGTCACACTCCTTATGTAATGGCAGCGTTTTGGATCAGACACCCAGGCCTGTGCCAGAGCATGTGAAAGGGGGAGTAGGCCTGCAGAAAGGAACCAGCTGGAGGCTGGGATGCGGGGCAAGAGGAAAGGGCTGGGTGGCTCCCAGCTTGGGGGGGCTGCTGGTGGTGTTGAAGGTCCCCAACAAAGGCAAAGAGGAAAAGTATGGCTGATACAACCTTGAGAGCACAAATCAAAACCAGACAGTGCGGTATGCAAGGATTTATGGGATAAAAATCACTTTCACATCATTCAAAATGGCTGGTGGGGTTTTTCAACCTTATTATTTTTCTTTTAGGGCCCTCTGTGCAAATACCATATCGTGCCATTAGTAATATACTGCCATAATTCTGTGCTTTGGAACCACTAATTTTTGCTCCCTACACATAAAGTTTAAAATTAAAGGGAATCTCTTCTTATTCCTACAATTTCGTAGCTATAATTGTAAAGCATATATTTCAAACTTCAGTCAGTCACGTCTTGCTCCCTCACATTAGTTAAAAAGGATCAATTTGGAAGAGAAATGAAAACTGCTTTTTAGTCATTTTTTTTGCAAAACTATATGCTGTTATTGCTCATGTAAAAATTCTGTTAGAAAGTCAAAACCAAGTTAATGACTTCACATGGTAAAACTATGTTCTTGAGTATGTGTATACACCTCATATAACCACCTAAAATTTATTTTTTTCTTTCTTGTGCATTGGTTAAAAAACACAATTACATCTCTATTTCAGAATTTTCATTAATTGCATTCTAGAGGTCTCTTGAGTTCATATTCAAAACACAAACTTAAAATTATCTCTATTTGCCTTGGTGCACTTTTGGTTTGAGAAAAATGCAGAAATATATTAACCAGAAGAGAGTGGTGGAAATAAAAAGACTCAGGACCCCTAAGGCTGTAGGATGACTGTTGTCCCATTCCTCCAGGACACACACTGTGACCTGTTTCCTTGCTCTGCTGCCTGCTCAGCAGCTCCACACCAACTCACTGACTCCTCTGCACAAGTCCATGGCACGACTTCTGAAGGATTTCTGTAGAACAGATGAGATGCATGATCGTGTTGTCCACAATTCCTTTGCAAATTACTGCCAACCAGATTCAGTACTGAATAGATTTCAGAGAAAGGTCAGTTAAACATGCTAAAATATCGTTATTAGACAATATAATAATTTAGATGACAAGCACAACAGACAGCCTTCAAGATTCCCCGCAAGGAAACCAGCAGGCTTTGCTGTGCTATCTAGGGAAACAAATACATACAGAGCACTAATAATAGTAAAGCAGAGTCATTGACTAATTCAAAAGATATAGTGGCTTTCCTTCCTACAGAGATTAAAATTATACAACAAAAATAAGATAGTAACAGGCTAATTCCACCATCATCATTATTATTAGCCTGTAGTTTATGTAAATGTTAACAAGGGCTGTCAAGGCAGTTCGATTATAAAGCATATGCAGCAGACAGATTGGTTCAGTTTAGCATCTGAATTTACATTTTAGCTACAGAGAACAGTTTAAATATGAATTTCATTTGAATTAAAACATACAAAAGGATTTTCATGAAACGACCCTGTTCCCTATAGACCTTTGTAGTTGCTTTAGCAGATTTCTTCCTAAAAAGACATGAGACGGATGATATGAGAGCAAATGAGCCTGGCAGAGTAAACCTCTGTGATACTTTCACTTAATCTCTGGACAGACTCTGCCATGTCTTTCTGTCCCAGTGCTCCCAGCCTTGTCCCTCCCCAGGGCAAAGCTGCACAAGAGGCAGGGGCAGCCTGGTCCTCCAAAACCATCAGCTGAAGGGACTCATCATGGGATGGCACCAATGAACAAGCCCAGCAAGAGACCACCAGCCCTGGCTAAAAACAACTCCAGGTGTACACTGGCACAAGCAAAGAGGGTTTTCAGTGCTCTGGATGGTGGCAGCATTGGCACAGAACTTCTGTTAGGGCAGATCCATGGTCAGACCAGCTGGAATTGGGCTCTGCTCTTTTTTTTGCCATGTGGAAAGCCTGCTCTTTGCAAAGACTGGAGGGGCACAAAGACAGGGAAGAGATGGCCAGTGGAACAGGGTGCTGGCCACTGGAGAGAGCACCATCAAGGGCCCCTGGGAGGGTTGGCATGGCATGGCAGGACCCTTTAGAAACAATCCGTGGCTCACGGGGGGCCTGTAGACGATAACACATATGATTTTTGAAGGTTTTGACTTAATTCCAATAACTCTAAAACTTGGAATATTGTCTGCTCTTTTCAGGCCCTGTGAAGCAGTGCCAATATCCTCTAGGCCTTTTTTTTCCATTTCTGTAGAAATCACAATATCTTCTATGAAGTCTAGACACAGTTTTCACAATGTAAGCTCTAATTAGAAACCAATATTGTTGTTTCCAGAATAGACATCTGTTGTCAACAAAGCAACACTGTGCATCTGGAACAGTTTAATATATTATTTAAATAGGATTTTAGTTTTAGATAAATACAAACTTTAGTTCAATTGTACAGATATAGAAAATACGTCTACTTCAGGCAAATAGGAATTCTGAAATGTTTTGTCATTTCACTTGAACACTCTCGGAATAATATTGGCATTACTTCCATCCACAAAGCACAGAGCAGAATGCAGTGAAAAGGTAAGCTGTGAAAATAGACAAAAGATTACCTCAAAATAAAATCAATTACCTCAGCACTGCTGATTATGATGTCATGGAAAGACGTAATTCACTCAGCCAGAAGAAAAGACTGGTTGGAAAGGAAATAACCAATTAACTGTGGCAACAACCAAAATGGAGACATCTAAAAAACCACAAAAGATTTTCATGATGCCTTAGGAAGTCAATAGACTGTTCAAGCTGTGCTTCAGGACGTGCCATACCCGTGGGCACACCGTGTCCCCAGCCAAACCCTGCAGCCTGATGTCAGCCCTCAGGCAGGTCTCAAACAGCAAAGGTCTCAAACATCTTTATTTCTGCTCCTACACCGCGTCTGTGCCACTCTCCTTGGTGTCCAGGGGTGTAGGCAGGGTTACTGACTGAAGGTCATCCAGTGCATGTGAATGGATGTGAAAACACCCAACTGGAAATTCTGAAGAGGAAAAAAGAGGGCAACTCCTCTGCAGCAGCACAACGTTACACTTGTGCTATTGCTGTTGCATTGAAGTTTCTTGTTTCCATAAGGTGGCTACAGCTTTTCTCCTGCTATTCACTGCAAGCCTTCATAGTGTGGCTGACATCACAGTGTTAAACCTTTTTTCTTACTCTAACTGCATAAAGGGATAAAATTGAGGTTATGTATGCTGGCACACACACGCCGTGCGTCTGCGGGTCATAAAAGCAACAAATCCAGTAAATTGCAGTCACCATTTTGCCAAGCAAAAATGAAACACATCATCACTTCCATAAAAAACAAATCCACTAACTCTTGAAAGTCAGTGTTGTGTTTATAAAGAAAGAGATCTAAATATTAATCTTCGCAGACGGCATCAATTTGAGAAAAGGCAGAGGAATTTTAAATCCTGTGCTGCTGATAGATACTTAGAGGTAGTTTAAAATTATTCTGCATGTTTGCTGAAGGTTTTTACACAGTTGCAAAAGAAGTGCTGCAGTACAATTCATTCCTGTGTTCTGAACTGAAACTGCACCTTTTGCAGGGTTGCCCCACTCCAATTATTTCCTTGTTTGACTGACTTTTTAACAACAGGAATAAGGAAAATAAATGCAAATAAATGAGAAATGTCTCACTGTGTGTTTCAGAGATAAGAAGGGGAAAGTGATCTTAGACAGGAACTGTGATCTATTGCAGAGCAAAGATCACTCACACATGAAAGTCCAGGGGTGAGCTGGGAGTGTGTCATGGGCATGGAGACCCAGGCAAGTGAGAACTAAATTCAACTGAAAATAGCAACACAGAGAAATCAAGATCAGCAGGTAGATGGGGGAAGGAAAAAAAAAACCAGACCGACAACAAACAAACCAAGAGGGGAAAAACAAACGACCAACCAACCATCCAAAAAAAGAGAAATCCATTGAGAGCACACAGGACAATAGGAAAGACTGGGAAAATATGATTTAGGAGGGCACCAGAAGCATGGAGAAACCCTTCTTAGGGTGAGGAAAGCTGTCTGCCATGTGTAAGACTCCCCTGTCACCGAAGTCTGGTTATGGTTTCATGGAGACACCTCCAGTGATTTTGTAAGGTACAATTCAGATGAGAAAGAAGATCACAGCTGACAACCACCAAGTCACCAAATTCAAGGTGCTGCTCTGGGAAAGCATAACCTAAACACATCACTCTCCACCCAGCCAGGACAGTTCAGTGGTGACCACTCAAGGAACTATCCAGACTACAAGTGCAGAGACATTGTAAGACCAGAAGAGAGACTCTGAATTTGAGCTTTGCTTTCCTCCACAGTGCAAAGTTTTCCTATAACAACAGATGCTTGCTAAGATTATTGTTTATTTAGTTGCACTAATCTTCTCCCTGAAATTTGCATTTACATCTTTATTTGTGGAACGAGGATGGAGAACAACATCTTTGAGAATAGAAAAAAAAATAAATTCAGGGAGTTTACTACCATGGTCTATTAAAAGAGACACAGCTCTCTCAATAGCAAAGCAAGAAGAAGGCCTAAGGGAGGCACTTCAGCATCTGAATTCTCAGGCTCAACCTCCTCCATTTTCAGGAGCTTGCTTTGGAAAAGCTTTGGGGGGAAAAAAAATTAAGAAGAGACAGAAAGGAAGGTTTGCTCATTAGCAATTCCTGCTGAGGCTGCATAAACCATAGATTTATAATGGTAATGTTTTCTGCTTTCATAGATATGGCAAATATATAGCTTGTAATTACAAAAATGAGATATAACTAATGACACAGTTGAGTTTTAGATAATGAGATAGTATCTTGGAAAGCATAATTAGAGGATCAAGGGTGAATTTAAGGCCATTTCAGTGCCACTGCTTTTCTAATGGCTCCCAGAGTTCCATTTGTTAGTATAATAAAAGCATTCAAGTTAAGACCCAGAAAAATTCAAGTAACTGTTGAGGTTGCTTCGTGTCTCTGAAAATTCCACTCCACTGCACTGACTAAAGAAGGATGGTGCAGTGCCAGGAAAAGAAGTGGAGTGTGGTAGAAAGCACAGCACCTGCCAAGGTGGAGAAATACCAGGGCAAACCCAAGGGAAAACAGGGAGGTGAGACCTGCAACACAACGCTACCAAAATCTACTTCATTTTCCAGCCCCACTGAGGTGTTAGTGGCACAGGAGCCCAAAGTTCAGCTGAGGACAGGGGGGAAGTCACACCATATCCAACAATTAAAATAACCTTTGTGGTGCAAGCCCAAAATGCCCATTAATCAGTTGTACCAAAACAAAGGCAATGAAGAGCAACTCTTTGAAAACTTATGGCAAGTCTGAGTCACAGCTGCTCTGTACAATAAAGAGAAACAACTGCAAAACAGAAACTGGGAGTACAAAGCGACTTTCTGGATGCCTTTATAAACTCCAAACTCACAGTGATGTTCTGGTTTGGGGGAAATCCATCAGGGCCACTTTAACTCTGCATTGTACCATTCCTACAAAGGCAGCTCTGTTATTTCCCAGAAGCAGAATTTGTTTTTCCTCTTGGCTGATGGGTGGGATGCGTGCACATGGCAATTTATCTTTGTCTGTAGAAACACTTCCTGACACCGCTTCATGATGTGTCCTTTAAATGATGGTGCTTTCCACTCTTCCATTATCTCTTTCAGTGCTGCTCCATGGGGCTCTCATCCTGCTGTTCTTACTCAGGCAAGACTCCAGCAATGCCTGTAGCATTCCCATATGAGCAGGCTCACTGCACACAGGAGACATTTTATTCCTTTATTACTGAAAAACTAAGAGGGGAAACAATTTTCACTTTCCCACTTTACACAGCATTGCATTCAAAACACACAAATATAATTAAGTGTCTGCCTCAAAGTCCTTCCTCTTAGTTCTAGTCTTCCTCCCACAGTTCCTCTGGTACAGTAAAAGATTACTTTATCAATTCTCCATATCAATGACATTTTTTACCACGGCTAAACCATCACCTAAGTGACCCAGAGGGTCTGTTTACAAACCTAAAGCTCTCCAGGGCAAGGGCTCTCTCCATTCCTGATGGTAAAATATTGAGCAAGAGTTACCTGCTGGGTGGGAAACAGATCTGCAACCAAACCTGTGTTTCAGACAGAAGGAACCAAGCCACCACAGCACAGGGCAGAACCAGCCAGGACTGCTGCAACAGGCAGCCAGTGTTTTCCAGGTGTGTGAGTACCAGGATCTGAATGGTACTAATTATATGAAATTAGCTATTCCCTCTTGGAGCATCCAGCCTGGTTCACTGCCAGTTTATTCTTTTTTGTCATTTTGCATTCTGCTTTCTCTCTCTCTGCATCTTACTCTGACCCACTTGAGCACACAGGCTGGCTGAAATCAACTGGGACAAGTTTCAGGGACTGCAGCTTTGCTGCTTGTGCCAAGCTCCCCCTCCCTGAGTTCCTCTTTATAGGTTTGGACAAAAGAGTCAAACGATTTTGTTTTTATAAACATTTAATAAAAGTTTAATTAACTGAGAAAAGGGACAGGAGTGGGAGAAGTATGAAAATGGAAACATTTTCTGTGAAGCACTCCTAGGTCTGAAGAGCCTTATAAAAACAGTCACTTCTTAGGAACAAGTTTTCTGCAGAACAGCTCCTTCGTGAGCCATTGAGAAAGCACAGACCTAGCAAATACCTTGTAATCATTTTGCATGTGGTTAATTTTCCTGACTTTTCAAGCACAAATGAACCCATAAGGGGCGGGAAGTAACCTCACCAAAATATCTAGGTGGACTTTGGACAGATTATTTGCTGTATTACTGACATTTGCATAAATTTGCTGAACAGCATGGAATGTACGCTGGGGAGAAACAAGGGAATAAGCTGTCTGCATTTTCCCTGCAGTTTGTCAATTTTATCACTTTGACCCCAACATAATCTGAACCAGTATCAGCATCATCAGCAACTTTTGCAGTGTATCTCATTTTTCGCAGGAAGTCTTTCAAACCCATGGAGAAGTATCCAACAGTAACTGTAGAGTCCCAACTATGACTCATTTCCACTTCTAAAGATGTACATTTTTACATCAACAACAGTGATGTTGAACCTCTAAAATAGATTAATGGCTGGATGTGCTGATTAACATCCCAGTGTGAGCCCTTAGACAAAAATAAGCAGCCCAGAGGAGCTGGAACATTTACAAAACTGGAGCAAACACTGTTTTGCTTATTCATATTTAACACATCCAACCCATTCGAGGTGTCCCATTACTCCATGTATCCATTTATTAGTCTAACAATCCATCTTTTACTGCTGCACAATATTCTTTGCCCACAATTAGCCAATAGAGCCATTGCTGTCACTTTGCACTTGAAAGTGTCATTTCTGAAGGACTGAAGTAAATACTTCAGCTAAAACTCACATTCACCCACCTGCCACTTTTGCCATCCCTGATGCTAAACATGTCCTTTAACTCTTGCTCTTCCATGTGTCTGTTGAGAGATCCTTCCCACAGACCACATGCACTCACTTCTGGTGCTTAGGCTTTTCTCTGGCGTCACTCTCCACTCAGTTGCTACAGGATTTGTTTCCTGTAATGCTCAGTCCATCCTACTACCTTTATTTCCTAAGACTCTGCAGCTCCTTACAACCAGCCTCCTGTCTCTAAAGAGAATAGGAAGACTTTTTGACTCTTCCAGGAGCACATCCCACCACAGACTACCTATGCTGACTTTAAGCATTTGTGATATATATATACATATAATACATATATACAAAATATATTTCATATCAATCAGGAAAGCCAGTTTACCTGCAAAGACCTTCATGTTTAAATAACAGAAAGTTTTCAGCATCAGACATGGGCAAACTGAAAGTTGGTGAAGTATTCTCAAGAGTGGAATGACACAAGCCACAACTGTTACAGGACAGAGAGATAAAGAAGAAGAGGCATTTTGTGTTTTAAAGTGACACAGCACACCACAAGATCAGTATGCTTGGAAATGTGAAAGGCCACCGTGGAAGTCACAAAGAGCACTGCAGAGCAGACATGCCTGTGAGTCAGTGGAAAGGTAAACAGCTCTCCACCTGCATGTGGGGGTCTCCACAGTGAGGGATACCTGTTTTACGGAGCCAGGAAAGCACGTGTCTCCCTGGGACAAGGTGTCACAACACAGTCAGAGCACAAGGGAAAGGCGGTTACAATAACACCCCAAGACTTGCAGCCTACAGCAACTGAGCTCCCAAAGTCCCTTCCTGAAAGGATTACAAAAGGTCTGCATCAAGTCTCACCTTCACTGGGATTTGAGGAAAAGCAGTTCCCATGTTCAGGAAATCACGCTATGGGAACACAGATCCAGACACAGCTGTTTGCTACATCCACGAAGGGAAGGGACCCAACTGGGCTACAGCATCTTCTGTCAGCAGTAATCCCCCAATGCCCCCCCCAAAGGAAAAGGAAGATGAAGTTTCTGAACATTTTTGCAGGTTAGAGATGGGGAGCACGTCTCACACAACCTGGTAGTAGCTGTGGTCCATACCCTGATAACCAGCTCTTGCCCTGACATGCAAGGATGAAACCCTCAGCAGCAAGGAAGGACATCTTTAAAAACAGGGGTGGAAACCTGCAGCATGACAAACAGGGAATCATTTCTTTAAATGCACTGCATTTGTTACAGCCTAAACTTGCCTAAACAGAGGCACAACAAACTTCTCCCCAGCTGGAGTCTTTGGAGCCCCAGGGATGTCTCTGCTAGGAGCAGTAATTTAGCAGTACAGAGGTGCTGGGCAAATTCCAACAGTGTGCAGTTACCAGAGTGGCAGAGGCCACAGAAAATGCAAGAGTAGGTAAGTAAATGAAGCACATAGCTTAGATCCAAGAATCAAGCCCAGAGTTCCTGCAGTTTGATGAAAGGTCCTTAACAAAGGACTCCTGCATTTCCCTTCCAGCTAATACACTTTATTAATAACAGTATTCTGAGAGCCACCTTTATCAACAGCACAGAGAACTGAGCTGTGGTGGGCTCTGGGGAATGCAGAGCTGGAGAGGGCTTCATTCCTTATAATTCCCTGCTGCTAGGGTTTGGTTTTCTAGACAGTAAGCAGCAGAACTAGGACAAAACTCAATTCAGTTACTGTCAGTAGGAATTAAGGGCAGCTGAAAAACAGAAAGTAAAGGAAAATGAAAAAAAATAATTACATTGTAAGAAAAATGTATTTCTGACATCTAATACAATAAACTGAGCAAAAGTATGCAGATCATCAGTGAGCATTCTGCTCCCTATCTCTATAACTTTTGTCATGCATTCACAGTCATTGCTTCCCTGGCAGTGTGTGACAATTTGAAAGAGAAATCAGCCCAAAAGACAGTGACCAAGCCCCTTCATAAACACTCAGAACAACAGCTAGGACACCAGTGCATGGCTTATGTGGAAGCCTGAGGACCATTAATGGGAATAAAGACAGGGGCAAAACTAACCTTTTCAGTCTCATTTTGTCAGCCACTGAACTGCTGCCCCATCACAGGCACCAGTTACAGCAGGTGGTTGCCATCATTTCAGTTTGATTTGAGAACTAATACCCTGCCAGAAACTCTCCACAGAGTTGACTTTGATGACTGGAATTAAAACAACAAAATAGCCCAACCACCTACAAAACCAAAACAGCTGTGACCAATCCTGATGGCTCCAGTGGGCTCCTCAACACAGTTTATCCCTGACCAGAAAACTGAGAATAAACACATCAGCATACAGCTATGCAGGAAAGAGGGGAACTGAGGAAACATCTGTGTGCCCCAGAGCCCCCCAAACCACCCCCACTGCAGACAACCCACTGGCTCTCATGGAAACAGAGGTTAAATCTTTTCCCATCCTCCTCCCATGCACTGACCTCCTGTTCCAGCCCTCAGCTCACCCCAGCTGTGCCAGCACAACTCACCAGAGCCACACTACAAATCAGGTGTGATCCACCCTGCAAATAACCACCTGTTTCCTCACCCCAGCAAAACCTGACTTTGAGCCCCTCAGCAGCACCAACAGGACAGTCACAGGAATGCACCCCTCACCTGAGGAATCAACACACCCTGGCACCCAGGGGAGCTTCTGCAAGGATTTATGTGAGGTCTGAACTGGCTGGAAGATCATCAGTTATATTAAATTTAAGTACCTTTTAAAATTGTTGGTTTTAATTTTAATAGAAGTATCTTTTCATTATTTCTTCTTTTTTTTAACATTCGGGATATTAAAAATAAAATATAGACCATCAGGTTTGGAAACCCAATGAGCTCATGCTACAAGATCCATTTTCAGCTGTGCTGCATTGCTGGAATTGCCAAGGTTCCCTCTTCTGCCTTGCTCTGTCACACACTGAGACTATTCATTCCCAACATAATCATTCAATTTCCACTTCTATTTTATTATACTCAGATATGATGCAACCGGTATTTAACAATGCATTACCATTTTCAAGGGCAAATATTTTTCAGTAATCCCAACTATGTCATTATTCTCTTTCTATTACACATACTTTAAATGTCAAAATCCATCTTCTAGAACTAATCAAATACAAAACAAACCTAGCAGGAGAAAGCAAGCTTGAAAGGGGTATTCCAGGGGAAATAAAACCTTACGTGTCCTTTCTTTAAAAGAGACCTTGCCTATTATTTAATTTGTTTTTCAGGGTTTGAAAAGATGTCCCAGGTACAACATATGCAAGACCAGATTCATGCCTGTCACAGCTCTGCTGGAATTACCTTGCTGGATGCCACATGCTCAGGGATGACCCTGCCTGAGCACTGACCCACTGTGGTCCCTTCCAACCTCACCCAGCCTGTGATTCTCTATTAATCTTATGTAATGCACAAATAATTGGTTATCTTCAAATGCAGCTGTTAAATTTTATCTGGGACTGCAGTACACATCTAATTTTAAATTTGTAGAACAAAAGCCTTGTTTGAGGTTGGGTTTGGTTTTTTAACAAGAAGTCCCAAAGTAAAGCCTCTCTCCATTTTGATATAATTATCTTTAAAGTGTTGAGTGATTTAAATTGCTTTTCCAGTTTGAAGGTTTTAAAACAGTAAACAAGATCAACACACAGCTTTTCTTTTTTCTGGACTCTTAATCAGTTCAGAAAGCATTTCTTCATTAGGGCACAGCTCAGTTTGTGACAAAGGTGGACCAACACCACAGTTCCTCTCCTGGCTTAGCAAGGATAATGTCTGGGCTGGATAAAAAGAGCAATCTCTTCTGGGATTCTTAAATTTCCATGCAATTCAACACAGTAAATTGTTCAACACTTTTTAGGATCAGCGAGTACAGCAACACACCAAGCCTTAAGACATCTGGAACCTACTTCTAGGCTACAGATGGTGACTTGCTTCCACTCCCAATTTGATCAGCCCCTTTATCAATAAGACCCTGCGCATCGGCCCCAAGCACTGGATAACACCAGCCACCATGGGTCTGTCCAATCTACCTCTTGATTCAGATAAGAAGCTTGATATAT
>JAWWES010000150.1:15300142-15320447 GCA_035583135.1 Lophotriccus pileatus
TATGTATAAATGGAGTCAAGTAATTTTAAGCAAAAATGAAAAAGTGTTCCAAACTCTAAAGTTCTTAAATAAAGCTTCAGTAGATGAGCAAGACAAACAGCTTTATTTGCTTCCCAGGAGGAGGTGTTTTAATGGTATGAAATCCTGACACCAAATACACAGA
The DNA here is from genome assembly GCA_035583135.1 of Lophotriccus pileatus. Taxonomy (NCBI): domain Eukaryota; kingdom Metazoa; phylum Chordata; class Aves; order Passeriformes; family Tyrannidae; genus Lophotriccus; species Lophotriccus pileatus. Next base: position 15,300,306 of record JAWWES010000150.1, read on the forward strand.
GATCCAGGAGAAACAACTGTTCCCTCGTCACATGACAATATGAAGCTTCAGTTGGTGGATTACACACAAAATTTACACACACAGAGTTATCCACAGTGTCCAAAGGAACTGGAAGCACTAGTAAAAAGCAAGCATTCCTAGGATGGAGAAAGATGATCCTGTGTTATTTTAAAACCACTCGAAGTTACTATTCAGCTACAACACCAGGCAACATTGGGGGGGAAATTATTAAAAAAATAAATTGACATGCTAAGCAAATTGAGAGCAGCAGTTTGCACTCTTGAGAAGATCCCTTTTTATCTGAGATTTCAACAAGTGATTTTTGTGATTTTATTTTTTTTTAAATATTTATGGAAAGATAATATTTTTTTTAAACAAGAAAATTAGGCATGGTCCCCTGGCTTCCACATCAGGAACTCCACATTCTGGAATTGTGTAATGCACTTGAGCATTTCTAACATTATAGATGGCACTTAAAAATATGCACTGATCCCAACACCCAAACATGTACCGCAAAATCACGGCTGCAAACATGCCAGGGGCAAAGCAGGAGCAAAGGACAAGCAAAGGAAGAAAGGAGGCAGCAAGGACCAGAAAAATAAGCAAGTTGAACATAATGTTGTTCAGGGTTGCCTGTCCTTAGTCAGCACTAACTTAACTTCTATTTCTAATCATCTTCTCCCTCTTAAACCTGAACTTAAAATATGGAGCATGTTTTGCCACCTTCAGAAAAAATGCTGAAATTTCAGTGGAAATGGGACTGTCCTCCGAGTCAACTCAGTTTTTAGCCATCTCCCCTCTGAGCACACAGGCTGGGTTTGGAAGAGGTCAGATTTCTGCTGTGCAGTTTTGGAGCTTCTCAGGGACCCGGCCCTGCTCATTCTACAGCGATTTAAGCTCCCTCATTGCTCACCAAAGGGTGTAATGCATGTTCAGTTATCAGTGCAAAGGAGGAAATGATAGAGAAACTGATGAGAGACTTGTTGATGAACATAAATTACAGAAAGGGTCCTTAATCTGCCAACTCTGTCTCTTAGAACAAGGCAAAGTAAAAGGTGGCATGTCGAGAAATATAATTACTTGCCTTCCAGCTGAAATAAATTATAAGCTCTTAAGCTTAGCTGACAGTTCTGAGGCTGGTAGAGCAGCAGTAAATGAAAGGTAGTTGCTCTCCAGGCTACATAGTTCCTAAATCTCATCTGGTGTTTTTTCTACACTTCTCTAAGTTACAAAAGGGACTAGAGGTTCTTCTTGAAAATAATGACCACACAAAGTGTAGGAAGCCCAGCAAGAAGAGTGTTCTGACACCAGTCCTGCGTCTCTTTGGAGGTATTTTTCCTTCAGCCGAAGCATGTGATTTATAATTTTGGAAGGCGAGTGAATGGAAATGCTCTCCCTTGGCTGCACCACTGAGTCATCACCAGACACCACAGTCAGCTCAGTCATGCACGGAACAGAGGCGGCTCAGCACCCTCAGCCTCATCCACAGGCAGCGGGGATGGATCTCTAAATCAAGGCTGACTCAGAGATATGAAGGAAACTGTTTCAGGGAGCCTAAAAGGAGCTTTACCTTCCAAACAGAGCAAGTAAGCAAAGGGTCGTTATTATACCTGGACCTCAGCAGCCTGCAAGGAAGAACAGTGCAGCTCAGTGGGGCTCAGGGGTTTGTGGTGGCTGAGGAACTGTGGTCCCCATCCATCTCCTAGCAGTGAAGGTGACACTTGTTGTTTCGCTGGCTCATATTTCAATTTACCTTTTTCACCCTAATTTCTGCAAATTCCTTGATGTGTCAGCTGTTTCCTGGTGGGACTGGGAAGCAGAAAAGAGGAAAGCAAATGGTGTTGAGATGCAAAAATGAAATGTTTGAAGAACTGGCATAAACATGGGGAAATTAATTACAAAAGTGTCATCAAAAATGTCATGGAAAATAGAGTCACACATATCCCTTTGCTGAAGAAGGGCTGATACCAAAGCAGGAGAGGGAGAAGAAAGCAACTTTCAACATTTCACACAACCTGGAACTTAATCAAAATACAACCAGAAGATGGCATTTCCTTTAAATGAGTTTCCCTTCAGCTTGTCAAAATATTAAGCAGGTTGTACTTTGCAGTTCAATTACTAATGGTTTTTGTTTTGCTGGTCTTTACTGTATGTATTAAAGTAACAAAATAAACGATTCTTCCCCTAAGTCTTACTTTTACAAGACATTAGAAACATTAACGAAAATTTTTGAAAAGTCTAAAATTACTGTGTGTAGCAAAACCTCTAAATAAACAGTATGAGTGAACATTTCAACATTTATTATATAAAAACATAAAATATATTTATTATTCCAATACATTCCTGGGCTTGGAACCATAAGGCCACAGATTCCTTTCTCCTCCACCTGCTCTGAGTTAGAGACACCAGTATTCATTAAATGCTGAACAAAACTTCAAGGAGCTGTTTAGAAGACAAATATCCAGGCTTGCCTTTCCAAAGGCAAAAGCGAGGGCGCATGGTGGTATTCTTGGGGCTGTCCTGTGCAGGGCCAGGAGCTGGATTTTGATGATTCTTATGGGTCCCTTCCAACTCAGGATATTCCATTCTATTCTAAAATTACAGGGTTTTTTCAAAGTATGTACCTTTAAAAGAATAATAATAATAATAATAATAAGACACAGTTACCATTTATTAGCAGCCATCTCTGAGGACATGAAAGAAATAAAAAGCAATGACCTAAGGAGAGCAGAGGGATGTATTATTAGAGGTGCCTCCAAATGGTCTGATTGACAGGAAGGTGATTTCCAGTGCAAGCTCAGGTCCCTCTTCTGGAGCAAAACAGATTACAGCCGAGTCTGCAGCGGTGACTGGTTGCTATGGCTATGAAAAGGAAAGAGCCAGCTTTCCTCAAAAGCACTCTCAAACAGGAGGACAAGCTCCCATGATTACAAGCAATACAGAAATGTGCAGGTTTAGATTTTAAAAATGGGTTTTGGTGTCTAAATCAGACACCTTTCCCTGCTCACTGTGTTCCAGTAAGATCAACGCCTCCAGGCTGCCCTGAGGAGAAGTAACAAGAAAGTTAAAACACACATTTCCTGGCAGAACTCATCATGTCTTATCTACCGTTCTTCATTAGCTAATTTCAAAACAATTTACAAAAAAAAAAGGCCCATATCAACAAGATAAGGATGGCTCAGAGAAAAAAGGGACTTGTCTGTCACAAGGAGGTAAAATGTGGTAATTTAAAGAACACAGGACTGCCTCCTTCAGTAGCATTTTGTTTGCACGTGCCTGGCAAATCTGATTTTTAGTTGCACAAATGTCCTCCGTCTCTTCTGGCACTTTGCCTTCAACTGCAATCTTTAATTTCATGGGATGGTTGTAGAGGTTTACATGGATAAGAAGTTATCATGAAAATTTCCAAATATTCCAAGCTGTTTGCTTGAAGAAGAAATCGAGCCACGGCAGCTTTTCATACGGAGCTGAGCCCTACCAGTTGAATGCTTATGTACAGTCACCAGTATCTATGGTAACAGCAAATTCTATCACATTGCCACAGTACTCACACTTGTTCCTTCCTTGCCTTTCATGTGATACACTGCCTGGGACTGAAGAGACCCATGAGAGCACCCAGTCAATACCTCTCCAAAATTACAATTAAAATGAAATATCCTACCATGCAGCATGCTTTCCAGAGCTGAATACAGAGGCAGGGAGCAGAGGTCCTGCCCTTACACCTTCTGAAAGGATTTCCAGAAGTTAGAATGGCTTCTGGTCAGCAACTTCATTTGTGCTGACTTTTTTTCACCACATAATTTTTACTTCCTCTACCCTGACTTTTCCTCTCTTAGTTTAAGGCACTTCCCTTGACTCTGCCATTATCCATCCATACACTCAGACCTACCAGTGCCAGAAATGCCTCTGTCCCAGAGTAATCACAGCTCCTCCCAACTCATATATCTCCCCCTAATGCTTTTCTAACATTGCTCCCCCAAAATGACACTGCTACTCCAGATCCACTCTTGCTCTCACAGACAGCAGTGCTTTCCTGCTTCTTTCTTCCAGGACTGAGCACTGCACATTATTATAGCTGTCATTTCTGCTGCTTCATCATGTCACACAGTCATGCCTATTTGTCAGTCCTTTATTACCCCTACATCTCCCAGAGCTTCACAAGCCTTCCCCCTCTCAGTTCTGATTTATTTATCTTGGATTAGAAGCCCTAAATTCATTAGCTTGTCCTTTCACGGATTGAATCTCAAAGTAGTTTTTTGGCTGCATCTGGAATTTCTCTAGATACCTTTGAATTTTTTTTTTCCTTGGCATTTAGAGACTCATCTAATTTACTATAATCTGTCACTTTTGATACAGCACTGTTTGTTCACTCTTTCAGATCATCAAAGAACATATTAGCATCAAAAAAAAAAAAAAAGAAGAAGAAGAGAGAAGGTGTTATTGGAACTCCCTTCAAATGACCCTACAAGTGAACAGATCTTTTCCATGGGGCTGAAGTTGCTGAAGCATTTTATTGGTGTTAAGCCAGAGATGACCACAGCTAGCATTAGCCACAGGGAGGCTCACAGGCTCCTTAGCTGTTGGTTCAGACATCCTCCCAGGGAATTCAGACACAGGATTTTGCATTTAACTGCCCTGATCCAGACGAAGTATGAGAGAAACACAGAGTGAAAGTGTAAGCTCAGGATTGAAAACAATAACTCTGTGTTGAACATATTTCAATTTCAGTTACCAAAGCGAGGTCCTGTAGGTCACAAGAGAGTAGTTTCTTAAATATTCGGGAACAGAAATAAGTCATTAATTCTGTACGTACAACTGATGTTTAGAACTCCTTAGAAATAATTGAGAAATTCTCCAGGGCTTGCCATGTAACCACTCAGGAGCTCCTGCAGTGGGAAACGTGCCCTACATGAGTGTTCAATGTGCAGTAGTTATTACCTGCTGTGATTTTTGAAACAACACTCCAGAAACGGGGAGAAACCACGTATTTTCGGATAAACCTGGAAAATTTCCAAGATGCAAAATATCTTTCAACTAGAAATTAAAACCAAAGCCAAGAAACCTTCCAAGGTAACTGACAAAACAGAAATTGTCTTTCTGAATATTGGAATGACAAGATGATAAATTATTTTCAGTGATAAACCCAAGGAGAAGCAAACACACACAAAAACATCTTAAAGTAATCTAGGATAATTCAGAGGCGCTCAAAAATACTTTAAAAAAGTGTTCTCTGTTCATCTGGTCAGAATGGTGATTACCAGGTTATGAAACTGCATCCAGGTGTTACCAACCTGCAAGTTCAGGTCCCCCAAACTACTCCAGACACCACTCGATTTGTGCAAACTAAATGTGGATGAATTTTTGTGTTCTTTCCTCGAAACTGGAGAAGAGACTAAAAAAAAAAAATCCCACAGTAGGATTGACAACAAGCCACATGATCTGGAGAACACAGCAAGGCAGTAGCTGAACACGTCTGTCAGCGGAGGAGCTATCAGGAACAGCAAAGTGCACGGTTCACTTCTCATCCTTTGAAAGAACAACCACCAAAAGGTCACTTTCCCAGCTTTTCTGCACAACATTTTGGATTTCAGTTCTGTTAAGCTATTCTTTTACTCCCATAATCTCAAATGATACCCACTACATAGCGCTGATGTTTACTTTATTTCTCCTTATTACCGGCCATCTTAAAGTCATTACCCTTTCCTCAGCATTACTTATGCGACCCATTATTTTCCCACTAATCACAGCAGAACCACGATTCCTCAAAAGCTTGTTCAGCTAATAGATGAAAATGTTATTTACTGACTCACTGCACCAAGCCTGGCAGAATGTAAAGGAGAGAAGGCACAGTTCTTGGCCCCTTTGCCAAAGCACACGTGACACCGACACCAAGCTACAGAAGCAAAATAGCATTTCAGTAGAAAATAGACACGAAAACGCAACTGCCATGGTTTTCAGGAGTTTGGAGAGTCCAAGCTGTCAAGTGCCAGTAGGGTGCAAGGCGATAACTATTCAGAAAAATGGAGCTTTTGCCTACCCAGTTCATTCGCTGCTCGAGCACTTACCCTGCAGCACATCCTGTAAGTGGGACATTAAGTGGGGGGAGAAAAGAAGGGACCTGACAAAGAGCAGACAGAAGAACAGCAAAGAGAACAAGTTGTTATTTCAGTACAGGTTTTTTTTATTCAGTTTTTCTTCCGAGGAAGTCTAAAAGTGTGTGTCAAAGCCATATGATTGGATTTCAGGGTCAGCCAGCAAAGCATATGGAATACATTTTCCTGGAGCTTCTTACAAGCTCTCAATGCCTCATTTACTCAACATCATGAACTTTGCACTTAATTTTAAACATTGTATACAGTCAGGCATTAAACAGGACACAAAGCACACTCTGGAAAATCTGTGGCCTTCAAAATTAACATATGACGTGGAAATGCCATTTACTGAACCCTTTGAAAACTTGGTTCAAAGCATACAGATGTGGCAGTAAATTCCTACATTTTTCCATCCAAAAGCATACTCCCTTCTATGATTTCTGATAACCTAACAAGCCTGGAGATAGATCATTTCCAGCCAGACCACTGACATACCATATTTACTGTGCCCAGAAACAAGTCATTCAATGATGAGCATTTAATTCCATTTTGCTGAAGTGTCCCTTTGCATGACACTCTTTCCAGACTATGGGAAGAGAGTCTGCAATTATTCCCCTCTAATCAGCTTTTGCTTCAGTTCCTGTGGACCAACAACCAGCATGACCTTAAAATTTTCTTCTCCGTTATTAAGGTTTTTCATATTCATTATATTTCATAGTAAAGGGCAGGACAGTCACTCCAGAACTAAACTGAAAATACAAGAGAGAGCCCTTGAGTTTCCCTGGTATTTCCCACTTTCTCAGCTTATTTGCTCCCAGTCTCTCATTCAGACACACCCAGAGCTTCAGAAAGCCAGAGCAGAAAAGTCTTCCTTCCTTGCATCTGCCTTCTTAGCACAGGTTTTCTTATAAAGGTTGCTCTTTGCTCAAACAAACTTCTCATGAAGATGTTTCATGGCTTCTTACAGCCTTTTACCACACCTTTTTCTCTAGACCTGCAGAACCAGGTGACTCTCCCCATCCAGCTGATGGTCAGCCCACCAGAAAGGGCTCACGTTGTGGAGCTTTCCATGGCCTGGCCAAGGAGGCAGGATTGAAAAAGAACATTATTTCCCCTCTCTATAAGGAAAATGCAAACGAGAGCAGAAAAGTCCCAGTGTTGCAAGATGATCTAGTTCTCAGAGGTCAAAATCAATTAGGCAAATCAGAAGTCTTTGAGCTTTGCTAAGGGCTAACCTGTGAGTGGGAGCACTTGGCTGAAGTAAAAGTTCCTCAAACAAAATGAGGGGAATCCTGTATATCCAGGAGATCAGGAGGAATTATCCAGTGACACATATAAAGGGAAAACTGGATACACACTTGCACCCACATTATACATACTTATATATGGGTGGTAACATATATCTCACATTTTTTTATATATATATATACACCTATATTGATCTATGTATATAAAAAAATCCATATAAGTTACTGCTTGGATATTTCAGTTCAATATCTATTTTAATATCATCCTTTACCTGTAGTGGAGCCAAAGCACAGAACATTTAAGGCAAGTTGTGCTTAACCATTCAGCTCTTACATTCCCCCAGTGGCAGCACTACATAACAGATTTTTGCCATTACAGACTTAATAAATCATATTTTATATCAGTGCAACATTGCAAGCCCTCGTTGGATTTATTGATTTGTTCTTTTTTCCTTTAGGTCAAGTTAAAACTTTCTTGTGCAGATAAATATAGATTCGGAGCTAAAAAACGACCCGAAGCGCATTCAATTTGAGGTTTCTTTCTGCATACTGTGTTGTAGGTTATGCTACCTCATGGTCAAAATTGAGAAGCTAAAAATCCATCTTTAGAGATAATTAAAAAAATTCAACTGTGAAATGAAACTATCAGCATGCCACCTTTTAAGTAATAAGATTAGAGTTACGAAAGCTGTGAGCTTACACATGTCTCACCAGTGTAAGTCCCTGTGGAACTGAAAGCTTTATAAAGGATTTCAATCCAAACCCACAATATTTGAAGCTGCCTGAAATACACGGAAGCGAGTTATATTCTTTTATTTAGGCATCATATCAGGAGACACCACCAGGTGATCCAACATGACAGAAGCCAAAGACTTGTGGGATGAAGGATAAAAAGCTATGAGTACATGTTCAGCACCCTCCTGTAACCTTATTTTGGGTACCTTGTCATACTCTTAGCAGGTTAGGTGATATAGTGAAATAAAATGCACCAAACAGAGCTTTTCCATATCCCACCTGGGCATAACACAGCCTACTCAGCTCTTATACACAAAAAGTCTTATGAAAATAAATGCTAAAGCAGCGCTGAATCACTTTATCAATTACCAGTCTAGCAAGGCTTATCATCTTACTCATGAGAATCCAAATAATTTACTTGTGCATGAGGATTCACTGGGTCCGTCTCACAACCTTGAAAACTGAATTTTCATCTTTGATTTAAGGAAGTAAAATCTAATGCCTCAACCCCATACATATTTTAGAAGGAAGATATTTCTATTTCTAATAATTTTTAGCTTGCAAAAGACCTTTTCAGTGATGCACAGAGCCTGAACCAACTGTTACTCTAACATGAGGCTGTGGGCCTTTGGTTTGTTTGGTAGAGAAGAAAGAATAAACACTGATGGGATGTGAACTCACTGTCCTGCACTTGCAAGACTGCCAGCTAGAGGGAATCCATGGCCAAAAAGTTGTAATTTGGGACTATTTCAACACACACAGCCTCAGCATTCACTCCTGCAGTGGACTGGGATGAACAGCCCCGGTTTAATCCTGATGGGCCAAGATTTCCTCTCTGGGATTCCAGCTACACTGCTGTAGTCCTGGAAATTGCCTCTGGAACTCCAGTGTTCACTGCACAGATGTGAGAAACCCACTAATGCCAACCCTTGAGGCAGAGAGTAGTGGAGCTAAACAACAAAGATCAGCAGCTAGGAGTTATTACTGAAGGAAAAACAAAAGCAGGATCACACAGAAAATTGTTATCATCTAGTGGAAAATCCCTCTTATAAGGGGCCTGTATCTCCCCAGATCCTCCTCCCAGCCCTTCCCGTAGATGGGCATCACAGCTGCTAACTTCAATCAAAGGGACCTCCCCAGTCAGGCAGCACTGCTGGTAAGGGATGGACAGACAGTGGCTCACTGAACTCCTCCATCACCTCCCTCAGTGCCCTTGGGTGGATCCCATCCTGCCCCAGAGACTTTCCCCTTGGATTATGGGGGCTTCCTTCTGCTCCCCATTTCTGCCTTCCCACTCAGGGGCCTGGGCACCTGGAGAACAACTGGGTTTAGTATTAAAGACTAAGGCAAAGAAGGCATTAAATAGCTCAGCCTTTTCCTCATCCTTTGTCATTGTCTCCCTCTGCATCCAGTAAAGGATGGAGATTCTCCTTAGCCTTTTGCTCCTAATCTAATTACAGAAACATTTTTTATTATTTTTTATAGCAGTAGCCAGACTAGGTTCTAGTTGGGCTTTGGCCCTTCTAATCTTCTTGCTGCATGAACTCATGACATCCTTGCAGTCTCCTGAGTTGCCTGCCTCTTCCTCCAAAAGTCATAAACTCTCTTTTTCCCCCCAAGTTCCACAGTTTTCCTGCTGCACAGTGGCTTCACACCCTCCTGTTGGTTGCCATGCTGTGTGCGCTGGTGCAGATGCACTTCAGTTGGGCTGCCTTTTAGGGGGGAGAAGACCTGATTCCTGTTCTCAGGTGTATCTGTGGTTTCCAACACGACAATAACCCTTGGACCTCCACTGCCACATGGATCTCCATCCCCCACCTCCACTGAGACAGCAGACCAAATAACCTTGGAAGCTATCCCTCAGTGTTGCTCTACACCCCCTCTGGCAAGCCTGGAACACTATGGCAGGAAGGAAAAAACAACAAAAATAACACATGCACAAGTGGGGACAACAGGCTGCCCTGAAAATTAGAAGTTTAGTTTTGCTGAAGGGAAAAAAAAAAAAAAGTATCCTCGATAATTTAGATGCCATCTGACACACATGAACTTTAATTCTAGGTTGCTAAGTTAGAGCTATTAAAAAACAGGGTTTCTTGCAGCAATTTAGTGACTTACACCGTTCTAATTTCAGCCCAAGTTGGCAAGGAGAAGTAGGGAAAAAAATGAAAAGAAAATATCTATGCATCCATGTGATCTTATTTTTTTCTAAATAAAAATTAGTTCCCACACATCAAGTCAGATTCTGAAGTGCCACACTCATTTTTGGCTCCTAGCAACTGTTACATAGATCTGGTCCAGACACAGAGCAGTATTTTTGTAGGCATTTCTACAAAAATACTCTTTTGTCTGTTGCAGTTCAGAATTGCATCAATATGAATAAAAATAAGATTTCTCAAAAACATGTACCTATTAAAATGTGAAATTTCATTGAAAACATCCCTGTGATGGCCAATTTTCTACAGCTTCAATCAGCTCCAATAATTGGGCATTAAAAAGATTACTCACTTTGCTTCCTTGACGTACCAAGAAGAATTTATCTTTCCAAAGGTGATTGAAGACCCAAAGTCTGAAGCTCTACCCTTTAAAGGCTCTCTCCTACATAAGCAGCTCAGTAGAATACATTTTTGCATCCATTACATTTGTATCCTCCAGCTTTTACTTTTATCTCTCAAACCATACTTAAAATCAGACATCCAGTTCCCCTCCTGCCCCAGCCCACACCCTCAAACAGTCAAAAATAGAAGGACTGGGAGAGGAGGAAATGAAGCCCAAAGCAAACCTTCTCAGGCACCAATTTTGGCTCTAGTTCTTCCCATCCTCAAAGGCCACAGCCACCCGAGGGTGACGTGACAGCCTCTCCTCTGTTCACATCCATCATCACTCAGCAGCATCAGGAATCTTTGGTGAGCAGGTCAAAGAAGGGGCCAGGAGAAAAGTAAATCGTGTCTCTGAAGGAGAAGCATAAGCTCATTCTCAGACATGAGATGATGATATGAAGTGCCAAACTTCACCCTAATGGTATGAATCACGCATTTGGCCCTCAGACAAACTTCTTGCCTTTCTTTCCAGTTCGATGTGAAAGCGTTTTCACTGAGAAATCCTGCTGCACAGCAAGGTCATACTTCTCTGAAGTCTTTCACACCTTCCAAAGAAACACTCAGTCTACTCACCTAAAACACACAACCTTTGCGAGGGGAATAACGCAGCACAACTAAGATATTTTTAAATAACTGATGCCCTGAACACATGAGCATGGATAAGAAGGCCAGTGGCATCCTGCTTGAGTCCTGGGTTCAGTTCTGGGCCCCTCATGACAAGAAAGACATTGAGGGGCTGGAACAGGTCCAGATGGGTACCAGATGGGCACCAGAGCTGGGGAAGGGTCTGGAGCACAAGTCTGATGAGGAGCAGCTGAGGGAGCTGAGGGTGTTTAGTCTGGAGAAAAGGAGGCTCAGAGGGAACCTTCTCACTCTCTACAGCTCCCTGAAAGGAGGTTGTAGCCAGGTGAGGGTTGGTCTCTTCTCCCAGGTAACAAGAAACAGAACAAGGGGGAACATATCCAAGTTGCTCCAGAGAAGGTTTGGACTAGATATTAAGGAAAATTTCTTCACCCAAAGGGTGGTCAGACACTGAAAACAGGCTGCCCAGGGCAGTGGTGTAGTCATGGTCCTGGAAGGGTTCAAAAAACATGTGGATGTGGCACTTGGGCACATGGTTTAGTGGTGAACACAGCAGTGCTAGGTTTATGGTTGGACTCAATCCTCTTTTGGTCTTTTCCAACCTTTACCATGCTAGGATTCTACAATTCTATGATTCTATCGTTCATCTGCGGGTGAGAGCTCATTACAAAGCCAGACTAACTCTGCAGCAATTCATGCTGGAGCAGAGACCTCTCACTACAGGCTTCAGGAAGTTCATGCAAGCAGGACCAGTCTGCCACCAAACTTTCCTGTCTTTAAGCAAGTCACATTTTCCATCAGTTTCTCCCCAGGTGAAACCATAAGAAGAGTATTTCTTGGACTAACTGAGAGTATCACAACAAAGCCACGTAAACCAGGGTAATTACCAGCACAGGAGCTTTACTAAATTTTCCTAAAAGCAGAGGCCATTCAGCAGAAGCCAGAAATATCATGACCTGTGAACTTAACAAATGAGTGAGTTAAAAGAACACACGGCCAAGCCTTGCCACGGTCAGTGATGGAGAGAGACCAGATTAGCAATGACATTTCAGAGGTTACGCCTTAACGACCTGAAAGCCTTCACTCCATTTATGAAAATGACAATTAGCAAAGAGACACAGGAATCAGAACCACCTGAGGTAAGAGAAGCATGAGTATGGCACATTTTGGCAGCCCCACATGAGTTTTAACGGGGCAAGTGTCAGGCACCAGCAGCATCACAGTGACAATGCAACGGGAGCTGCTTAGTGTCCTGGTTTGTGTTACTGCATGAACACAGGGGTTTGGTGTAATGTGACTGCTACCCTGTTCAAGACATGAACAACTCTAATGCAGGTTTTCATTTGCTGTAGACAAACTCCTATGAAAATGTTCTCACGCTGTCAGTGCTAGGACCTGGCAACGCAATCTCTTCCTATAAGCAAGTCAGGCTGTGATGAGCTAAATAAATTCAACCCAAAAAGCAAGGCAAGTGATTCTGTGAAAGCCTTGCCTCAAAGTTTCCTAAGAATGGGTAAATGGAATGGAAAGCAAGACACTAACACAGGAAAGGAGAAGAGGGAGAAAGAGAGAGAGAGAGAAAGAATGGAAAAGAGGGAACGATATCATTTCACTGTAGGAAATGCAAAAGAGATGGGACTGAATGAAACTACGCCACATGCTGAACATGCTACAGCACTACAGTAAATGTCAAAGTATGAGACATACAAAGAATACAGAAATACAGCACGTTCCCCTTAATTGCATGCTATTTTGGTGGCAAACAAAACAGAATAAAAGGGAAAAAATTACTTCTTCTGTAAGCCAGACTTGCAATAAAATCCAAGGCCTTAGGTTTGTCAGAGTTAAGTGTGTCAGCACTCCTGAGCCACAGCACTACACTCCAGAGAAACAGGGAGCACATCACCAGTTTGGCATTGTCACACTGGTTCTTCCACGGCTGCTTTATCCCAACATTCAGCACTGGGGAGAGGCACACTCTGGACTGCACAGACAACAAACCAGCCCTGCAACTGAGCCCTTAAGGGCAGCAACAGCCCCTGAGAAGACCCTCATATTCCCCAAAACACAGCTCTTCCCTCTAAAATATGTTTAGAGATGACAAACCCACCACCTCTCCAGAGGCTGACCTTCCCTTAGATTCCTGGGTTTATTGGTGGCTTTTACCTCTTGGCCCCCTGAAGGTTTCATCTGGAGAACCTGACTGACCTCCAAATTAGCAGGAGACAGAAGGGGGGCTGGAGCTTCTGGCATTCCCTGTTCCCAAGGAAGTCTCAAGGGTCTTTACAGCCACATGGACAGGGCTGCTGGATGGGTTGGCCTCACCCTGAACTGCTATTACTTTGTTCCTCTCTCCCAAAAGATCTGCTGGAGCCTGAACATGCTTCTCCTCTTGACTCTTTGTAATCCTAGCTTGAATCTAGAGATGTCAATATATTCCCTCCTACCCTCTCCACAGAATGATGCATATGCATAAGCCCTAACTTTTTTTTCCTCCCCTTAAATTTCCACCTCTTTCCTTCTATCAAAGTACTTCTGGTCCTCTCACCACCTCCAGCACAGAACAGCACTACATTTTTAGCAGACAGTTTTTAACCTCACTATTTATGCTTTTCTTTTTGTTTGGTCTATTACATCTAGGGAGAAAACATTTCCATTAATGGACATGGTGTCAATTCAGAGTCAGAAAATGTTAGATTTTGCTGTTGGAGCCTTCTGACCACAATCCCACAGCCACCTTCACTGAAGGTGCAGTCTAAGCACTGCTCTGGCAGTCCAGGCCAGACATGGTTACAGGGCAGCTACTGCAGCAATCCCAGGCACTCCCAGAGCTCTGCCAGGGGTGGAACAAGCACCAAATGGATACAGAGAGGCAAAACCAACACTTGCTGCCAGGATTCCAGTCACAGTGAGCTGCAGCACAGACAGACATTGCTCCCACAGGAAGACTAATCCTTCTCCTTTAACACCTCTCAGTCACAACTCCAAAGCTTTATGATGGGCACAGGGTACTACCCCTGATCTTGAACTGCCCATGTTAGAATGCTCAACACCAACAGAAAACAAGTTTAATCTCCTATGTTCAAGGCATGTGTTGCCTCAGATCTACAAATTCCATAGCAATACTGACCCAGAAGAACAGAGGAACCAAACCAACTGAGCAGTTACACAAACTCTGTGAAGACATCTCAAAAAAACCCCAACAAGTTCTGCTACAGTAAAAACTACATTACTCTTGTGTTTTCTGCACAATTTTTCACATAGACATTGAGCACTGCATTTCCAGCAATGCACATGGATTTTAGTATCTTCTCCATCTGGAAGTACCAAGATAATGGGCACTTTTGAAATATGTCAAAGGACTGAGACAAAATGCTGACTGGTTAATGTAATCCTTGAAATATCAAGAAGTCCTTTAAAACCTAGGACTTTACTAGATTTATATTATATATTCTACTATATTACTAGCTAATGTAATTATTGCATTAAGATAAAAACATTGAAGATTCTATTTTATTTGGGGCAGAAGCTTCAAGAGCAGTGGAGCTGTCGGACAAAGCAACGATTACAAGAGGTTGCAGCCCTTGCAGGGCGGGACGTAACCCCTCATCCCTATTTGCTTTTTCTGCTGTGACCTATAAACTGTTACAGATTTTCATCAGAGCATATTTGCTGACCATTCCCACACCCAGCAGCAATGATGCCATCACCCTGGCAGTGCCTAGAGAAACAGGGGAGCTGCTGGGGGAGCCACAGGCAGGCCAGGGCAGGCGCCTGCTCTTGCTGCTCGTTCCTTGCATCAGCAGCAATGTTCTCGCTCTTCCTGACAAACACAGCACTGCAAAGCACTGTGTCAACTTTAAAATTTGAGGGGCACCTGACCAAAATTCAATTATGATAAACTCTGGTCTAATCCTGTTAAGTTTTGACATGATCTTTAAAGGAGAGGTTAAATTCTTGCTCACTGCACCAATGAGTACATAGGTTAATTACAGGCAGCTCCTCTCTCAGTTATTTTCGGGTTTATTTTGCATATAAAAATCAATTCTCCATACATATTCTAAGCACACTACCTCTGAATTTCCAAGACAGGGTGAGGACAACAGCAGCAAGGGAAATTTAAACAAGAAAATAATTTGCACAAGGGCTGCGAGAAGTCGGAATAGCTGTACCATAGTGAAAACGTGTTGGAATGAATTCATTGCCATCTGTCTTTATTTTGCTCACCAGCTCAATCAGACACCACAAATATACTCAAACACGAGAAAAATATATAAATTATTTGTGTTACGTCCTTTTTCAACATGTAACTCTCAGTGTCACTGTTTTTGTCAGTTTGAATGCTCATCAATAGCAGTGAATTCATTTGTGCACAGCTTTTGGGGATATACCCTGTGCAACTTCGAATCCACATTATCAGCACGATACAAAAAGGCCCACAGTAAAAGTTACTATATTAATTACAATTTTAAAGTTGTTCAAGGAAGCATGACCAAAAAAATACCAAAAGAAACCTTGTTCTTCATTGTCAGAGTAATTAAAAAGCCCCACAGCTTTTCTAATTGTTGGATATGAAAAAGCTCCAAACAAAAATATTGTGTAGTTCTACCAGAGTTCTGTTCTACCAACACTTCTCATGAAAAACATAATCCTTTAGAATAAGAAGGAAATTATGGGAAAGAGGAAAACAGAGGAAAAAAAATTGACTGTAAGGAAAAAAAAAAGCAGAAAATAGCAAGGAGAAACTATCTGAAAACAATTAATGGAAGAGAAGGAGAGGAAAAAGCGGAGCTCTGCCCTTGACAGAGGTGTGGGAATGTGCCCTGGAAGCCAGGATCTCTCTGGACCCTGTCCCTCACCCACATGCCTTCACGAGCAGCCCCAGTCATTCCTAATCCACAAGGGCAGGAAAGGGGCCAGCGAGGATTGCCTTGAGGGGAGACCACTCCTGGAGAGATGAGGATTACCAGACAAGGTCACTTCTTTCCATCCCTCATACTGAAAGGCAGCCTCAAAATCCCAGCCTCCAAAACAAGGAGGCAGAACTGCAGCCAGTGCCATTCCCCTGGGCAGATCCTGTGCCACGTCCATCACTCTGCCACGTACCTCAACCTCTACCTGCAGATGTTTCATTTACTGCAAACAGGACTCAGCAGCAGAGCATGTCTCTGGCAGGACTTATTGCTCAGGAACTGGTACACAATGCAGGTTTACAGCACGTGGTTGGGCTTTATGGTCCTAAGGGTCTTTTCTAACCTAAATGCTTCTATGGTTCTGTGCTCCAGAGCTTGGCTTTGTCAAAAAAAAAAAGTATAGCATTGTAAAGGTGAAATGCATCCCCTCCTCCCAGCACACCAGCACACCACTCCACAGTTGTTTTCTCCAACACCAGCAGGCCAGTAACCAGCACCAAACAAGCACCAAACTCTTCTCACACGGACCCACCTTCCTCTGCTCAGAGCTCCTGATCCAGTTGATCCTCAGCAAGAGAAAACAGGAGGATGCAGAAGGATGGACCCCTGACAGCAGGCACACGTGCACGAGCACACTCATAAAGCACTCAGCACTGCCCATCAGGACAGGTTTAAGCAGTCCCATCACAGCAGGCAGAGCACAGGCAGAAAGCAAGACCCTGCTGCTGGCGCTGAGCTGTGCCTGCCCCAGCACTGCCTGCGAGCCGGGGCACGGCCACGTCTCGCTCCCTGCCACAAGTGATTCACAAGGGAGGCAGATAATGGGGAGCCAAGGTGCTTGGGAGTTCAGATGCCTACTCCACATCCAGTTTAAGGGAAGGGGGCCAGAGTCCCTAAGGAACATCTGAAAGGTAGAGATTTGCAGTCCTGTTCTTCAGGGGTTATTTAGGGCAACAGGCAAAGTCTCAAGTTCTCCCTGCGTAACAAACTTCCACATCCAGCACTCATTCCCCTGCACCAGCCTTGCACACATGCAATGCTGCTGCTCCCACAAACAAGAGCTGAGCAAGACTGTTGACAGCAAGAGGCAAATTTCATGCTGTATGCAGTAGACCTGCAAGTGTGTTAGCAGAGGAAAAATCAGCACTTCACTGAGGCTCAAGACTTTTACAGTGGAAATACATGAAAGAACAGTCTGCTGACTCTTTGCATTTCTCTTTTTTTAGCCCTTTTTCCCAAGTTTGTATTTTTCCACCACATGCAGACAATACTAAATTTGGAATTCTTCAGCTGTGCATGGCATTAAAAACATGTAGTCCTTTAATGCTGCCTCTTATGAAATCACTTTTTCTGGCACAGCATCTTTCTTGCTAGAACAGACCAGAGATACAGAGAATTCCTCAGCGCAATCTAGAGACTAAATTTATTTAATGTAAATAAACATTTCAAAATAACTTGGACTAGCAGCTGGAGCTATGCCATCAGGCACCCCAGAACCAGCACTGCCAGACTCCACAGGAGCAGCTGAACCCCAGCACAGAGCCAGAGAAAGAAAAGCCAAGTGAAACAGGAGTCAGTAGTACCTCATCACCTGCCTGGAACACCAACAACACTGGTTAGAGAATAGAAAACTTCCCCAAATCAGACAGAGAAAAAAGTCAACGTTGCTTCTGAGACCCAAAAAAATGAAGCACAAGCCATATAGGGCCACTTGGAGACAACAAAGATCACCTATATGCCATTACTGAAAGGGAAGGTCAAAGCATCTTCACGGCAATAAACTGGGAAAGCAAACAAAGAAAAGAAAAAGGAAACCTAAAACATCAAAAAACCCATACCTAAACCAGAAACAAACATCAGGGAGAGATTACTTCACTGAAAACTCTCTGTAGCTCACAGGCTGATAAATGGACATTTGGGAGGTTATTTGTTTCTATCCCTTTAGCAGTTTGGCACTGATGCTCCAGACAACTCCATTCACTGCTTCAGCTGCAAACCTCATTTGCCATCAGAGGACCAAAACAACAGATACTGTGTCAGGTAAAGGATGTTTGAGTCTGGGAAGATGAGCACAGTCCAGGTGGAGGAGATTCTGAACAATGCAGTTTGAGAGCCACTCGGGCCCATCATTTTTCATCTAAGTCTTTCATCAAGGAATAAGTCTTTCAGCATCCTTTCCCTTACAGAAAACTCATTTGATTCAAAATAGCAGAGAGAAAATTAAACACCTCTGAATTGAAGAAAACAAAGGTCAAAGAAATTTTCAATCTTTGAATTAAAAATAGTAATAGGTAACTCGAGCCCCTACATTGATGTAATTCTAAAGAGGTAATTATAAAGTGCTCTACTCAGAAAGACTGACAAAGTGGGCTTGCAAACTTGTATAACCAGACAATTGCATGCCTGAAAGCTGGGCACATGGCATGAATAATGGGATGGCTGAGAGCTGTTCCAGTTTGCCATTTTTCTTTATCCAGATAGGGGGTTGATGGAAACTTTAAATGCAGAGAGGATATTTGATAAGAGAGTACTCATTATGAAAAGATGGCTTAAGATGCAGATGTTGAAGACTGGAATATGCCTCAATCCTCTTACAGAGGTGATTCCCACAGCCCTTGTGCCCTGAATAGTCCATCACAAACTCTTCTTGTTTTTGCTATATAGCTAGATTAGCTCCTAAAAAAAACCCCAGTTTTCCAGAAATATGAGTTAAAAACCACAACAGGATGCCCATAAAGCCTGTGAGAGTCAAACTGGTATGAGCTGCACATAGACACAAGGCAAACACAATCAGAAGTTATCTGCAATAAAATATTCAGTAACTAGGCCATTATCAGGCTCTCTCATCATGATAACAGCCTCCCAGCAGAGATTGAGGCATTAGTATTGGTAGGTTGATACCTTCCTCTAATAACGTTGGCCTAAAAACATAAGCCGCTTTTACATTTTTAATTACAACTGGATTTTATTCTGGGAGTATAATCCTTTTCCAGCAATTGGATTAATGCAAATAGCGATTTATAAGAAGGAATAAAAAAAATAACCCAGCAAAAGCAAAATTGCCCTGGCAGAGGAGAGCCCCAGCCTTCAGGGAGTCCTTCACTACAGCGGGACTCACGGAGCGAGGTCAGAGAGGAGCTCCATCACCTTCCACCAGCCACTACCAACACCTGCAGGACTGAGCTTTGAGGAGTCACAGCCTGGGTCCTCTTGGAAAAACACCTGTGAGTGAAGCACTGCTTTCATGGTACTCTCTGCAGTGGGTAAAGTTTGCTTTCAAACATCAGAAAGAGATTTTCATCATCTCGTGCCAGGTCTCTGTATTCACGTAGACTCAGGGCAGTCAATGGCACGAGGATCCTGTGCTGGAACCCCCACAGAGCAGTTACTCTGAGACAGCTGTTCGCTGGCACATCCTCACTGTGCCTGAAAACGTGTCCCAGGCCACCACACACCCCTCCCCTTTTGAATTTCATTTCAGCACACTGAAATCACCTCATCATTTAAAAGTGCTCATTCACGGCAGGGAAAACGTGGAACGTGGCTCTGTATTTGTTAATGCAGGTGAGTGACTAGAACTGCCCAAACCAAAACCAGACAATTATAACATTTTTTATGAAATTATATTTAAAAAAAAATAGAATAAAAATGATAGTTGTTTGTTTGGGTTTTTTTAATTAAAAACAAGACCAGAAAATTCAGTTTTGCTTTGCTCTTTTTGTTTAAAAGAAACCCAAACCAACAAAAAAAAAATTAACAAACAAAAACCCCAAACATAAATGTTGATGCAATATTTACACAACATTTTCCTATCATATGAAACAGGCTTTTTTTCCCCAAAAAAACTCTCAGTGATAGAACAAAGCACAGAATGTGAAAAAAATTAAACACAAGATGATAATAATAGAGCATATGAACCCAAAATTAATCAAAGGGGTCAATATTAGATTCTTGCATTACTTAAGCCCTGCTAATA
>JAWWES010000150.1:15330864-15435097 GCA_035583135.1 Lophotriccus pileatus
AGTTTGTTTCTTAGCAATAGACCAAAAATGGATGCCTGAAAATACCTGGTGTGTTTTAGAACTGCAGAAATACCCCACTTAAGTTTTAAAGAGATCTGTCCATAACAAAGAACATTGCACAAGGAGCTGAACTATCATCTCTTTAATTCTTCCAAGTTCACACTCCATGTCATGGGGTACAGAAGCTCTAACCAGCTACACTGGATTGTTGTCCACTAAAGCTGTGAAAGACAACATATGGCTATTATTTGCTACTATTAAGAAAACTCAATTAACAAAGCATGGTTAACAACAGGAAATAATCAGATTGCCTGTGCAGGCAGATAAAGTTACACCATTCATTTGCAGCATGTCACCAAAAGGGATTATTCACACCCTGAGGTACCTGGGAAAGCTTCCCACGGCAGAGTCTTCCCCTACCACTCAGGCAGGTTTCTGCACCATCTCTGCAAAGACTTGCATGCAAGATTCAGTGGCAGATCATTATGTGCTGTTTCGAAGACATTCAACAGTGTATATATAACATACAGCAGAGTATTCATCTCTTGCCATTTGTTTTTTAACATTGCTCAGTGTTAGCAAAACAAATGCTGGAGGTTGCCACTCAAGAATTCCCAGGATCACTGCGGTCTCAGAACACCAGCAGAGTTTGTAGCTCCACTGAACCAAATGCTATTGCAACAAGATGAATGGGAAGAGATGAGGAATATTGGGACATGGGAAAACCTGTGCCTTGCAGCAAGTGCCTCTGATCACACAAAGCCCAGCTCCCTTACAGGTGCCTTTGTGAGAACAAATATGTTTAAAAACAGAGGGCTGTGGCTCTCCACTGGTCACCACTCATCACTGGGCATGTCCAGAAGAACCCATGCAGTCTGACACTCAGCAACAAATTGTTAATCTCATAAAAATATTTGTTGAGCAAGAGGTGCGTTTGGAAAAGAAAATCATGAAGGAAAGTGACATGGAGAGGCTTCATTATAATCTCCATATAAAATTGCCACTGAATACTGATAATCACATGCTTCACGTCTAAAATCTTATTTCATTCACAGTGGAACTTAAAAGGTGATAAATAGTAAGGAAGGTAATAATAAAAAAAAATGAAGTTTAAATCTGTGAAGATTCTTTTAAACATTTATGAAACAAGGGGGTTTAAATCTTTCTATTCAGGCTCACTGTTCTATTATAAAATATTGCCAACAATGTTTCTGCTTCCCTTTTGAACAGAGAAAAGACTGATATCCTTAAAGAGAGGTTCAATGTACTGCTTTAACACCATCCTCTAATGTAGCTTTTTCTGCTACCTGTAGAAAAAAGAGTGATCCCAAGTCAGGTCTTTGGTTTTTCCAGTTACTGAAGGCAGTTGCACTTGATTTTTGTAAAAAAAAAATAAAAATATATATATACACACATACATATATATAAAAAATGGTATGTTCTCTCCCCAAATAACAGACCATCCAGGGTGGAATTTCCCTGGCATTTTACATTGGCTAAAACAATTTTTTGCAGTCAAAAAGTAATGTTTTGAACATTTACGATCTGGAGCTGAATATATTACTGCTTTGAGAAATTTCACTTTAATCCCCTCATTACTTAAGAATAATGCCTCCTATTCACTCTCTGGAAAAGTTTGGCTGTCAAAAAGAACAATGGTTTCCAGTCTTTTCACTAGAAAAGACCAATATTGCTCCAAAATCTGTCTGTATGGATTTTGAGTGGTTACACTTGTACCGTGTTACAACTGCAGAGTGTGGGTAAAAAGTACAACAGAAGCCAAGAAAAACCAAAACAGGCTCAGGAAGCGCAGTGTCCAGTGTTCCTGATCCAGCACAGAGTAGAGCACTTTGGACACAGCCCTGAGCTACCCATGAGTTTGCAAACCCACCAGTGGATGTGGGATCACCAGAGCTTTGGGATGGAAGCCAAGGTACCTCCTGCTGCTCCTTCAGCTGAACCACCCCGGCACACCAAGCCCTGGTTACACACACCCCCCTCCTGCCTTGCTGTTCTCCGCCGTTCTGTTTGTTTCTCCCCAAACAACAGTTGTGTTCAGTTGGTTTTTAAACCAATGTTTAGGAACAGAAGGGTCTGAACTGAAAGACACAGACTGGTGGAACATACTGATCTCCTGCCTTCTGCAACAGCTTACAGCCTTCTACAGTTTGTCCCGGCTTAGTGGCCGCAGCTTTTATCATCCACAGTTTCCCGATGGGGAATGAGCTCCCAGCTGACTCAGCTCCTTGTTCAAGGTCAGGCATGTAGGTTTTCACCAAAAAAAAAAGAAGGCTGGCATCCAAACCTCAGTGCATCAGGTCCCTTTAAGGGAAGGACTAATGCCTGGGTACCTGGACACCCTCTGACACATTGGGACTGGAGGCTTTGCAGATTCATCCTGTGCTTTTTGTGAGCTCAGCAAATGGGACCAAATGTAGAAAATTCATCTGAATTTTATTGAAACTTGAGTGATCACACCTATTTTCTTTCTGTCAAAGCTTCATTGGGATTTCCTTCCACATTCAAAGATTTTAAGTTACTCTGGAATTCTTTGTATAGAAGTATACAAGTAATTGTATTAAAGGTAAAAGCAGGAGACCAGTTCTGACTTTACATATACATCAGTGTATTTAAAAATAAATCATAACTGTGATTCACACTTAAGATGGCTTTTGCAGGGCAGTGAACACTCTCTTTCTGTCCCCAGGCACTCAAAAAAAGACAAGAAGAAAATGGTGTAACCAGAAAATCCCAGCTGTTTACCTTCATATCCTGGAAATTTAACCTGAAAAGTTAAGATTTGATGGTTATCTCTTTCCAGTGCTTGCCCAGATATACTTGGTCAGACTAAAGCCCGAGACAAGAAGTGAAAAGATAAACATTATCATGGATCATCATTATAATATCTGCTGTTTGTGCATCATTTCAGCATCTACAGCAGTATCTGCAGTGGCAGGACAATTTCTGAGATCAGCAAAACATACTGTGGCAACGTACAAAACTTCCATGTCCTGCTGCAAGAACATGAGATTCCAAGAAAAGTAGTTTCTCCCTGAAAAGTAACTGACATTTACCAACAATTAGTTTAACATCATCGTTTTTCCCTTGCTAAAAATAAATAAATAAATAATGATCCAGCAAGCAAATTTAAAAAAAATAAATAAATAAATAAAATCCATCAACCCAAAAGAAACCAAGAAACATTTAAGAGGTTGCATTTATCTTGCCAGCTGGCAGTGAAGACAAGCACTTCTGACAGTCACCTTTTAAAACCCACGGAGTGGATAATGGCAACACTCAGCTCACCACAACCACTGTGTTTTAACATTTCCTGGAGCACTTGGGTTGCTTCAGAGTTCAGTAAAAGGAGCTGCCACACATCCCAGGCATTCAAAAAAAACAAGGGAAAAGTAAATACATCGCTTCACACTTCTGAGAAAAGCTATGTCAACTGTTTATTTATGTGGCTCAAATCTTGGGGAAAAAAAATTAATTAGTTTTTGTTAATCTCTTTTTCTCTGAGAGATTGTGGTCAATCAAAAGTGCTCCTTGTAAACAGCCAGGACACTACTTGGCGTGGCACATCCTAACTTCTTCCAGAAGGCATCTTTCCTCATACTGAATCACAGCTCAATTGGAAAATTAAATATTTAAGCAGCAGATAAAACCACTACCAGCAAGACCCACGGAAACAGGCTGTGCAGGTAGTCAGCTGGAAATCCCACTGGTGTGTGCTGTCTCCTCGGGTCAGCTTCTTGCAGCGAGCTCAGAGCAGCATCCAGGCTCTCAGCCCTGCCAGCCTTGCCTGGGTCTCTGCCATCCCCAGCAGCAGAGGGAGACGTGGTGATGACAGAGGGGAGGCAGCACTGCCTCTGCTGCGGGAGGTGCAGAAAGGGGTGGCAGCAGCTCAGCTCAACCCAGAAATGCCTCTGCTCCACAGGGAGCTGGGAAGGGAACACCCAGCAACACCCAGGAAGTGAAAACGCAAGGGCAAGGCTTTCAAATGTACTTTAAAAATTAAATAAAGGAACCCACAACACAAAAATAGCCCCGTAGCAATTCAAACTTCTTTGCAATTAAATAAAATAAAAATTGTTAGGTTTTTTTTTTAACATTTATCCATCCCATATAAGCTTATGATCAGTATTTGATTTTCTTGTTACATCTACTGATTTCAAGAGCTAGACCTCAGGTCTAGCTAAAGGCTGGTGGCTCCCTGAAAATCCACCTGGCAAACAGCAAGCCACTGAAATTTTTTCAGCTGGCACATTGTTACAGCAACATAGCCCTGGTAGATGGATTTGAGAAGTTCTCCCAGCACACTGACCCTCTGCTCCCTTTGAATGATCACACCAAGTGTCAGGCACGTCCATCCCTGTGGCTACACAGCAATGGGAAGTCACACCTTCATCTTCTGCAACCAGAGTGAGAAGCACCTGAAGGTGCTGAGGGTGAGCTGGGGATCTGCAGTTTGCTCCAGGTCTAAATGCAACTCTGCCAGGTAGCAAGCAGCAAGGGTGAAAGAGAAAATGCAGCCACAGCTTGGCAAAAATTGGAGTTTTTACAAAGAAAAATGGTTCACAATGCTCTTGTTTTCTTTTGACAGAGCAGTCTATTTTATATATAATACCTCCCAAACACATTTCATTTGAACAATGTACAATAAGTCAACAAAATGCTAAACTACCACAGAGGAGGGCAAATTTATACAAGCATCTAGATCACCAGGACTTCCCTAGACATTCACATTAATGTTAAACACAACTTAAAAAAAAAAAAAAAGAGAGAGAAAAAAAAAGAACAAACACCAAAACCACACAAAAACCCCAACCAGAAATCTGGTACACGGGTGAGGGGATAATTCATAAAGACAACTACTAATTTTTCCTATGATTCACT
Source organism: Lophotriccus pileatus (assembly GCA_035583135.1). Lineage (NCBI taxonomy): Eukaryota > Metazoa > Chordata > Aves > Passeriformes > Tyrannidae > Lophotriccus > Lophotriccus pileatus. The sequence goes on from JAWWES010000150.1 coordinate 15,335,764, forward strand.
CAGTGAGTAACCCCCACAGCTGCTGTTCTCCAAGCAGCAAGGAAAAGTTGATTAGAGTACAGAACAGCTGTGTGATTGAAGTTTCTTAACGATGCTGAGGGATCTGCAAGCACAGAAGTCCAGGGTGAGGAAGGTCCATCACCAAATCCATCTGCCTGGTTATCCCCACCACAGGTCAGGGGAGATGGCTCATTTCTGCAGGCACAGAGTTTCCCATTTCTGGTGAAGCTGCTGACTTTGATGCCTACAGGACCAGCACCCAACACCACCAAAACTTCCTGACCAGGGCTTGCCACTTTTGGGGTTTGCTGCTCCCCTGCCAAGGTGTCACATCAGTATTTGTGCAAATCCCTCACCTGAGGATGAACAAAAACTTTGAACTACTATTCGTGTCAAGCCTCTAATCTTTGCTCGATTCCAACTCAAAAATATCTCCCTCCCCCAGCCCTAATCACTAAATTCTTAGAGATATTGAAGGATGCACACACACAAGAAAATAAAATGCACGACTGAAAATTCCTGTTTAGTGATCCATTGTCTTGGATTCTGGATATGTTACTGCAAGCCTCTCCTTCCTGAATTGCCTGCTGTTAAAAATTCCTTATGCCCAAAGCATCCTGAATGCAGAAGATGTTCTTATGAGTTTCCCAGTGTAGCCTCTGTCCCTCTCTGACACACTGGTGGCTTTTCCAGCAGAGCTGCAGCTGCTTTGAGTGAACTGAAACTCGCAGCCAATGGAACTTACCTGCCCAAGCACCAACCAAAGCATTTACATCTAAACACCCTTTGCAACAAGCTGCAAATTGACCTTCTGCAGACCAGGCTGTTGTTGGCATGGGAGAAAATCCAGACCCAAGCTGCATTTGCAATTCTAGTTTAAGCAGCCCACAGAAAATGTAGTCTGATAAAAGCAAAGTTCATCCCTTTATTTATTTTTGTTGGGTTTTTTTTACTGAAACAATAATCTTTTAGCATTCTTCCTGCAGAGAGTCTCGTATGTGCCTGCATGACCCATGTGAGAGGCAGAAAGCTATTGAGACAAATAGACCCAGCAAAGCCTGCAGTAGAGAAGACAGCCCTCACCGTGATTTGAAATCAGGGCATGGAAGAAGGGAGCGGAGATCCTGCTCTGCCTTGGCCTGCAGGTGAGGGGATGGTGAAATGCTGAGTCCAAGAGGCAGCAGAGATCAAAAATTGGTGTCTGAGATGGTATTAAATATATACATAAGCACAGTCTGTCTCACAGATACGACCCCTGTACCACTTGGAGAGGAACACACAGGGAGGCCCCTCCTGGGAGAAACCAGCAGCATCTCTCCCCATGGCAGAGAACACAGTGTCACAATGCTCATGTCACAGCAACACTTCATCCCATCCCTTCTCTCTGGAGTGCTACGACTGTCACCTCCAGGCTCACCCAGGACAGCTTTGTGGCAAAGCTTTTAGAGTCTAAAAATGAATGAGAATCTAAAAAGTTTTCTTATGTCCTTTGAAGGATGTGGGAGGGTCACTACATCTTTTAAGCTGCAGTTCAAAGTGGATGGAAGGACTCCATCCCAGCCCAGAGGGCTGCTGGGGAGGCATCTGCAATGGCTGGGCAGGGATGGGAGAGAAAGGGAGCTAGTCACTAAAACTCAGAGGGAGAAACAGCTACCTGGGTGAGGAAAGAGCTTCAGAGAAGGCTGATTGCTGGGAGAGCCATGTGAGAGGTGACTGTGAGTCATCCTGGGCCAGAACAGGAGAAAACAAACTATCAGGACACCCTGCTCACAGCTGAGCATCACCCCCCCTATGCTCAGTGGGAATTCCAGGTGGTGCTTCCCCTTCCTGCTTCTCCTCAGCTCCCTGCATGCCTGCAAGGACATAACTATTTAGTTTGCCACCTCAGGAATAAACAGGGAGAGGTAGAAACATGCTTTCTCTCATCATCTGTCTGTGCTGTGACAGAACATTAGTGCTTTTACTGAACAATTTACCAGTGTCAGAAGAGAAAGAGAAGAAGCAAGTCTGAGTGGAAGGAAAAACTGAAAATAGAGCCAGTTGGAAAAAAAAGATTTCCATAAATCTTGTTTTTAGCCAAAGCCCTCTTTTCCTCCTCCATGTAGATCTCTGTAGGAGATTTCAAATACTAATTAGTCTAATGAATTACTTCATGGGAGAAAAGGCAAACACACACTTCAATACTTGGCCAGTTCTAGCTGATATACTCTCCAGAAGAACAATATTAGTATTTTACTCTTATGGCTTGCATCCAGTGACTAATTAATCCTCTTAACATAGAGACATGTGATTTTTTTTTTCCTTAATGTTAAAAAAAAAAAAAGAAAAAGTACAGCATCTCATGCTGATCTGCAACTACAAAATATTCACTTCTTTACCAGAGAAGGGGAATATTACCTTAGAGCCTGATGCTGCAGCTCTGCTCCAGCTCCACGCTGGCCATGAAGACAATATTCACTGAAAACCAGTGCATCATGGCTAACCACTGCCAGTCACCCAAAGGGACAGATGTTCAGCAAGAAATTAGCTCCCTTAAAAACATTCAGAGAAACTGGTTTCCTAGTCTAGTGTCTCTTTAGGGATGATGATGTTTATTTCCCCAGCAAGGTCTAGATTAAATTTGAGCACATTTGAATATACAGCAGCATCTATCACGGTGACTTTCCAGCCACGCATTGATGTAGTTTACAGTCACACTGTCAGAAAATATTGCTGCTTGCCAATCAGGAGGAGACTTCATCCCTGAGGCTGAATATTTTCTAAGGGCTAATGTAGCTGTGTCTCCAAAAATCTCTGCATGCAGCCTACTCAGAACAAGCAGAAGAGGCTTGAGAGGCTCTTGCCCATGGACTGGGCATGTTAAAATTGATCTTTGCCTGGCAGTGCAGCAGGACTGCATGGAGCAAGCAGAAGAGATAGACCTAGATGCTGTTTTCAGGGCAATAATCCCAAAAACTGGCCCATCACACAACCCCCCCTTTTGGCTCTCCACAAAAAGCAAGCTGGCCCACTCTGCTCCTTACACTCAGACCAGTGTTCAAGGAGCATCCTCAGAGATGGGTTAAGACCTCAAAAAAGACAGCAATTCAGGGCCATATGTTGGTGTTCTCCTGAAGAGAGACTTCAAGAAGCCAGCAGGGGATCACACACAGCTCTTACATGGACACCATGGCAGTTAAATGATTTTTTTTCTTCCAATGGTTTGAGAGCAGGTTTTGGGGCTTTATAATTCTCATGCAGTAATTGTTCAAATATAAAAGCACGGGCCATATGGCACTTCCTAGAACACAATTCACTTTCAGTGCAAAGCTGCAATGAATTTAGGTAAATTTTCATGAATATGTAAATGGGTAATTTTCAAAGATTCACAGGCTCAGATCATAGAAAATATCCTTCTTAGCCAGACCAGGCAATGACCATCAGGCAGTGACTCACATCCTGCACACTCAGGTTGGCATGAATAGTTTTCAGCTCTCCATATGCAAAGTGAACCAGCTTTGAATAAAACTTGTCAAATTGCACCAAAATCTAATGCAAGTCACACTCAGAGTTACAACCTCAGACAGCAGATATTAGACCTGTTCCCTCCTTGGTAAGATATTGTTATCATCATAACTTTATTATGCAAACAGCCTGCATCTTCAGAAAATTTCCCTAAGGTTGAAAAATAAACAGGTACAACACATTTCAAGCGTTAATGTGTTTAATACCTCAAAATATTCATTACAAAACCTGCACTGTAAACCATCATCCAACAGACAGAGAAAGACAGCATCTCTCCATACAGGATGGGAGTGCAAAGGCACAATGAAATATGTCACTGCACAACACCTCAGCTCTCTGAGCAACCCCAGCTTTGAGGGGAGAGAAGTGCAACAGGTATGCTGGGATTCAGCAAGGAGGCTGAGACAGGATTGGGACACCTCTGGCACATTCTCTGGGTCTGGGCCTGGTGTGGACTGATGAGCAAGAATGCAGAAGGTGGGAGCAAAAGAGAAAGAGGAGGGAACATTTGGCCAAAGATGTGAAGGGACTCATATTTGAGGAGCCCAACACACTGCCTTTCCTGAGGAAAGAGGTAAAGGAACTCAAACAAACAAACAAACAAACAAACAAACAAAACAAAAACCAACCAAACAAACCCCCTACCACCCGCCCCCCCCAAAAGACAAAGCAACAAAAAACAAACAAACCTAACCAAACATTAAAAAAAAGGCTGCGAAACTGTCTATAAAACTGTAGAGCCACTGCCCAAGCTCATTCAGGATCATCGTGTACAGAAGCCTGAGACTGTTGAAGCTCCATTATTTGAAGTTGCTTTGTAAATATATTACAAAAAGCATGCACACAGTTACTGACTAAGGATGACTTACATGTTCAAATGATTGTTCAAGCACACAATTACTTCAGTGATTTCACTCTGTAGTTTTCCAAAACCTACAAACCTTTTAGTCTCAAACAGGGAAATTAAGACAATGAGCACCAACACCCTCAGAAAAAAGGCCCTGTGTATACAGAGAGTGACAGGTTAAGAAGTACAATCAAAATGTATCTGATGTTGAGGATTCCTCTGGGACCTCCTGGAAGTGAAAAAGATTAGAACCATGGCTTCAGACAGAGGAGGAAGGTACAGCTGTAATATTAGAGGGATGAAAGGACACCATACCCCAATCAGTACCACTGAGAGAGTCAATATTAGCTGGAGTGATCCAACAGTCTGAGCAAAAGATCCATCCCTTCTTTGCTAATGAGCTGGAAAGATTTTCCCTTGCACACTTAACAGTTTCTGCTTTTAGAGGAGAAGTAGAGAGCTCTGTGCTAGTTGATCTACCTTGCTGCCTGTTCCAGCAAAGAAATGCAGCATCTTTTGCCAGCAGCTAAAGAGGTCACCATCTGAAGTCAACCTGCATCCTTGGACTTCTTTAATTCAAACAAGACTACTGTATTTTATACTTGTTGAGCACCTTACTGAAGGCAGTATCAAAGAGGAAACTGGAATGAGGCACATATTTGGCTTTGCTCACAACTTTCCATAAGCAGATTTCAGTGCTGATAAAGATGATTTCATTCAAGGCAGTCCCTCAGCTGGCCCAGACCGATAAACTGCCCCCATGTACTGGATCCCTAAATCACAGGAACACTTGACAAGGCTTCAAAGTCACTTCTTATGCAGTTCTAGAAACTCTGAATTAATTTTTCCCTCCACTGCATAAAGAGAAGTACTAATTCCTCTTACAGATCCAAAGTACAGGATGAATCACCTAATGAATTACTCAAGTATGTGATTCTCTCACTTCCTACCACAGCTCCCTACAAGCTGCTCTATTTCTTTCTCCTTGTGGCTTACACAGTACTATGAGCCAAAGCATGAGTGCTGCCATTCCAAAACAACACCACAGAAACATCAGACAAACATCCATTTCAGCCTGGAGAGCTGTGCCCTCTGCTAAGCTCTGGGGCACTGCTGAAAGGCCTCCTACATGAAGTTAAGCCAATCCTAACCACATAAAGGTCAGCCAACCATACAGAGAGGCATTCTGAAGTTCTGTGGTCACAGCCCAGCCAGTTCAAACGTGACACACTTGCAGACAGCCATGCAAACCCAACTGAAACCCAAGAAGGAAACTTGCTATTTCAGTGGCAGCTCTGCAAACAGTGGCTCTACCCATTGCCTATCCCAGGTTTATACCAGCAGGTTTAACTAAAATTGTTCTGCTCTGTCCACCCTCAGCTGTGCACATTCAGCAACTTCTTCTCATTCAACACAGAAATAAAAACAGGTTCCCCTGCACAGAAAGAACAACCATCACATAGCAGCACGAGCAAACTCTCACCTCCTTTCACAAGCCAGGAAGAGAGAAGCCTGTTATCCATGGTGTGCTGGCTCATTTCTACTGCTGGAATTAATTAATAATGCCAATACAGACCTAATAAAAAGGCATAATTTCATCCACTACTACCTTCAGGACAGAGCAACAACCCCTCCAAGGCAGCAGAAAAGAGAAATTTTAATTTCAGCATTACATATTTCAGTAGAAAGAACAGACAGAGAGCAGCAGGAAAAGTCACACAGAATTTACTATTTAAAGAGTATTTTAGGTAGTAAATTCAGACAAACAAAAAAACCCAGGTCATTGGGGAAAATAAAAGCTAAGGTCCTACCTAGCAGATATTCCAACACCATGTTAAAAGGATCCCACATCAGTGCTGAATTCGCCATAAGAGCACAGCAGGTTAACACAGCTATAAATACTAATGCTAAACATCTTCTTGCTTCTTATCCAACAGGCCAGAGACACACCAACCATGGTGATTTTTGATTTTTTTTGCATAACTACCGAAACTGATGAGAAGAAATTCTTAGATTAGAGCAGTGAAATAACTTCAGTGGACTTCAAGAAATATTCATTCTGAGTCCCTATGGAGTTGTATTCCCCCAGAGGTACTACAGCTCAGTTTTTTCTGCAACCACATTGATATAGATATTTACACTCCAACTACAACATATCATGTAAAATTAAAGTGACTACTCTCAAGGAGCATTAACAAAAGCAATGAACTCCATGTAATGAGAGTATATGACATATAAGGAGCTTCTGCTTAAACGTGCAGTGCAACGAAAAGGCTCCAACCCCTGTTGTAACAAGCTGCAGAATTGCATCCACGACCCACTAACATCACTGTGACAAACACTGACCTTAACAGCACAGGAACACTCCTAACAGGATTGCTATTAGCAGGGTGGACACAGAAAGGCCAGCTGATAATCCAGTTTCTCTGACAGCACAGGGATGTCCTCTCCCACCTGAAGCTGTGCCCCAGCACTGCCTCCACAGCTTGTCACCAAGCCTCCCACAAGAGATTATATTCCCCTCCATCCATTTGAGCTGTTTGTACGAAGAGGCCTTAAACTGTTCCAGCAAAAATGAGCCTGCTCAGCTCTGAGCATTTACTTTTTATTAACTGAGCTCACTTGGTGCTTCTTTACCCATTTCAACACAAACTGTTCACACAGAAGATTGGTGTAGGCAGCCCTCGTCAGCTGTCAGAGCTGTCAATGCAGAGGTTGCATTCCTGATGTAGCATTGGCATGTCTCATAACAGGGATCTTTACAATTAACCAAATTTCAGACAGTTTTTAATAGAGCAAACTTATTACAATGAAAATGAGTTCATTTATTTTGATGTTTAAATATCTCCAGGCCTCTGTAAACATTCAGAGGATTCAGTTGTCCTCTGCAAAGCATGGGAAGCAGCACTGCCAGGTCTATTCTGTGATCTTTGTCCACATGTTCTGTTGTTAATGAGCCCTCCCTGCCCGTCACAAAAGTGCTTGTTAACAACAGTACACACTTGTTCTGGTTTTTTCTGTAGGGCTGCATCCAGACAGGTTGGACAGTTTTCCAGTTTTGCCTCAGCTTTTCTTCTGACAGATACTTTACCTCAAAGCTGACAGCCTTTCCCCAAGGTGCAGCACACACAGCCATGCCTCTGCCCTTCTAAGTGGATTTCTCTCCACCCTGAGTTTTAGACATGCAGCCCCACAGCTCTTTGCTACAGCACATCCTTTCCTAAGCCCACACCTCAGTGAGAAACCAAAGGGAGAGACAGGAGATGTGCAGGTGCCACCCGCGCAAGTGACTGATCCGTGAGGAGCTCTTCATGCATCCTTCCACTCTTACCCACCCTTCCCACCTCCACATTTGTTCTCCTTGATACATCCATCCTCAGGAAACTTTTCACCTTGCGTGACTTAATCCTGCTGGGGCTTTGCCCTGCAGCCAAGTAACCCACTGCCTCCAGAACTGTGTTGTACAAACAGGTAATTAATCTCTCCCTATCACATAAAAAAAACAGCCAAGATTGATACAGCTATCAATTTTAAGAGGACAAAGTGCTAATATGTTTACCTGTAATTGTGTTTTACATTCAGAAACATAGAACAGGCATTATTATTTCAAAGAACTGTAATTATTTTCTCCTGTTTCACCAGTGTCTGGCAAAAGGCTGCTGGCATATATACTGTAAAATGCAGGAAGAATAACACTCCAGAGGCAGCAAGGAGAGGACAGGACAGGCTGTGGGAAGTTATCAGCATTTCAGCAAATGGTGAAATGTTGAAAGATACAGAGCCAAATTAATAACTTCAAGGGCATCAGCTGGGTACAATAACCATTAGAAATGCACCTGAATAAAATGATACAACACAAGTGATAGAAGATGATGAAGAGACACCTCAATAAACAATGGTAGACCTTAAAGAGACAGAAAAGCTCAACCAATGGTAAAGAAATAAATCTCTTGGGGAGAGGTGTTAGCCCTCAAACAGTTATGTTGAGAGCATAGGTTGTTCATAGAGAATTTCTGTTTCATGGACTTATTCTAATTTAGAAGGAAGCACAACCAATGCTGCTGCTCCACACCCTGGATGCAACATCCCTCCCCATGAGCCTGGTGAGGCTCAGGGCTCCCACACTGCTATAACAGGCTGTAAGTCCACAGCATGCAGGAAGCAGAGGATGAAGAAGGAAAACCTGCGTTTCTGGACAGAGCAAAATTCAGGATGGTATAATTCCTACACATATCTCTTCACCCCAGGTAATCCTGGTGCTAGGTTAGACATCAGAATACCTCAAACACATAAAAGCAGTTGCAGAGAAGAAATTACTAACAGAAAGGTGTCAGTCTAGTCATCTTTTCCACATTCCTAATCCAAACTTAGTAGCCCAAATAGCAGTTATTCCACATGTTAAAAGTACACAGGCAGAGAGCTAAACACCACGAACGATTTAGATCCTGAGAAGGTGATTGCTCCACTCTGAGCTACACCAACCTGTGCTTTGCCTCCTCTTTCAGTCAACTCACATCTCAAAACATCTTTACAACCACCTTGGAAGGAGGGAAAACCTCATCCCTTACCTGGTGCCGCGCTGCAAGCGGGAGCAGGGACAGGCACCGCCGAGCTCTCTGAGCACATGAACCAGCCCACTCATTCTCTTGTGCTCACAAATTCTCTTCTTATCTGGCCTCACTTGCAGATAAAACTAAGCCTCTACATACAGACAAATCCTAAATATTGACAGCTTGTAAAAGGCTTAGTGCTGAGGATTGCCATGAAGTATTATTTCGAGGCATAATTTGCTTTTCAGAGCATCCCGCATTTCACCAACAGGAGAAGCTATTGGATATTCAGAGAAAGCTTCCCAGTCACAGCTGGGGAGGGAAGCACAGCACAGGGCACTGGGAACAAGCACTGCTGGCAAGTGCCAGGCATCTGCCAAAAAGCTAAGAAAAATTCTGTACCCCGTATATGAAAGTAAAAAGCCAACAGCGTTCCCAAAACACAGCATCACGCACCATGTCTGTGAGTTTTAGGAGTAAACAAAAACCAAACAAACCTCCCATGGAATAAAAGCTACTTTTGACTTGGATCAGCTTCTCAATTCAGTGTGCTGCTTGTGTGGGCACACAGGATGGAGTAGAGCATGGACCTGAGTGAAAACTTGAGAATATGGAGACTGTTTATTTCAGCATCAGTGCTGACCTAGAGCCTGCAGCTGACTTTACAGACACTGCTTGATTTTCCTCCATAACAATAACAGCAATGTTTCACAATTTTCCCATGCTTAGCCTTTTATTAGCAAACGTTAACACCTAATTTCCAGAAACAGACCCTTCGTAAAATGGATTTTTTTCTAAGCTGATTATTTAATATGTCAACTTTGTTGTTTTAATGATACTAAATATCTTTTTCCTTCACGCTTCTTGGAAAGCCCAGACCATTCATATGTCTGCCTCACTGACATTCCCAGTCCTGGCAGCTCATCACATCCTCAGGTGCTTCTGAATAACCTTCTCTGTCCAGAGAGAGTGGATATTTAGCAGCAACAGATCTTATACTTCTGGAACCATGTGCTTCAGAAATTTGCCACCAATTTGACAAATAAATTATTAAGTACCTCACTAGTTTCAGCAAAGCACTTCTGATTTGCATTTCTGTAGATAAAAATAAGATTCAGGGGAAAAGTCCAAGGCAGGCCAAGCTTGATTCAGTTCCCTGTTTATTCCCAGTGCTAAGTGAGTCACTAATGAAAAGCTTATGGGGCAGTCAGCATCAGTGGCCTTTTCTTGAAAGTCCTCTTGGAAACAAAGGCAGTCCTTCAGCATTTGAATCCTGATCTTCCCTGCTCACGTCAGTTCTAGATGGAAAATATTCCAAACACTGGAGGCTGGACCAGGCTCACACCAGTGCAGCGGCCTGGGAAGGTTTCCTTGGGCAGTTGTGGTGCCAGGTTTCCATTCTGCTGCCCTGCCCAGTTTCACTCTCATCTTCTTCCCATCTGCACAGGCATTTGACACTTCCATGTCAGAAATTACAGCAATAAAAACCAAAAGGAGGTATAAAGCAATGGGATAAAGGAGCCTACAGACAGGAGGCTCCTTTACTTAATATGCAGTGTAGATCAAGGCAGGCTGTTTGGGCATGAAAATGTTCCTGAATTTTGGAGACCTAAATCTCACTAAAACTGTAACCTGGTCATGCATTTAACCCTAAGGAATGTAAGATGGATTTCAACCCTTAAGTGTCAGTTTGTTTTGTGGCTCACAGGTTACCAGGGACTTACCAAGCAACAGCAAACAGCTGCACAGCGCACCATACTCCTGAGGAGTTGATTTAGGAAGGAAAAACCCTTTAGAAAACTGACATAAGCATTACCAAGCCCTAAAGGCAACGAGATGTTACAAAGCCTTTCACAGGTTTTACATTTTGGGCCTTCTGCACATAAGGAACCCAACGGGAACGCAGCCGTGACCTCTTCCCGTGCACTGAGCCGGATCTCAAGGCAGTCCTTCCATCAAAGGAAAGGCAATAACAATTAACTATTATATCTTCATCAGGAACCTCTGGCTTTTAACAGCTCTGTTTCTGGAGGATTCCCACTGGCACCCTGCAGGTGGCCCACAGATAACCGTGATTTCCTCGAGCTGCAGGCACAGCGAGGTCAATCCTCTGTGTAGCGGATTCTTCTGTGCCAAAGCTCAGCAGAAGGAAGAACATTGCCCTTTTGCTCTGCAGTGGATTTAGAGTACCCCAGCAAGCAATCTCTAAGTAGTGAGCCCTGTCTGCTCACGTCTTGGAACAGATGACATTGGAAATCCAGCCAAAAAAAGCTGATTTTCCCTGAGAGGGAAGGAGTGTACCCAGTCTTGAGTCAACCACCAAACCCTTCGGGCATCTCAGATGTTTAGCATTTTTCTCATTCTTCTTGTAAAAATACTGCTCTCAAAATATTTGGCATGGCTGGAAGCTAGGAGCACAATTTCAATCCTTGCCTCGCTCATTAATTCGTGCAATTATGTCTTGTCCTGGTTCTCAATCAACATTGAGCCCTGGTACTCAATGTCAATCATGCTATTAGTACAGCAGCTGAGAACCAGGGCCCCCCTGCAACATTAACTCTGTGTCTGAGTGCAGAAAGAGGAAAAAAGGCAGGCCCTGCTGCAACAGAGACCAGAGCCAGCAGCAGGTGGGAAGACAGAGGAAAGAGATAATAAAAATAAAGACATGCATAATTTTTCTCCAATCAGAAACAGCAATCACAGCTCACCACCTGCTCTTAATGCTCTTTTTCAGCAGACCAAGTCATCAGAGCAGTTTGCAGATAAACACAATTAGTTGTTTAGTTTAGGCATCCACAGAGATTACAAGGCTGTAGAGATTACTATGCAAAGAGAGCAGAACACATATGTGTGGACAGAGCAATCATGCAGTGGATGCTAAAATGCTTTGAGGGGATTGCAGAAAGGAATTAGAATACATAAGAGATGAAAAAAAATTGAGAAAATTAATCAAAGAAGAATGGAAGGATGAATGTCAGGCAAGCTACAGGGGTTTATCTCTTCCCATCCCTGAAAAAGCCACTCAATGGAAATGATTAAATCATCTCCCTAATCAGAACAGGAAAAAACCCACTAACATACAGATATGCCTTTTATGCAGCAGCAGAAAGACCAAAAAGTCTTCTCCCATTTCCAGTTTTGATGCTATACATATTATTTAACACCTGAACACTTGTGCCATAAGAAACACGAGCACAACACCAACAGATGAGCTGAAATCCTGTGAGGGAATCAATTGAAACTGGCCAGGTGTCCCTGCACACAAAGCTGTGACCCTCCCTTGTGTGTCCTCTGCTTGAGAGCAAACCTGCCTCCTCCTTTCAAGCCACTGAGTTTTTATTTTCCTTTTTTCCTGTTTAGCAAGAAGGAACCATGTTGCTAAGCCAGCCTTCTTCAGAAATTGCAACATAAAAAGATGCCTCTTTGAATTTTATAGGTTTTCCAGGAACATTCCTTTTACTTTCACAGGAAAACTACCACCACATCAACCTTGATTTGTTCATTCACAAGTGTATTGCTGAGCTATTATTCATATGCTGGGAAACATTTTGCTAGATGGCAAGTCTGTCAAACAACAGTAATATTTCTTATTTGCAACAGTGAGGACACATGAAGCACAATCCCAAATAAAAACTGTTTATAGGGTTTTCTGTCCTGCTCTTGTCAATCACTACATACCAGACTGGTTAGCACTGTTGACTCGTTCTTATTTTGCCTTGAATGTTTTCACTCTTCTAAGCCTGTTTTCATAGACATAGTTGACATTGATCTGAGTTCACCTCTTTATATTTTCCTTATGGTTTTGCAGAGAATTCTCAAACATAACTGCAGGTTGCTTCTGTCATTCAAATCCCTCCTCCTACCTCTCTCCTCTAGTTTACACCAGGTTTCGGAGTATGATTCGGAATTTATTTGTCTTGGCCATAATCTAACTCCTTAATTGCATTTACCTGTGGATGCCTTTATCTACTCCTTCTTCAAAGCTGTGATTCAAGTTCAAACCTATCTGACCTTACATTTGCTACAAGATGACCTGAAGGTTTCATACCAAACTCCAGTTGTCTTTTCCTCTCCTTTTCTAAGCCTGGCACTAATGAAGAGCCAGAAGTCTTTCAAAGTTTTAATTACAGGCACAAACACAGCTTAAAAGAAGTTGCTCCCGTGCCCTCACTCCAGGAAGGGAGAGGTTTCATCCCCTTGCTTTGCTGCACACAGGTCTGGCACACACATTGTCCCCAAGCCATGCATGTGCTGCTGAGCTTAGAGACGTGGCATTATTAAAGGGTAAGCAGCTTTTGTTTGAGCTTGTCTAGAATTAATCAAGATGTAGGCATCGCTTGTATACAAACCCCCTTTCCCTGAAGCCATCTGCACACTGACATTAAGAATGGCAAATGAGCTACTGATAAACCATCTCATTTGCATTTGTGGTTACTGCAGACAAGGAACTGTTGAGTTACAGGTAAGATCCAGCACTGCTTTTTCTCTCCAGTGTCAGCTCAAGAGAAAAACTCACCAACAACATCCAGTCAGGAAGCACTAGAGATCTATGTGGAATAAAAGAAACCAGACCTGGATGTTTAAGTAAATCATACACAAACACTTTACAGAGCACAATCCAGTCATCAGTAAGTGCTTAAATTAAGTATGTGCTAGGTCAGGCTTTAAAACTAGAGGAAAAAGAGTGGGGTTTCATCACTGCAGTCCTGACTCCTGACACCCAGCACTTCCAGGATTTTCTGCCCCAGCAAACTGCTGCCACTTCTCTCTCCCACCCAGGTCTCTGGAAAGGTGATGTGCAGCAGAGTTGCATTGCCTTCACATGATGGGAAACAAACTGGCTGCTGGCATCTCATTTTAGCAGGCTTCTCTAAACCCTATAAAATCCTGATTCCAGAATCACCATATACAGATGCCTTCACTGCAGATTTCAGCTTCCCCTGTTAGGGCAGTACCAAACTGGGCTGCCACTCATCAGAAGGCAAAACCACTGTGATTGTTACCCAAACAAGCCTTTCTCTCCTTCATAAGCATTTAAATGTGCTCTTTATACATAAACCATACATTGCTTTTCATGTTTTCTTCTATCAAGTATCCATCATGCACCCATTTGAATGAGTGTTTAATCCATATGGAACTGTGCACAAAGATTCAAACTGTAAGTTGTGCTATGCATTTGGTTCATGCTATGTATCTTTTAACATTATATTTAGTCCTCTCCCTGTCTGCACACCCTCCCCCATATAATATCACTAGTGCCTTGTGGAGACTGTTAATCCGTTTCATAGAGCCACAGATCTCTCACTCAGTCATATTTAATACTTTAACTTATCTGCTGGGCCCTGTAACCATACAGGTACAAATTTGGATTTATGTTTTTTCACACCTTTGCAGTTGTGCTTTATCCCACATTACAGAGGTGAGGCAGTGGTGGGTGACACTACCTACAAGAAACAGTCACTCAACTAGTTAAAGGTAGTTCTGTGCCACTTCAGGCACACACAACTTGTCTGTTATTGTGCAATCTCTTGAGTACCTAAAGCCCAGCCCTGGCCTCATCATGTTTGAAGTTACAGGAACAGTAGCTCCATACCTGTCAGTGGAATCACACCACCCTGTGATGAGTCTGCCTTTGACCACATACACAGGAACACAACTGCAATAATTTTCTTTCAAACACATGTAATACAGATGGTTTGTACTTTACAGCTAGCTACAGCTGTCACCACGCCAGATTTGAGCTTCATTTCAACACTGCAGCACCCATATCTGGCACAGCAAGGAATTTCAAATTTAAGAAAACAACAACATAACGATCTCATACATGTTCAGGGTCACATTTCCAGGGCATTTGCAGAGTTTTGCTGCTTTATGGTCACAATAACTTGGGTTGGTCTAACCTCAGGAAAAATGTAAACACTAGATGAATTATTCCCTTTGGATTTTATATCTGTTTGCCCAAAATAAGCTGCAGGTCGTGTGAGCCTGCCTGGCTCCTTTTTCCTCAGTCAGGGAATATTCCTTGGAGTTTCTCAGAAGCAGAGCTGACAGCTGCTGTTACAGAGACAGGTCATGACGAGCAATGGGAAGCACTGGGCTAGATTAACACCTATCATTGTCAACCTCACCCTGTAGCCTGATTAACAGCTTCGGTGGGGATTTCCCACAAAGGTGGCCAGACTCTTAAAATGTAACTATGGACTCTGGAGATGCTGAGAGGCTGCACTGCCCCTCTAATGAACAGCCCATCCCAGGCAGAGATGCTTCTATCACACTTTCAGAAATGACACTTCATGATGCCTGGGGTGCTCTGTAGGCATGCCCTGATCAGCACAGCACCATCCAAAACGTTCAGTGACTGAGAGGTCATGTCAAAATCTCTGCAGCTGCACGTGGAGGGGGCCTTTGGAGAGAGCAGTGGACAGGCAGAGGAGTATGTGGATGCTCAGCACTGGCCATAAGATGAGCTGGAGCAGGCATAGGGGGATATGCAGGAGACTTGTTCCTCAGCAGCATTTGATTCACAGCTCCCATCCCTCTGATGCATAGGACAAACTCTCCTGCCCAATAAAACAAAGTAACCAGTGTAGGATGGGATAAACTAGCTGTTTAGATAATTACAGTGGCATGAGAGAACACAAGCAGCAAAAGCAATGGGTCAGAGGGTCGGATTCAGGGTCTGAGAAGCGTTATGGTTTCTTCTGTCCTGATTAAAAAAAACAGATAGTTACATTTGTGTTGTCTTTGGTTGGTTGGTGGCATTTTTAAGATACCTTTTAAGTTGAAGAATTTGCAATTCTGATGCTTCCTGTGGGCACTGAAACAACTCCACAATATGGTGAAACAGTGAGGCTCCCAGCACAAGGGAGAACAGACAGATCTCAAGGCCAGGGAGATGAAGTCCCTTGGTATCCTTATAAGCACAAGAAGGTCATCCCAATGTCATTGATTAGTCAGATGCATTTTTGACATTTCAGACACTAAGGGAGATCAAACTCAGATACAAATCACCCAGCTTCAGAAAACTGCCAAAAAGAAAAGAGCCCTGGCAAATGCCAAACTCTCTGTGCTATGTGCAAACTGGCAGGCACTTCAGGTTCCTGCCAACTCATATAATTACCTTTTTTTTTAAAGAAAAAAAAAGGTCTTGGCCTATTTTTTCCATTTTTTTAGACAAGAAATCTGCCAGATGCCATCCTTCTCTCAGGGAGCCTGGTGACATAGATGTGACACAAATAACCTGAACTAGATGCATTTTTTTGTTGCTTTCCTCCCTCAAAAACCTACTCCTTGTTCACATTCCAAAGGTACAGGCTGCTCCAGAGCTTGGAGATTTGGGGCATAAGATCAGCCAGGAGCTGAGATGTGCATCTCCTCCAGCAACTGAAGGTCTCAACGATGAATGATTCACAGCTGTCCTCACCATCGCCTACTCTCTGTCTTCAGAGAAATGAAATCTTGCCTTGGCAAAAAAGAAAAGCAACTGCATTTCTACCTCCTCTTTCAATATTTTTAAATTTTTCTTTCATTCCTGTTGGAAATTAGATGTTTTAAGAATAGGCTTAAAAACAAGGTTAAAAAAAGAGCATGCAAATCCGTTTGCACATCACGAGCAACTGCTGAAGTATTCTCATGGCTTTTTTTTTGTTGTTGTGTATTCCCACATAGGAAACATACCAAAAAAAAGGTTTTAAAATTAAAAACAGTGAAGTCTTGCAGAGGTACTTCATATTTTCCCATTAGGGGATAAAAACACGAATGAAAGTAGGAATTTTGTCAGTATTTGGAAAAATGCAGTATCTCATTGTAAATTTAGGACACAGTAAACTGGAGTTACTGAGCAGCAGGATGGAAACACAGACCCGAGGGTGGTTAAAGGAAATCAAACAAAACAACCCAACCCAACCTATTTTAGGTCTATCTCTTGTTTCTGGTGCAGCAGGAAGATCAAAGGAGGAACACTTGCATCCAAATCTAGGTTTGTGCTCCAGCCTCACTGCACCACCAGCAGAAGGAAACGCAATCTAACCTTTTCCAAGGTGTCCAAGACAGACACAATAAGCTGTGGTGTCCAGTGGTGCTCCTCCAGGTGCCCTTTGGGAGGGCAGTGCTGAGCTGTGCCCTGTGCTCCAGCGGGACAGGCAGAGGAACCCGCTGTGGGGCAAATCCACGGGAGCTTTGAGGGGAGCTCAGCAGGGCCCGACAGCTACTCAGAGCAAACTGCTGCCGCCTGTGCGTCAGCCTGTCTAAACAAAAACAGTCAAGCAGGAAGGAAAGGCTTAGAAAAGGAAAAAGAACAAAGGAAAAAAGCCTCAGCATGCCCCACCATTTTCTAGACCAGTGAGAAACAATTCTCCAACAGTCCTGACTGACACTCGGGCAGAAAAAGTCTCCGTATTGAAAGTGATTCTCCCACTCCCAAAAGACAAAACCCCCCTGTGTTGTGTTACTCTGACCAACAGAACTAGCAAGGGTTGCTTTATGAACCAACAGTATCTTCACTCAGAAGAGGCAGAGTTACTCTTACACATCAGTGGGATTGTGTATGACCCAGCTGCCCTGCAGGTGACAGATCAGAGCTCTGCATATTGTGACTCCACACTGGCAAAGCTCTCTGACACATTTCAGCTTCTTTAAGTTGAGGGCACTTATTTAGCTGCACAATTAAATCAGTAAATGGGCAGATATTCCCTAGAATGATGGTGGGTTTTTTTTTCCTTTTTCTAAATTATGCTCCAAATATTGCTACTTATTCAAGGACTCCCTTTAATAAAGCAGACTCTAAAACACATAACCAAAAGCTCACCCAAGAACATTTAAAGTGTCATAGGAAATGCTGTTTTATTGCCATAATTAGTCATAATCATGAACTCCCACATTCATCATCTTTCTCAGTAAGTATCTACACTACCACAACATCTCAGAGTCACTAACACTTACCAAGGCTCCAGTTCTAAGCACTTTGTGAACACAAGCCACAAAGACTGTCTTTGTTCTCGGTTTACAGTTCACTCCTCACAACCTTCTTCTCTTGCAAAGCTTTATGCCCTTGGCACAGCTCCTCAACCCAGGCACTGCTGACTCTTCGACCCCAGAGTGTGGTGCCATCAGTTACCCAGTCTGATACTCACTGTCCAGGTCACCTTGGGCTAAGAGGTGATTCTGCAACCTGGTGCAGGAGGTTACTTTCAGGTTCATTGGGCAAGTAGCTCTCCATTTATCACTGCAGAAGGATGCAGCTGTAACTGTGTTTGTGAGCAATACAACCACTGCTAGCTAATAATTTCTACATTTATTTTTGTGGGAGACACTTTTTAATAAGGTGCCTCTTGTTAATACAAGTATTTAAACAAACAAAAAATTTTCTGGAGGCAAATTTTAAATGCAGGAAAATAAATATTTAAGCAGCACTGAAAGCAGACTTCAAATCTAAATGTTCTGGAATTTATTTTTTTTTTTCCTGTTACTGGAACTAGTAAAGCCTCAGAACCTCAAATGAAACCCACCTTTAAATGGCTGGCCCCATCTCAGGGCTTCCTGTCCACAGAAACCAGGGTTATTTTACAGAAGGTACTAAATTACTCAAGCCCTAAAAAGTAATTCTGTAAATCTATCCATGCCTGACCACTCCCTAAATAATTTCTGAAGTGCCTTTTAGAATGCTTAGGGTGCACATTTAAGCATTTGGCTGCATTATGCAGATGAGAACTAAAAGCAAATATATGTTGGTAGACAGAACATATCAAGCCCAGATGAATTTGCTGCTTTGATCTGCCTTTCATTTAAAGCAAAAGTAGCTCCCTCTGTTGCTTGCTGTATCAGCTTCACACTACAAGGTATTTACACTTCTTTTCTTAGCTTACACTGTTTAAATACAATTATGAAAATAAAAAGGGGGGCCTATATGGCAAATAACTTCAATAAAAGCCTTAGATACTGCAGCACAGTGTGGCATGGCAAGATTTCCAGTGCTGTGCATGTCATAACCTGGGACATAAGTATTTGGAGTGACCACTTCTATTCAAATGAAACACAAATGGCAACCTCCTGTTACATTCACTTGTCAACATATCTGAATAGAAACAGGAGCATTAGCTCTGTTTTTCATGACATCCTGACATTCCAATCGTCAGAAGTAAGACAAGAGCCTATGAGAGGTTTGGCTGGAATATAAAGACAGTGCAGAGGTGAATTTCAGCTGACCACCTCACTCACTTTGCCAGTCACTCAGATACCAGGAACATGTTTAAGACCATCAACCAGAAAACAGCAGAGTCACAACAGTCACCCAAACCCACACAGATGTTTTAGCGAGAGGTATGAGAGAGGCAGAGAAGTGCTGACCCTTCAAATGAGCTCTCCTTCACATCCCCAGCCCTTCACACTGCCAAATCCAGTTTTTGTGCAGTGCACTGTTCGAGAGTGTGGGGCATCAGGACAAATCTCTTGCTAATGTATAGGTTTGACATTTTCAGATTTATTCAGACATATTACCCATAAAATGGCTCTATAAAACAATAAAGGACATAATCAGACTTGTCTGTTCCCAGGATGTTTGGCACTTCATAACTCAGATGCATTTAACTCCTCAATAACTCTTGTACATTTGGATAATTTGCTGCAGTAATGTATAATCTTGCCTAGAGGATTCATACCTTAAGAGATTTAATAAATTCAATAGAAATTGCATAGCCCAATTTCCTAATCATCAGCCCATTTAAAAGGTCATCCCAGATTGTCAGCACTGCCTCATCTCATCGTTCTTCTGCAAGGCAGTGATGATCAGCCAGTTCTTCACACTGGGTTTCACCCTACCAGAGGTGGACCAGTTGGACTCAATGATCCTAGAGGTCTTTTCTAGCCTTAATGATCCCAGGATTCTATGAATTCCTGAGCCACCAGCAGGACATCAGCCTGGTCTCTGTCTGCGCAGACAGATTTCACTTCAAACGAGCCTCACCTTCTGATCTCTGGCATGGGGCACTACAGGGTGGGGCAACTCAACAGTGCTTCATACTCACTCCAGCACTCAAAGAACTGCACTCTGCAGAGACATTATGGACTGTATGAGCTGAGGGATGTGCCATATGAAAAATCAGTGGGTACTGATACAAACAAAGGCCCAAAGTGCACCAAAGTCCCAAACAGTTCATCAGCCACCAAAAGTCTTCCCATGCCAATCAGAATCCAGCTTGCTCCTTCTTAATTGAAGTTCCTGCCTGCTGTTAAAACAAATAATTATATAGAAAGAGAAACCCTCAGAACCACAGAATCACAGAATGGTTTGGGTTAGAAGGGACCTTGAAGATCATCGAGTACCAACTCCCCTGCTGTTGGGAAGGGGAGTTGGTCTCCACTAGAGCAGATTGTTCAGGGCCCCATCCAACCTGGCCTTGAATACAAGGGATGGGGCATTTACAACTTCTCTGAGCAACCTGTTCCAGGGAATCACCACCCTCACAGGAAAAAAAATTTTTCCTAAAATCTGATCTAAACCTGCCCTTTTTCTGTTTAAAGCCGTTCCCCCTTGTCCTGTCACTGCATGTCCTGGTCACAAGTGCCTCTCTAGCTCTCTTGGAGCCCATTTAGGCACTGGAAGGGGCTCTCAGGTCTCCAGGGAGGCTTCCTTCTCCAGGTTGAACAGCCCCAGCTCCCAGCCTGACTTTGCAGGAGCGTGGCTCCAGCCCTTGGAACATCTTGGTGGCCTCCTCTGGACTCGCTCCAAGAGAACATCTGCTCATGGGTGTCAGGGCTGCTCTAAGCCAGGCTGCAGCTGCCCATCTCCTGAGAATCTCCTTGGCAGCTTTTGTCCTTAGAAGGATCAGTGTTTCCCTGACAGTGCTAAGCTTCTTCTGAATTTCAGCCAAATCCACCTAAAAGTTTTAATCTAAAAAGAACTTGATCCTGTAAAGAGAGCCCCAAATTCAGGTCTCATCAGTGCTTTAATTACACTGGGCTGAATTGTTTGTAGCTCTACCAGTAATTACACCAAGGGGAAAGCAACATTTATGGTTGGAAACACCAACAGGAACTGTGATGTCAAAATCCACCCAGAGAATGCTATTTCATTTCATTTCTCCTCTATTACTCACTTCTGCAAGAAAACTCTAAAGCAGACAGCATGGGACCTGCCTCTCTGAGACTTTCCCAGCAAAGTGCTGCCCCAGGCTGTTCCCAGCATCCCTGGGGACAGGATTCCTCCCATCAGTGCCAGACCGGGCAGTGAGCAAAGTGGGACCACCAGTGGCTGGCCAAGGTGCCCTGCAGAGCACTGACATAGAACATGCCCTTGCAGAAAGACAGCAACTGCAGCAGGGGCTCACTGCTGTGAGGAACTGAGCACTGATGTGGAGATCTCACCAAAAAAATAATATAATCCTTGCAGAACTATGCAAATATTATAAACTCCACACTCTCATAGCAAAGCCAGAGGGAAGAGCACCTGCAAATTTAAAGACAGGGCTAAATGGATGCTGTTCCACACGTCTAACCCCTACGTCAGGCAACTCACACCTTTTCAAGAAATACAGGGCTAGACAAATTAGTCTATTGTAGACAGACTTATTTGTTTCATCAACTACTTGCTCATTTATTATGAAGTAGATATAAAAGATTCTTATAAAAGAATTTCCTTTAAGATGCTTTTGATAAACTTCTGAAGAGCCCTGGCAGCATTCATTGATCACTAAGACAGCTCCTTTCTTAGTATTTCCTCGAGTATTCATTTATTTTCCTACTGTGATTTCTATTTTGAAGATGTAAGCAACGATGCTTTTAGGGTCGTCAGGCACACCAATAACTCATTTACCAGCATACTTCACTCTTTCTTCTGCATCTTATGTCAGCACAGAAAGACCTGGGTTTTTGCTTTCTTTAGGTGTTAAAGATTATACATGTAAACACCATCAAAGCTAACAGTAGAAATCCCTGAGCACGGGGCCATCTGCTGCAATGAATTTTCAGGGCATCAGAGAAGGTAAAATATTGCTTCGTCAAAAATTTCCAGGATTTTTCTTACAGTAAAACCTTATGTTTCTGTCCAGCAGCTCCTTACAGGAGAAGAATCCTGATCTGTCTCGTATGCCAGCCAGATGACATTTCTCAAGACAGGTTGAATACTCAGTGTCTGCTGTAAGATCTTATGCAGTGCAACAAAACAGTGTAAGAAATGCAGAATAAAATGGTATCAATGGGAAGGCAGTTAAACTGAATATAATCAAGCAGACTAGAATTTGGCAAGAGAACTCATATTAGCATAGTACTATCAGGGTTTAAATAATAGCTTGGTTAATACCAGCAGAGAATATTACAAAGCTGTAATAACTACCCAGTGCCAGGGTCTCAGGTTTTGATGTCTTCCAGAAGAAACAGCTCTTGCCTGCATCGTGTGCTACCTCTCTGCCAAGGCTTTTGCTGCTCCCCCTGAACCACCAGTTCAGGTGAGTCCACGGCCAGAGCCAGCTCGGCACCAGCTCCTCGAGGCTCCATCACCTGTGCCATTCAGGGACAGGCCAAGTGCACCAGTTGCTATGACACACAGCGAAAGATTGACCTAATATGTGCTTTAGGAGGAAATTTTTTACAGGGAGAACGATCAGCTCTTGGAATGGGCTGCCCAGGGAGGGGGTGGAGTCACCATCCCTGGAGGTGTTTGAGGTGAGACTGGATGTGGCATCAGTGCCATGGTGGGGTCGGATCAAGGGTTGGAATGGATGATCTCTGAGGTCTTTTCCAACCCAGTTGATTCTATAATTAATCAATAATTTCTAAAAGTGGTAGTTTAGATTCATTGCTCCTGCAGCACGTTCCAATATCAAATACAATTAATTCCACAGTTTTAAGTGCAAAAGCTAAAGACGTTAAAAAATGAAATCTGAAAAACTTATTTTTGATTCTATAGCAACAAGCTGTTCTCTTCATAGTAAACATCTCACCAGAAAATTACCTTTTTTTTTTTCCTTGAGACTTCAGTGCAGAGAATTGCTTTCTGACTTAAATTTTGCATGACAAGTTTCAGAGGTATTTGAATTTATAAGGCCAAACAAACAACTCTTGAAAACAGTGATTTAAAGTTTAAACGCCAGCTTTATGAAATAGATGATGTGGTTAAATTACTTCTCCAGAAGTTTGCAAGATATAATGCATTCAGTTTCAAATGTCTTAGGGTCTGGCATGTAAACAGACACCTGCTTTTCTGGAAGGTGATACAATTTGCTTGTCCTCACTGCTTCAAGCACGCTAATAATTTAGTTCCTTATTACTTGAAAGTGTAATTTTTAATTTGCAGCAAATTGCAACAACTAATTAAAAACTATTAATGTCCCAGCAGGTGCTCATTCAGTACCTGCCTCCAACTTCCCATCACATCCTCCTCCCTACACCCCAGTCCCCAGAGGGGAAGTCCCCATGGTGCCCATGAGCACCAGAGCTCTGGGCCCAGTCACTGGGTGTCAACAGCACCTGCTTAACATATAAAAACTACAATCCAGGCAACTTTTTGTTATGAAAAATATACAACATTCAATAACCCACTCGTGCTTGATACTCTCCAGGTTTGCTGTGCGAGCTCTGGAGACACAACCCGCAATCCTGTGAGACATCAGCAGGGTGCTGGATACTGTGGGGCACCACACAAGTTTCTTCCCCTCAGAATTACTCTGTGTTTGCTAATTCAAGAGGCTTTTCTCTTTCAGGGCCATTAGAGAAGTATCCTTACCACTGACAGTAAAATACATGCCACGTGCAAAATGCTGTGAGTTTATTTACTACCAACCTCTTGCTGTATGAAGTATGAGACTTAAACACCTTTTCTTCTACAGCAAGCACAAAGAGCAAAGCACTGCTTGATTGGCAAGAGAGAATTTGGTGGGAAGGAATGGAAGGAATTTCCCAAAAAAATGTGGGGACTGTAAGATTTAGGGAGTGCCAGTTTGATTCTGGCATTTGCTTATTAGAGGTGACTAATTTAAAAAGAAAAAAGGGATGCCAGAGAACTCGGAGAAGATACCCAAAAGACTCTGAGTCCTGAGAGTCAGTGCTCAAGGAGTTATCAGAGATAACATTCACCACTGCACATCCACGTCCTGCATTACCTGCACTTCCTTGGCAGAGCCAGCACAGTGTCTGCAGCAATCACAGCGAGAGGATGTACAATTTGGGTTTCAACACACTGCATTCGTATTTCATGCTCTTGGCAAAGCAAGCAAGTTTGAGAATCAATGGAAAAACCTCAGCTGAGCTCAATAATCAATAAAGTGTAAATCTCAGCCTTTTGTTCCTGGGATGAGACACGATTTTTTAAAATATTCTTGTGGGTTTAGTTATACAAGCGTTGCAGCTATGGTACTTTATAAGGTTTATCCACTGGTTTTGTGGACTTAAATTCATGTTTATTTGGGTAAATAAAGCTGAAATTTAGTCAAGATCACAAGACAGGTTCAGATGAACAATCATCGTTCCTATCAAATGTAAATTGCAATGAGAGTGCTTGACACAAGAAACTCATTGCAATTAATTACTATGATCATTGTTATTTTAAAATTAATTTTGACAAGATCCATTATTGGTAAGCACCATTAATTTGTTCTGTTCTCCTGACTGTTTTTATGGAACGCTGAAATTACATATGTCATAAAAAAAAATGCTCATTTTAAAGTATTATTAAAACTTAATACAATGGCAGTAAAATTATTCATACTATACAATGTGTTCATTGTTATGAAAAACTGGTAAATTGCTAAACACATAACAGGCTCAGTGAGAAGGAAAGAAAATTTGTATTGCACAGGAATTGATCTACTTTACAACGTGTAACTTCCCCTAGAAAACAGAAGTTAGGGTTTCAATAAATTAAAATTACTTATTTTTGCAGGTACGTAGAAGCCAATATCATATTGGAGATTTCTATTATGTGGTAATATTTTCTCTAGAAGTTCCATAAACAGACAATAATCTTATGATGAGACAGTAACAATGCATGTGGGGGGATATCTGGACTATTTTCATGTATCTTCCTTAGAATAAACCAAACTGGGAATTCTCCTATTTGCAGATGATGAATCAGAGCTGGATTATTTGCCTGCCCTTGGGAACACTGGCTGTGCTTTCTCATTTGTACATGCACAGAGTGCAAATGAACACATTTGCACCACTCCAGCAGCAGCCCCTTTGTTCCAGTGGAAACCTCAGGATCGGGCACAGCTCAATCGCCTCCCGGAATGAAGGAAAGGCAATTGCCTGCTGACAAAGCATTCAGAGGTGAACAGTTCTACTAAACACAAGCAATGCCAGGGGAATCCTTTTCCCATCATTCAAGACATGAGTCTATACAAGAACTGCTGTAGAACTCACTCCAGATATCTGTAGGAGAAGCTGTTTAAAGAATAATCAAGGGTCCTGTGCCAGGAAATGTGCATTATTCCTACAAGTTAATATGAAACTTAGTAGGGGTGGAATGCATTGGGTTTGTGTGGTCAGATTTGGGGGGCAGGGGAAGGGACTATAGATGTGGCTTCTCTGAGGAGCTGCCAGAAGCTTCCCTCATGTCCAACAAAACCCATGCCAGCAGATCAAAGGCAAGCCCCTCAGCAACACTGGAAGCGCATCTGGGATAACGTGTTTAAGAGAGGGGGAAGAAGTGACTTCTCGAGAGCAAGTGGAATGAAAAGAGAGGAGTAAGTGCAGCCCATGGAGGCCCACAGTGGAGCAGAGATCCATCTGCAGCCCATGGGGGACCCCCCACGAGAGCAGGTGGATGCCCAAAGGAGGCTGTGACCCTGTGGGAAGCCCACACTGGGGTGGGTTCCTGGCAGGACCCGTGGAGGGAGGAGCCCACGCTGGAGCAGGTCTGCTGGCAGGACTTGTAACCCCACAGGGAACCCACACTGCAGCAGCCTGTTCCAAACTGACTGCAGCCTGTGGGAAGGACTCATGTCAGAAGTTCATAGAGGGCTGTCTCCTGTGGGAGAAACTCCCATGCAGGAGCAAGGGAAGAGTGTGAGAAATCCTTCCCCTGAGGATGAAGGAGCAACAGAAGCAAGCTGTGATGGTCAGACCACAGCCCCCCTTCCCTGTCACCCTGTGCTGCTGGAAGAGAGGAAGGAGGGAAAATCAGAGTGAAGTAGAGTCCATGAAGAAGGGAGGGATGGGGGGAAGGTGTTCTAACATTTGCTTTTGCTTCTCATTACCCTCGTGTGATTTGACCGGTAATAAATCAAACTAATTTCCCCAAGATGAGTGTTTTGCCCTTGACAGTAATTGCTGAGTGATCTCCCTGTCCTCATCTCGACCCAGGAGCCTTTTCTCTCCCCTGGGCATCTGAGGAGTGACAAAGGAGCTTTGGTGGACACCTGGACCCAGCCAGGGTCAACCCTCCAGTCCCAGTACTGAAAACACACTGGTACTGGATTTTTGCTGGTAAGAGGGGAGGAAACATTGAGGTTTTATGGAAGTGCATCGACTGCCACACAAAAAACTACATGCTCATAACATCAGTCTCTTAATATTTCTCTTGGCAACTACCCCTTTTATTTGCATTTAACCAGGTCTTCTGCAAGGCTGCCACATCAATACAGGATCAATCCAAAAGGTGCCTCTAAAGAATTTCCTTGCCTTCACAAAAACAAGATGCGGCATTAATAGATTTTCCCACATTTCTTTTTATTTTTAATAACCTGTGGAGAGGAGCCTAGGGTGTTCTCCATGAAGTACTGGAGGTATTTATTCCACCAGATAAATTGATTCTTAGTGATCCAGCTTCAAGTGTACCACAGGAACACTCACACTACTCCAGACACGGGCACATTATCTTCCCTCTTTCTCCAAAGAGCTGCAAGGCTGCTACAGAGTTGTTATGACTGTAATGATGAGCAAGCTGATTTCAAGTGTGGAAGCTACAGGCATGTTTGGCTGCTACAACCCATTCAGATGAAGTTAGTGATACTATTACATCTCTGCATAACTTCTATTTCAGTAAATAATCTCAAGGCGCAGTGAGGAAATCCTCATATGCAGAATTACTGCATCCCACATTGCTCCTGGAGAAGTGGAGATCCCACATTCCCTGGCAGCACCTGACAGGCTGCTCTTACCCAGGGTCTGAAGCTTGATTTGGCACAGTCACCACCTATCAGAAACATCAAAAGAAAACTTAGCAGCAAAGGAAGGAACAATAGATATCTATGATATCTACTGAGCCATAAGCTCAGAATTTTAAAGTCTGGATGGAAGTAGACAGGCCAGAAGCTTTAGGGAAAAAATAAACTACTCTTCATAAAAAAACCATCAAAGTATTTTCTTACAAAGAAAATAAATCAACATTTGAATTCTTTCTGTGTTGACATTATTCCCACAAACAGGTGATGGAGAAATTGAAAGCAAATACTTACTATGTTTCCCTGAAGAAGTTCTAAGTGATTTTATAAAACTTGTGTTCAGCCAAAGTGAAAATGTTTTCAGCTCTAAATAATATCTGACTAGTATATTTCAACTGTTCTATTTTTCAGTTGAACACAATAAACGAAGACAAGGAAAAAAAATCAGTGTAATTAAATATAACACAGTTCTTGCTGAGCAATCTGAAGCAAAAATAATTTGTCTAGTAAACAAGATTCACAACAACAAAACAAAATGCTAATAAGTTATAGGTCATGTCAATATATCCCTCATTAGCAATTAAAAAAAAAAAAGCTTAATAGTTATTTCACCACTTCAAAGATATCAAAAACTCCTCAGCAAACAGCAGTCGTAGATCTCGGCATCACTTTAACTTGACAGAATTTCCCCAAAATGTACCAGGATTTCTTGCAAGCAAAACCAAGCACTTTTGCAGCAGTCCAGAAAAAAAGACATAAGCAACTAAAAATCAGTATTTGATAAACTGCTGAATTTATTCTCCAAGACCTTTTTGCAGAACGAGGTGGCAAGAGATTCCTCAGCACACCACAGAAAGCGACACGCTTTAGACAGAGAAAAGATGAATCGTTCTAAGAATTTAATACCTCACAGAAGCACGTGGCTTAGTGTTCTGTTTTTTGCCTAAAAAAAATGGCCTTCCTCTGATCAAGATGTATCCAGTGCAGTGCTGGATGCAGTGTTTTTGTTCATTGGATTCCTCAATGTATTACAGTGATGGAAGAGAAAGGAAGCCTTAGGAAAGAAAGAAGGAATAAAACATGATTTAAAAATAGATAGTAGATGCTCCAAGCTGGTTTTTTTTCCTTTTATTATTCTACTAATTTATGTTAATGTCAAAAAGAGGACACTCGTCACCAAAGAATTTAACAAGGTAATGATCTGAAAAATAATAAAGCAAAATGCATCCAGATTGTTCCTGTACTTTCTGGCTGGTTGGGATGGCACCATTCAAGGAGCAGAAACCATTCAAAACACTGCAACCCCAGACTGTTTGGTATTTTCAGAAGAAGTACAAGGACTAACTGAACAAAATAAATCCTGGTAGAAGAGTACACGAAGAATGGCACAGGGATGTTTGCCCAGTTACTCCACAGACATTTAAAAAGGCAAAGCATTCAACATGAAATGCTGAGCGTGAAGCCTTTGAGTTACATAAGTGAACTGGAATCAGCAGTCCCTCATTCCTCAGTCTTGGGTTTACCATGTTTGGAGTCCGTTGCTCCCAGTTGTTCAGTCCCAAATCTGCTGGCTGTGGGACAATGTCAGCTGCTGGAGCCACCCTGGGACAAAGCCCGAGGCTGGGCTGTGCTCCATTCCCTGACTCCTCAGTGCCCCTGGTCCCATCTTTCTCATGCCTAGCTGGTTCTGATGCTATGCAGAATTGTTGGCTACCCAAAACTGGAAATGCAGATATTATAGATTCCCAGTTTTGCACATATGCTGCAGCTCCCCCTGTTCTTCCACGTCCCTGTGTTCGTTTCCTCATTCCCATTTTTGATCCCAAATCCATTTCACTGCTATTGTGCAGTCCAAGCCTGGCTCAGCACTCAAGCATTGACAAGGACACAGATTTAAACGTGCACCTCCAGCCTGGTGGAATCCCCTCCCACACAAATCTGATAACGAGTCACTGAAATCAACTCCCAAACGAGCACCAAATTCTCTCAGTGCTGAAACACAGGGATTCCTGCCTCAAAGACAGAGCATTATAGCCTTCAGTACTCCAAGAAACTGTTCAAAAAGAGAGAGTGGACCCTTCTTAGCCTCGTAAGTTGATGGTTAAATGTTCATTTTACCCTGGTAGTATTAAGCTAATGGGTCTACAAGTTTTTGTAATGCTGCTGCTTCAACCGAGAGCAAATTTCATGGGAGATGAACATATTTTGCACAATAGCTTGAACAAATTTGAGCAAGCACTTAAAGTGGATATTATGAATGCATCAGTTGTACTCTGGTTCAAGGTTTATATCGTTTTCTAGCTTAACCTTAGATAAGAGAATGAACTTCATACAAGAATATGCCAGTATTTATTACACACTAATTTTTAAAAGGCTTAAATAATTTATCAAGGCCTCTTCCCTAAAGAGATGTGTAATTTCATTTTTAAACTGGTCATCACAAAGAGCTCCAAACACATATTTTCACGCAGACATTATCATAGCACTCTGCAACACGGAAATATCTTGCAGGAGGATCTATAAATGTTTATCTTCTGTAAATATGAGAAAACAAAGGGAAGATTTTGGTGCCAGAGAAAATGAAAACTGAAAAGGTTAGGGTTTAAATGGAAACAGCAACAGATAAACTGCCCTGATGTATAGTGGATGTGATAATTCTCCTCCTTAAAAACATAACTCCAACCAAAAATCAGTTCAAACATAGACTAACTAAAATCTGATTTTTAATGGATAACCAAATACCACAGTGGATGAAACTTCACAGAGCTCAGAGCTCACCTCCTCAGTACACACAGCCAGCCAGTACTTCCGTGCCCATCACTGGCACCCAGATAAATATAGTCATCAGTGGGAGAAGTCCTAACAAGCTTTACCACTCTGTCATGAAGACGACTTCAATTAGGGGTGTTTAGCTGTGTTTTTTATTGCTCTAGCAGTTATAAAAGATTAGCTTCTATAGGTTCAAGTCCACAGCATTCCGAGAAGTTATTTTGGAGCCTTGCTTGTACCAAATTCGTTTGGGGACTGAGGGATGAAGCATATTACAAAAATCAGCATAACTTCTGTGAGGCAACTGAGTTACCATTCTATCCCCTAATTAGAGGACAGCTTTACACTGCAGAGTTATCAAAAGTGATAGCACCAAAATAAAAGAACAGTTATCCCTCAAAACAGTTATGTACATAATGTATTTCATTGATAACAAACACGAAAAACCTCCCTCTTTTTTAATAATTACAGAAAAACTCCATATGACCTGCAACCAACACAGATGACAGGGTCTGCATTTGCAGCCTGCAAAGGAAGTCAAGCACCACAACTGGGAGGAAGATGCAAAAGGCAGCTGGCTCAGTAAAAAAAAGGTAATATGGACCTCAAAAATGGGAGATTAGCTTATATTGTTCTTCTATTTTTGAGCCAGGCACGTGGGATCCACACAGCCCGAAAGCCTCAAAACAAGCAGGGAAGGCCCCAGCATCAAATGTTTGCACACCAACAGGATTCCACTGACAGCTACAAATATTTACTCTGAGCTTCCTCCTTTGAAGCACACGAAGCTCCAGTGTGTTGTGGAGCAGCTGTTTCTCTCTCTCACACAGAGAGCACAGAAGAATTTCACTTCAGGACGAACAAAGGATTACAGGATTTGGCTCTTCCTCTTTTTTAAAGCTGCTTTTATTGCAGCATAAAAATACTATGGGTTGCTCTGTGACTGATGATAGATGTACATATATGTACCAGACTTATTACTACTGGGATTCGGTGTTCTGTGGCAGATTGGATTTCCTGGTGTAAAAGAAATTAATCAAAAAGGAATGGATAATATGCAGGAAGAAGGATCGTATCTTAATTCCCACACTAAGATACCTGGTGATTTTTATGCTACTTACAACAAACATTGGAGATGCAAAACTTGTACACAGTCTTTCATGTTGAAAATGCCCTGGTTTCCACATGTAATCAAGCAGATTGAAGAGCTGATTGCTTTGAAACCAGCAAGTCATGATTTTATTAAAAATATTTAAGAAGGACTTCAAATATATCTCTACAGACATTTCATCCACCTCCGCCGTGAATGAAAAATATGATTATGCATTACTGCCTGTATAATTCAGCATCATCTGCTCGCTTTGCCTCTTCCCACTGACAGCCACAAAACACAGATATCTGAGTAGCAGCGTGGCTGTGTAAGGGACAAACCTTCCTTTGAACCTCTCAGTCGTACACTTAAATATCACCAGCTCCCAGTCAAGCCCAGGAGAATTCAAGGCGCTTTTCAAACCTACTCTCCAGGAATGAATTTCCATGTGCCTCCTTCTGGAACCAGCTAATGCCATGCTAGCAGCATCCTTTTCAAGGATCCTCCACCACCTTCCCACTCCATCCTATTCTGCTCACACACTGAAGGGCAAGACAAGCCATCCTGGCAACACTGTCACCAAAACCTAACTTGGTTGGCTTTCACCATGCTCTGTCAATATGTTCAGGGTCACAGCTTTTGAAATTATAACCCCTACACTGAGAGTGTGATCCTTGGTGGGTTTTGGTGGTCCAGGGCCATACCTACATTCCCAGTCAGAGCCATACATCAGCCCACAGCACTGAGTCTGCAGAGCACATTTACTGGGGAGGAAGGGGTATGTTTAGGCACCTCTCTCACCTCCCAGCCTGCTCAATCCCAGTGACAAAAATTAAAGAAGCACCCATTTCTCCAGAAGGAGGGGCTCACTGCCAAGAAAGTGAGAATATAAAAGAGAAGCCCAGAATACCACTAATACAGAAAGCAATGGCTGTATTTAAAAAAACCCAAACATGTATGCAAATAAATCAGGTTTCTGAATAGCACCTGAGAGACAAGAAAGCAGGACAGGCATCTGCAAAGGAAGGATAAAAGTCATTCTCAGGACGAGCATGGGAGAGCCTCCAAACAGCTTCCTGGCAGGTACTGCCTCTCCTGGGAGGAATATCAGCCAGAAACAGCTGAATCCAGTGAGCCTGGAAGGGAAGCAGAGCAGAAAATTGTGCAGGTCCTGAGATATTTCTTCCAACAAGAAATTGGGACCGGACCACTCAATTTAGTGACTTCTGCAACGGAAGGTGAAGATGCTGCATCCTAAATGGGTGCCTTTTGGCACATGACTAAAAAGGCAAATGATCTTGCAGGTGAAGGACCACTGACTCCTGAATATTTTTGATCTGCTGTAGAGATGCATCCTAAGGATATAAAAATAAATGCAAAAGCAGTTGGACTCAGAAACCTATACCTGCCTGCAATTTACTGTGTGTTGGGATTACTTCTGCATTTTTAATTTTTTATGTTAATGTCAGTGAAGAGTGGGACCACATCCACAGAACATTCATACATAGTTTCCACTGTCCTTCACACTTATCCTCACCTACCCTTGAGCAAGACAAATGAAAACTTTCATGAGACTTGAGAAAAGTCCATGAAGTACAAGCATATCATGTGTTGGTCAACACTATCATCAAAGACTCACAAAGAGCACGTGGCAACAGCTCTGCCCTTCTGCTGCACTGATGGGGCAAAAACATCTTTAGGGGCTCCAGCTCAGAGTCATGGACTAGGCCACAAATGTAATGCTTTGATACCTGGCTGAACAATTTGCTGTGCACAATTCTCCCAGCTCCAGTGATACATATTTCATAAAGGGTAGACTACAGTTTTAATAAAAATTCGGCATCAAGATTACCTTGAGCAGAGGAGTCACCCATTTTTAGAGTTGCTAGCTTAAAATTAACACCTTCCCAGAGAAATAAGCTGACTCCAAGGCAAGCAGCGAACACAAAGTCAGCAGCAGATTCAAAAACCCAGTTTTGT
This sequence comes from Lophotriccus pileatus, assembly GCA_035583135.1. NCBI lineage: Eukaryota > Metazoa > Chordata > Aves > Passeriformes > Tyrannidae > Lophotriccus > Lophotriccus pileatus. The sequence goes on from JAWWES010000150.1 coordinate 15,368,596, forward strand.
CACATTTTCCATGCAGAAATAGCTATTTTGTCAATGTCATGAGAATCTGACATTGACGAGTGAGATTTTGACAGGAGACATTTCATGCAATTTTTGCCTTTAAAAAGTACTTTTTTCCCCCCCCAGTTATAAATAGACCGAAAACCTCAGAAATTATTTCCGTTATCCTGCGTCCTTGCCAAGTTTTTGCAAATGCCTCAGCCCTGCTGAGTGCAGCAGAGTCAGGGAGCCAGTGCCCAGCTCTTGGGGTGGCCACTGCAGTCCCTGTGCCCCAACCCTGCTGGCAGGGAACAGCCAGAAATTCAGCTGGTCACGAGGAGGTGGCGTTTGTGTTGTTAAAGGAAGAAACAAAAAAAACAGTCTTACACATCGATTGTACGGCAATTAAGTTCCACAACAGCAGTGATTTGTTCAAATCAATATAACGAATCATTTGAGAGATTATCAGTTAAAGAACATCTCAATGAGAATAAAACAGGACGCCAGCAAAACAATAACGATTTGGGAAATCGCATTTCTTCTTCTCTTTTGCAAGGACTCCAGATTAAGGCCCAGAGTGTAGGGTCTAGGACAGCCCTCTTCAGATGGATTTTATTTCTACTTATAGGAAATTGTTGTTTGAATGTTGGCTCTCATATTCTTCCAAAAAATTAGAAACCCACAAGCCAACAGTATCAGACACAGTACGATGACAATAAGGCCACACACGCTATATTAATCACCTGAAAACCTTTTCTTTCTAAGAAAAAGGCTTTCAAAATAGTGGTATCCTATATCTTTAATTATTAACATTCATAATCAAGAAGCCTTTTCTTCCTCAGTTGCAAAACACACGGCCTGAAGTCAGAGTACACTCAGCACAGCAAATCTGAGCCTGAAGTGATGACTCCAATTGTTGCATTATGTACTTCCAGGAACGAGGCAAACTGTGTTAGTGACTTACGGTAGGAAGATGTTCTGATTTTTTGGCAGTAGAAATACACTTGGTGTTACAGTCTCTTGGACAAAACAGGAGCTGCACGAAGGCTGCAGGCTAAGAAATGCCTCATACTTTGGTCAAAAGGGAACATGAAGGACAAATGAAAGCTGTGGACTCAGTAAGAAGAGAGCACACAATGGAAGAATGTTGCACAAACCATTACACTGCTCTCTCCTGCAGCAAAGACTTCAGACAGATGCTTTGGTTATAAAATGTCCCCAAAAACTTCAGCTAAAGGAAAACATACATGTGTTAGCACTGAACTAAATAAATGTTTGCATGGTGTCTGCAATACAGATAACCCTAGGGATGAAGCACCATACAGCCCTACAGAGGCACCTCAAATCAAAGGGATTTCTGTTTGAAGTGGAGCTGAAATTTGCTAGGAGTCACATATTATCAATTCTAGGCACACAAACCTTACCTTCCCAGAAGGCTGTGACAGCTTTGTAAAGTAGAAAAAAGTATAATTTCTGTGAAGAAAATAAAAAAGCCTCCAAAATTCTGTATTCTAGATGCTTCAAATTTTAAGTTATAAAAATCTTGGAAAGGTCAGATTTTTAAACTCAGTTGGATAAATGGCTGCTTATTTTTGCAAAAGATTCACTACTGGAATCAGAGGAGAAAAACAGCTCTCAGGATTTCAGCACATTAAGTGCAGGGAAAGACTAGAAAGAGGTCTTCAGCCTCAAAGGAATTCCCAAACACACAATCCCTGAAGTGCACCTGCAACAAACCCTGGAGAAAGAGCAGCAAGAGGGATAACCACCATGAAAAAAGTCAAGGAACAAACACTTGCCAAGGGAAGAGCAGGTATTATCCAAACACAGTGAAAAGTTTAGGGATGGAAACTGAGGGGAAATAACTAAAGGCAAACAACTAAACACCCCTAATGAAAGTGCAGCAGGCTCTGTTCCCTGGTTCATTCACACCTAGATAACCCCATGGCTGTATTTCAGCTCTACGTTATGCAGTGCACAACTTCATCATCACCTCTTCACATTTAACTCTGCTTGTCATATTCTTTTAAATGCCCTTATTCCCACTTACCTTTTTGTCTTCCACCTGCTTCATTCTGTGGAAGCATCACTGGGGCAATTTCTCTATAAAGATTGGTGTAGCTGATTGCATGCTGCTGTGTTTTTTGTTACTAAGGAGCTTCTTTGCTTCTCCATTCCTTCTCTTTCTTGGCTTGGTGTTTTTTTTCTCCCAGCAGGAGTGGGCACATTAAGCCAGTTCAGTTAAATTTACATTATTCTTACTCCTATATTACCCATGTGCTGCACTTTGACAGACATGTTACTATCATTAAAAGCACTGGTCTGCAATACTAAAAGCATCAGCCATACAAGGGCATCCCTAAGGTTTATTCAAGCAAATGAAACATTTTGAAGTAGATTGAGCAGGGTAAAATATTGCTGCTAATGTTATTTTCTAGAAGTACAATTCTGTTTGGCACTAAAACATCATCCATTTGGATTCTGTGACACCACTGAACTGCCCCACATCCTTTGCTTCTGCTGAAGCTTAAGTTTTTCAGTGAATTTAAAAATCTTCAAAGCAAGAACTCAGCTTACAGCTTCCCAAGGCAAGTCTGCCTTGTAAACATTTTTATTTAAAAATCAAAATCCCTTTCTTCTTTCCAAAGCACATAATTTACAAGCAGTTAAGAAAGATGGAGGACACAAACTGATGTCACGTGGTCATGGGTGGCAATCTGTCTGTGAGGAGCTGGGATGAGACCCTCACATGGGTGGTGTTTTCAGCTGAGCACAGTATTAACAGAACTCAGAAATGAAGAGTGCTTCTCAAAAGGCACTAGGATATTTATTCAGTCTTACCATAATAAATGCTCTATTAAAAAAAAAATAAAAGCTAAATAGCTGAAATGTCAAAACCGTGATCTTAGTACAAGATCCTATTTGCAACATACACAGTGACCTGTAAATCTGATGACAGTTTTTTAAAGGAAAGTAAATTCTGGGAAAAAAGAAACTCTTTCTGATAATTTTATACCTATTAAATCTGTGAGCAACATCTAAGACCCCTACAGCTTAAAGCTGGGAAAGAAAAAAAAATTCCTTATTGATTCTTCCTTTCTTCACTTACTTAATATGTACATTTCAAAGGGCTTTTTTTAAAGACAGTTTTATTACTTGCCCAGAATATTTAGCTAGAGATTTTGCTCTTGGGAGAAAACATTCATAAGCATCAGCGAGATAATTTTATATATAGTTAAAAACATTACACCTAAAAGCTACTCCAGCAAAAATATATTCTAAGAAATATCAATTTAATTTAATAGACATTAACAAAAATAATAAACCAGCAAAGAAAATGAAACTTCTTTTAAAACCATTGGATAGTTGGATCCTGGAGCACTCCTGGCCAGTGGAGTCTGGGTGCTCCTGTAAATTAGCACCCAACAGCGTGATGAACCCCCTAAGACCATTGGGTGTAACTGTAAACCTAACACTGTCAAGCCCACCACTGAACCACGTCCCCAGGTGCCCTATTTAAGCACCTCCAGCGGTGGTGACTCCACCACTGCCCTGGACAGCCTGTTCGAGTGCTGACAACCCTTTCCGTGAAGAGATTTTTTCTTAATGTTCAATCTAAACTCTGAATTTTCTCCAAAGCTCCCCACGCCAGTGGCTGCCAAGTGCTTAGGCTTTAAGGCCAAGAGTAGGGAGTCTAAATATTTAATGTGGTCTTACACATAATATAACCCAGAAATATTTAATGAGAGTCTCCTGCAGCTACCCTGGAAGTCAGTAATGTGCTGCCCTTCAAAGTGGATATATTCCTAAGGACTTCTAGTCATAAAGGCGCACTCTGTTCTTAGGTAAGATTTTTTTAGGGTTATGCTACTTCCAACATGTATTAGCTTAATTTTAGCTTCCATCCACTGATTTATACAGTTCCACTTCTGCCTATTAGTTTAAAAAGCCTCCTGCAACCATAAATCTCCTGCCGCAGTATTTATACAGTTCCGATAAGTATCCTCTTAACCTTATTTTAACTAGACCGAGCCTCTCATTAAAAACCAATGATTTACAGACACCCAGTCATTTTTGCAGAACTTTCCTGAACCCTTTACAAATGTCTATAATCCTTTTTTAAAAACGTTTGACATCAGAGAGGGGCTGCATGTCTAAAGCAGTCGCGTCACCAGCAGGGTACACGGGAACAACAATCCTTCCCCCACAGGTACAGCCAAGGGCCACATTCAGTCACACAGAGCTGAAGCTCACATGTGGCTGGCTTTCAGCCTGACATCCAAGTCCCTTCAACATCATGGCACTCTAGGATTGAATCCTCCCACCCTGCAGATGCAGGCAATTTCTTTTGTTCCTAAATGCACGACCATTGATTTGGCTGCATTAGAATGCGTAGGAGACCACACCAATTACAATGGGCTTTGAATCGGACTTCAAAAGAAAATATGCTGTGGAAAATGGGGCTTTTCAAGGACCAGAAGACAGGCATGTTAGGAGCTTATTCCAACAGCGTTCTGCAGCAGGAAATACTTATGGATGTCAAAATGATAGCCAAATGGTAGTCTGCACCAAGACTGAACCCATGAAAGAAGCACGGAACAGTGAGCTGACACCTACGTGTTGACAAGGAGTATCTGCACCTGATAGTACAACCCCATGGAGGGCTTTCAGTTCTGGCAGTGTTCATGCAGAAAGTACATCTTATCTACTTTAATCAATGAAATAAGCTAATGAAAAACAAAAAGCCAATACAAAAAACCTGACAGACACTACTGAGAAGGTGCAGAAGGACAGAGCTGATCTACGCTGCTGAATGGGAAGATTCCATCCCATTACAAAGCAGCAACATGCAGAAGAAAAATGGAAAATCATTTTCCCTGGTACACAAAACCAGTTCTAAGATGCAGACTTGTGGGCATTTTGCAATAGTTCCGGAGAAGGTTACTATTTTCACCTCACATAAGCAGACAAGCAGCAAATCCACGGCCTGACCACCCCACTCCACACTGCAGAAACTCCTGCTGTTCCTACCTTCTAGGCTGCTCTCCCTCTTTCACCTCCTGGTTTTCAACAGCTGAAGAAATTCTCTCCCCTCTCCCGAGATAAGGCTCCTCCCTTTCTCTGAACGTCTTTGCATCTGCCAGAGCAAAGACACCAAACAAGACAAACCTGAAGCCTTCTCTGCCTTGGCAGTTCTTGAATTCCTATGCTGCTTGCCAGCAAGCAAGTAAACTTCAGTTTTTTAAATAGCAATAAATTCTTCACTTCTCCATGTCCTCTAAAATACCATGTACATTCACATCTCTCTCAAAGCAGTAATTGTGCAAGCTAGTAATTCTTAATAATTACAATGAAGATGCCTAGACTATTCCTGGCGACCAAAACTGAAGTCCTTATAGAGATGCAAATATATTATTTTTAGAGATGCAGAGCCACGTTTTATCTCACAGTCTAATGGTTCTTCCTTAAAGGGTTGCAAATTCTCTTGTGCACTGTGTTTTTGTCCTGCTAATGTGGCACTTACAAAAAGTGGTTACCAATATAACAGTATCTGAAAAGCTTCACAAAGAAAGGAAAGGGGAAACAATTCTTTCAGGTACAGTCTTTTTTTCCTCCACTAAAGTAAGCTTTTTTTCTCTGAAGAACTGCTGTTCTTCAATGGAAACAGTAGGGATGGGGCTGAAAGGAGGAAGATATTGCCATGTGCAGATTCCAGGGTGCAAGCAGGATGGGAAATATTGATGCTAATCAACCAGTCTTATTCATCATAGCACACAGAAATTGCCTCACATATTTCCATGCTCAGTGATAGAAGTTAACACTTCACTCCAGGGTACATTTTGTGGTTAATCCATTTTTCCTGGAAACAACATATTTTCTGTTCAACCTCTTTTACTACTGCTATAAATCTGTTCTTTTCAATAGAAACTTTGCAGACAGGCTTTTACACACAACCCAAGCCCATTCTTTTAAAAATGGTAAAATATTCCTCCTTTCCTATGAAATGCTATGGGCACAAGGTTTTTGGGGAACAACAGCCAAAGGAAACTCCTCTCCAGAGGTGCAACAGCTGGCTTCACCAGCTCTTCCAAAGCCTTCAAGTTCCCATCAAGTTTTGGTGGCCACATCTCTGACACTACACTGCCTGCCTGGTAGGACATGAGGAGCAAACATCCAGACCTGAGGATGCTCTTTAATGACAGCGTTGTTCATGCACCTGACAGCCTTATCATCCGAGTTAGGTTGGGGAGTTTCCATGGAAACAAAACATGACACTAAGAAATAAAGCAGAAAACAGATTTGGAAAGAGGGTCCCATGCTGTAGCCCACTGACAGTCTGGAGGGACTCCAGCACTTGTCACAGCAATGAGGGAGGAAAATAGGGGTAAAATAATTCCTTATGAAATGGTATCATCCTGTCACGTTTCGGAGCTACTTCGTTGGTGATGAGTAGTTTGGGCAAAGGCAGCTCAACCTGTACCACTGCACAAGCAGCAGCTCCAGACATGCAATAGGCAGCAGAGGCAGCACAGCTCGAAGCTCAGCCACGATCTGGGGGGACTCCCAGCCCTTCTGTGCCAAACACCTTGGAAACAGGTTCAGACACTGGTAGTTCCAGCTTCTCCCGTCCAGTGCAGTGCATGAGCCACGATCTCACCTGCCCTGCTGACAGCACAATGACAAACTGGGCTTGCTCAGGCTGCACATCCCAGATCAGCGAGCGCTGTAACCCTTGGTGTGGAACAATCGGCCTTCTCTCACTGGCCACCGTTCCAAGACATAAATGCAAGGCAACTGGTAATCACCATCAGCCACTGCCATCATCTGCTCTTCCACCACACAGCCAGAATTTTCATTTGACCCAAATACCCACCCAGACAGAGTAAAAGGTCCACTGAAATGCAGCAGTTTAGAGCGAAATGTTGAAATCTTAATGTCATCGTTACAGCCAAAAGCAAGTGAAGAACCCTCATCTTTCTTTTCAAATACACCCACCACCTAAAAACTATTTCCAGAAGGAGCTGCACTTTGTTAGGACTAACCTCATTGCAGTCTGGATAGAAAAATGGAAGTTCCAGCCCATTTTTGCTAGAAACCCTGTGTGTGAGACATAGGGAACACTGAGCCAATGCCAGTGAAACTGCATCTCCCCCAGCCTTAAGCAATGTCAGGCTGGGACAGAGCTGAGCAGCCTCCTTCTGCTCCCCAGCTCTCTTAGCACAGACATCACACTGGCAGGGTGCAACACTGTGCTGCGCTAGCGGTCCTAAGCTAGCTGCAAAAGAGCTATTTTCAAACCAGCACAGCCCACAGTTGCCTGGGGATTGTAGCTTGACTCCTGAAAGCTGCATAGCCAGGGAGTTCTTCAGTCTCCTGCATCCTGAACAAACACGGGGCACAGTCTGACCCTTACCCAGATACCAATACAGAACACAAGGAGCCAGCATGAGATTTCTCTTAGAAGCTGATAAAGAACAGTAAGTTTAAATAGGGAGGGAGTAAAAGGTCTTGAGTTTGGACTCATTCCACCTGCAAGAAAACTCTCACTTGAATGGTTGTATGTACTGGTTCTTTGCATTTATCTGACAAGTTACTGCTCTTTGTGAAACAAATTCTTATTCAAAAATAACACTGTTAACAGTTTTTCACAAATAACCTGTGCAAGACATTACACTCCTATTTTTTGAGCTCTTTCTAAGTTCTTACTCTGTTTGTAGAGAACACACAAGCACGGCTCAAATGTGACAAATCTAAAGGAGGAAAGTTCTTGCAGAAAAAGGCTGGATTGCTATCCAGGAAACTCACAGTCATTTCTCAGCTCTGCTGAGATGCTCATCCTGAATGTATCACGCCTCAGTGCTTTGCATGCCTCAGTTCTCCAATGGCAAAAGGAGATCAAAGACAGTCAATGTTGCCAGCAGACCTCCACAAGGCATGTCAAGAGTACAGACCCTCAGGAATAGCACTCGTTGTACTCATGCTTCAGCCTTTCTCATCCTCTTTGATTCTGAAACCTTCTCTCTGAACATGGTGTTTAGAACAACAAGGGATGTCACAATGTGTGTGACATATAAAACAGAATAAAAACAGTGAAGTCAAAGACATACCTCAGAAGAAAAAAAAAAATCACATCCCATTAGGTTTGTTCATAACTATCAGTGAACACATCCTGCAATGACCACTGGATTTTCAGTTCCAGTTTAAAACACATCCTACAGTGACCACTGGATTTTCAGTTCCAGTTTAACACCCACTTTCACTTTTGCTAATGCTACGTGAACCCTCACGGATCCCAGACTAGGCTTTCTCCGCACCTCTCCACCTGGATCATCATCTTCCCATCTTTGGTCCAGCCAGCACTGGCAGTCACATGCTGGGTATGACTTACAGTGTTTACATCAGATTCTCTGCATCCTCCTCTCCCTTTCAGGGAAAGCAACAGTTGTGATGAGGGCAAAGAGGACCATTCCCTGTTTGGTGCTCAAATCCAAGAACCTGTGACATCAAGAGCCAGCACTGAGCATGTCCCTGAGCATCCTATAGCAGCTCACAATATAGTACACTCAGATTATAGTTGAACAACAAGTACCACATCCCTGTTTAAGAGACACATGAATTATTGATGATGTTCAGGAGCCCTATTAAACTGTCTAGTGGGCCAGCAAGAACATTCAGTAGTTCAAATGCATCAAAATGAATAATAAAGCTTTCTATTTTGAAGTTTGGCCGTTAGAGAAAAGAACCCTGGCAAATATATAATTTTGTGTAATTTCACTTGGATGCTCGCTGTAATAGCCGTAGTATTTATGACACCGTGAGTCATACCCATACACTCCTCAGATAGCAAAGACACCATTATCCACACTATTTAAAATCAGAGTCCTTATGCAGGAAAACATTCTACTAAAGGCAAGGCCTGCTTATTGGCCTTAAACTATAGGCTTAGTCTACAAATATATACTATTTCTGTACGTACATCTGTGTCAGCCACAAAATGCGTGCAAAGAAGTGTTATAAAAGGAGGGCTGTAAACATTATGGGAAACACCTTCTAGTAATTCTTTAGATTCTGCCTATAAAGTTGAGAATCCAATTAAATTGCCTTCTTATTCCTCAAACCAACCCTTGTCATGCAATAATTAAATCATAAAATAAAGCCTCTCATTAAAAAAATAGACTATTGCACATTCAGAACGTGATACCCAATCTCATTCTGGCAGCACTTGTGTGTTTCACTGAGTGCAATTAGAAGACAGAAAACAAAGTTATCATCTTTATTTTGAATGAAGGCCAGTGTGGGATAAAGCTGTTTTGAGGGACATTTTCAGTAAATTTGGGACTAAAAGGGATAGTTCTCCATTCAGTTCTGGCAGACATTCAGCTCCAAACTTGAAAAGTTCCTGCACTGAGGGTCAGCACCTCTCCTTCCTTCCTCCTCTTCACATAAGGCGTAGGTGACTGTGGCTCCTGAGGATGTAACCCCTTTCTGGCTGCCAACACAGCTTTCACAGCTTCCAGGGCCCTTTCTGGGTAAGATACTGCACACAGCTTCCAGGATTTCACACATTTATTCAGTGCTGATAATAATCACTCAGTGTGAACCTGAGCAGTAAAATATTTATTCTGAAAGGCTCGATGTCTTGTTTCAAGGAACCCTTCAGCATTCTGGGGCTCAAAGTCCACCTCGACCGCTGCAATCACAGTGGAACAGTATCAGTATTTGGAGAGATTTTGTTGCATGGTATTCAAAGACATTTAACAAGAGGTGGCTGCTATGGAAATGTTATGTAGCTTTTATTTGCTAAATCCACATAAAACTTCCCTTTTTAATATCCTTCCCTACTTGCTTGCAAACACCATCCACATAAAAGTCACTAACTTGAGAAAATGTTTAATCTGGAGTTGTTATATCCTATGTCAAGCCTCAGAGACTCCACAGAAATGAACCATATCACCCAAAAAGTCAACCTTTCGCATTTGCAGAGCTCTGCTATGACCAGTTATTGCCCCAAACTCCAAGAAACAGATTATTGAATCTGGAAACACTGAGTACTCTCAAAAGCTTTTCTGATAGTCAAAGAATTGTTAATAAACAGGTAATTTAGCCTTAGAAGACACTAAAAGCCTAATGCACTTCCAAAATTACATGCCATTGCAGTGGATTTTTATACAGCAATACAGCAACAGCTATCATAAAAGATGGCAGCAACTCCTCCAGGCAGTACTTTTTTCCTTGGATCTTCATCTTTTCCAGAGTCAGCATCTACATTTGCGCAAAAAAAAATAAGAGGAAAACGGGGTCTTTTGTCCAAAAAGAGCTACCTCTTCCTATCACCTCTACAATAATAATAATAAAAAAACCCACCTCATTCATTTCTTTTATTTCCTTTCCAATCAAAAATCTCTCATACTGACAAAACTGAATGATCTTAGAAAATGACATCAAGATTTTCAAGCTTGACCTCTCAGCTACCCATCTTCAAAGAAATCACTGCCATTACAACACATATCCAAGCCCCTTAGGATGCTTTTCATACTATTAGGAAGTCTAGTGTTCAATTTAAGCATTTTCTCATTTTTCCTCAATCAGCCAGAAGCAAAAAAGAAGTCCCTGAGCAACACAGAGAAGGGAAAATTCTATCTATCTCAGCATGCAGTTTTCCCACAGAAATCTTGAAACAAAAATCAGAGGTGAGTACAGCTTTATAATTATTATTCACAAAATGTTTCCAGTGTTCCCAGACAATCTCTGGGAGGTGCAGTCTCCTGCATCAACGTAACACGACATTGTAAAACCACTTGCAAATTCTGTAAGAGGGTTCTGAATTCATCATTGCCTGGGGCAGTGATAAGGCTGGCAGTCATCTCCTGGCCGAAATCACCTTCTGGAATCCATGGCCCAGGACACAGCCCACACAGGAAAATGTTGGTGCAGCTGTACAACAACACTGTTTAGAGACTAAGCAGATTGGGGCTTGTTTCTTTGCTTGTTTATTACAGATACACGGAGTCTTTCATTTAGATTCTGGAGTTAGTTCTTCCTTCAGCCACAGCTAATAGCCAGATGACAAACAGAGCATTAAAGCTACATGACCAGCCAAGCTTGTAAAGTCTTATTAAGAGATCCTTTGGAAAGCACAGTAGAGGTGTGTTGGAAAGCATTACATGAAAATTTAAGTGTTTGTTTGTCTTACAGGCAGGACAATTCACTTCTCCCTACCTCAACACTGTTGTTGGGGGGGGTGCTCAGTACAGGGAAATCCAGGAACATGAAACAGTTTGGGTGGAAGTGTTGGTTTACTGGAAGGTAGGGAGGACAAGGGGCTGATCAGTCAGAAGGTTGGACTCAATCTTGGAGGTCTTTTCCAACCTAAATGATTCTGTGGTCATATGCGTTTACTGAACAGTTTATGGGGCAGGACAATAACACAATCACTGTAAGTCATCCTCTCCTATTAAGATGTGCATTTAAAAACACTGTGACCTGTGAAACCACATTTTCTGAGAGGTGTGAGCATATAGAAAAGGAGCCTCAGGAGCCCAAACAGCCTAAACAGAAACAGAGAAACCCCTGTAAGCACATGGTGCTCACTGCTTCATCAGGGAGGGAGACAACTTGCCCTCCTGGGTATCTCTTCTCCAAAATTAGCATCATTAGCACAGTATTCACACCTTCTCTTTCCCAGCCCACAGGAGGTTTCACTGGAGGGCTGCAGGCACAGTATTTACCCTGCCACAGTTGAAAGAGCCAGGAACAAACCTACCTTATCCATTGCAACCACGGGCTCAGGTACCCGAGGCACAACCTGTAGCTGCACATGGAGCTGCCTGCACTAGGGATGTTCCTCAACAGTCAGTAAAACATCTTTTATCATAACTATGCTCTAATGCAAATTCCAATAATCGACACATTAAAAAATGCACATTTATCTTTTAATATGTATGAAGGTATACTTGAAATTTTTACGACTTGTTTGTTCTAATATTTGCACCATAACTAGAAAACATCTGCACTGTGAGATAGCAGCAGTTACTCCAACCTAACCTCACTTTGTTTGCACACAGCACAAGGTTATCACTTCAGCAAAGGATTTTACAGCATAATACCCACACAGCAAATAACCTTCAGAGAAATAGAGCTGGGGCAATAAACACCACCACCACCCCACCCCTCCCCCAAGTAGAATGGCTATTACCCTTAGTGTGTTCATAATTTGGTTTAATATAAAATCTGGAGATTTATTTCTTTTTGCAAAATTTATTTTTGCTCAGCTTTCACAGAGAGTTACGTTCTTTTTCTGTGCCCAGTATCTGCACCAGCAATCATTAAAGTAATATCTGCTTAACATGCCCTTGCTCATCAGACTAACTTGAAACATGGTCTGGCTTGGCAGCATGAGGAGGATCTCCTCCCTGTGCTTTCCATCATGTTTAGGGATATATGCTGCTGGACTGCATTTGCATACATTAGGTAATCACAGGTGTCCCTCCTGCTAAGATACCCATAAAACATTCTTTTAAGAACAGAATGAATCAATTCAACCTAAAAAGGAGTCTCAGCATTCTTAAATAATCATGGCATCTTCATCTTGAAGAAAATCAACTTCTAAGCATCCATGTCTTGAACATTATAAAGACTTCCAGGAGAAATATTCTATAGCCCCAATAGTGCACATGTTTTATTTAAATTAGCATTACACCTAAGAGCTTTAGCACATATTTTCTTCTCAGGCAGTCCTTATTACTTTGTGACTGTTTCATATCACCCCTAAATAACATTGTCACCGGCTAAATGAATAGAGTGTGCTATACTTACAGATGATTTATACAGAACTAAAACACGTATCAGGAGGCATATTTCTACCCTGAATCTCTAGATACAGTTCCCTTTGGCATCAAAGGAACTATGTGCCTTTCTGGCCTGAATTTCTAACAAGATAATTTACATATGCACATATTCCTGAGCTCTGGCATGCACAACTTTGCACAAAGTTGGAAACCTCCATCTGGGAAAGGCACATTTTGTGCCTCGCCCTTTTCTGAACATCCTCTCAAGCCACTGCTAGGATCACCTGGCACAGATCATGATAGGTCCTCCTCTGCTTCTGGGAGGAGAGGGGAAAAACAGACAGCAAGAATAATGTCCAGCCTTATTCAACAATCACATGGCATGTTTTGGAGCAGTTAGAGCTGTAGGGACTTATGGACCCACCTACAGGAACAGAAGAACCCTTTCCCTTACTGATGAGGTCAAGCAGTGAAGAGCTGGATACTAAATACCCATCATATCTATAAAGTGCTTCTGTCTTCCCACTGGTCCTTTACATGTTGCCCTAAGGAAGTTCCAAGGAGTTCTCCAAAAATTTTGCAGATAGTAATGTACAAAGCAACAACCACGGAAGAAAATATATCATGTGAAGAAAATAGGACCCTGAAATAAAATAATTCTACCAGTAAAGCTGACAATCAGGTGAGGATAAATCAAACTGTCATGTGTTGGATACTAGGGCAGTGATGGTAGCATAGGAAGTGTCAACTGAAGAACTAGTAACTGGAGGTCTAACACCTGCAACATCACTCCTCTGATTTAGCTGCTCAGTGCCCTGGATAATATATTCTACTTGCTAACAGAAGTATTTTTTAAATGCAATTTCAAACCTATCAATAAAAAAATTGAAATATATTTTTCTACCTGCTTCACACAGTTCAGGCCTTGTTTCGGATTTGAGGGAATACTGGAGACAACAAATAACCTGTAAATAGTGAATGAACCCCAAAGTAACCACGAAGGTGCAGAAAGAAAAGGCCCTCAAACCCTCCACACACCTCCTCCTACAACCTTGGCTGCTGTGATACATCTCAATCTCACCCTGTAGCAAAGTGCACATCCTGGTAACCCCCACAGCCTCCCACACTGTGTGTGTCAAGCCCTGATTCATCAAATCACTGATGGAGAAGAGCAGCTGTGCAGTTTGGGGCCGGCCCGTGCTGCTGGTCACTTGGCCACCATGTGCATGGTCCTGGGATGCTCTGCCACAGGACAAGCAGGACAGACACCTGGAACCCCTCAGGAGGTGAGGGATACTGCTTTGGGTCTCTCCCTTTCCTATGTGGTCATGATTTTCATAACTTTTCAACATCACACTTGTCAGATTGAATTGCAACTAGTCAGAGCTTGAATGCCAGAGGAATCTGTCAAGCAGCATGATCATTTAAGGGCTCATAAGCAAACACAAGGATTTCTCCCTTCATCTTGCCACACTGCAACCATCTCAAGGAGACTCCAGGGAGAGAAACATAAGCTTCTACTCAATCAGGTGTGAGGAGCCCTGTGGATAAACCTCAGGACTGGCTCAGAAACAAGTATGTGGCTGCTCGTGCTAAGCAAAGCAAAGCAAAGTAAGGAAAGGGCAGCACTTTTGGAAAGAGGTGGTTACACAAGAAAATTTGCCACATTATAGAATTATCCTTTCCTCACCCACAAGGTTTTAGGCATTATATCCCCCACTGGGCTGTGCTAAAACTCATTCACAACAGTCAGGCATACGTGACACTGATCACTGCTGCCAGGGTATATTAAGATTATTATATTCTCACACCGCTTTTTATATTATTCCCTAAGCATCTGCTATTTGCCTCTGCTGGAGACAGGATACCAGGCTGTCAGTAATTGTTAATGTCAAGGAAACAAATGGACTGTTCAAGAAAAAACTGTGAAAAAGCAAAGGTGGCAAAAAGAGAGAGAGAAAGAGGTAATCAAGGTGGAATCATAGAGGCCCAGAGATATGGACAAGGGGTGCTAAGTGAATAAGAAATACCAGGGGGAGCACTGAGGGGATGGGAAATAGAAAGCCACACCCCAGTGATCAGAAGAGGAAAGGTTTTACTCCATATTCCTGCTGGAAAGGAAGTACCTCAAGGGTAGAACAATGGAAAAACATGATCAGGCTAAGGAGAAGACACAGATGAGGCCAGGAGATAGACAGGAGAGTTTTGGATGGACTGCAAATATTAGTCCAGTTGTAAGCAATCAAGATGGACATGAGACCCAAAGCAACATCGCAGAGCAATTGCTGGAGGACTGAACTCCTAAAGAATGAAAAGAAAGTCATCAAATTAGACACCAGCAGAAACCCCAGAACTGACAAAAAGTGTGGGTAAACAAGAGTGCTCAAAAACCAAACCTGTAATTTGCTTTATCTTTGTCATGGTTGATTTTATGAATACCTCACAGGCAACATAAGCCTGTCCATAAAGTGTCTCCTGGAAAACCAATGGCCACCTGGAAGCTGAAAGCAATAGAAATCATTGTGACTGCAGGGAACCCTGTATCTGCATGTGATGGGAGCCTCAATCAGCCTTTTGAATAATCCTGAAATTATTTTTTAATATACTTAATAAAGTGTGGGGGAGAAGGGAGGGGGCAGCAGCTGTGCCAGCACTGCAGGCTTGTTTTTGGCCAACAGCTCAGTGACGCACCACACACTGACTGTAAGAATATCATTACATGGAATGACTACAGAGCACTTTAAAAGTCACTGATAATTGACAAGATGTAATTTTAATGAGGAACCATCAGTGAATGGACATGCTTTTAACTGGGCCTACAGAGACAAGTTTCACAGCCCAGTGCAGCTCAGAACCGGCTTAAGTGATAAATATTGCCAAACTTAGATGAGCACAGTCAAATAACTCTCTCTCCTTCACATGCCCAGCCTTATCAAAGGTCAGACACTAATACAGAAGAACACAAGTCTACTTGTTTAGCATCACAGAATGCAGTGGCAAATGATCTCACTTCTAGAAGGGAGAACTGTAGGTTGAAAGTTGGAGAATTAAAAATATGTATGGGAACGAGGGAGATAAATGGAACACAAGGTCCCAGGGCCATGGTCTGATGAAACACCTAGATGATGGAAGTGAGGTAAGGTTAGAAAGGTAGTGTTTCTGTGTATGGTGTTGATGAGAAGACGAGTAAAATGTTCTGCTGTCCCTAAATAGCCACCTCCAAAGTCCAGCTTAAAAAGATGTTGAAAACCAGAGAGAAATGCATAGGATTTAAGGGCCTGAAAACAGACTGTGTGAAAGAGTTTAAATTATATGATCACTTTAGGGAAAAGAAGGCTAATCAATGATTTGTCTACATCATGGGAAATGATTTCCATTACTAGCAGGCTCCTTAATTAAGCAGACAAAGGATGAAGATGATTCAACATATGGAACAAAGAAATAAACTCAGATTGGATTTATTCTTTTACAAATCACCAGAAATAATTACTCACCAAAACAACTAGCCTCAGGACACCTCTGTGTTCCAGTTATCTGCACTCTTTAAATAAGCCTGAACATTCTTCTGAAAGGAAAGCAGAAGTTGCTGGGTGAAATTTTCTACAGCCTTTGTCATCAGGAGGTCAAACGACAGGATCCCAAGAATCATTCATTTTGAACCAAGGACTACTAGACAATATTTGCCATATTGACACTGCAACACTCAGACTTACTTGCTTACATGAGGTTTTGTATTTGCCCACAGTTGTAGAAAACAAAAGAGAATATGATGATTAACATTTAAAAATAGGCAAGTTATCAAGATGAGATCTCTTTGGTACAGATAAATTCACATTTATTTCAGCATTCAGCTATGATTTTATTGCCATAAGCCAAGCACATAGTACTGGGTACCATAAAATCTAAAACTACAGGCTTTTTCAAAGTGAGTGTATATTAAATTTAAACCATAACTGTAAGGGTTTCAGTAAATCTACAATAGTCCCCATCAGAAACATTAAGATTACAGTCTTTCAAACAACAACGTCCACAATAATGGTGTGCAAAACACTATATACATTAAAAAGTGGATAATTAATAAGCTTGTGCACTTTATTATTTTTTCCTTTACAAGCAATGGCTGTTATAAAATCAAACATGTCTGCCTAGAGCTTCCTGAATGTTGCATATGCTGAACGAATAGAGCTAGACACTCGTGGTCAAATGCTGCAACTCTTGGCATGAAAATATGCTCCTGAAATCCACATTTTGTCTGAAACAAGCCTGCTGGGTAAATCCCAAATAAAAAGACTTTTTTATGGGACAAATCCCACACTACTTGCCTCCTCTCTGCAGCAGTAACTCCCTGCATACAGTCGAGGTGTTGGGAAGTGGGCAGGAGCAGGAGATCCACAAAGCCCACTGACACAAACACGTATCATCTGCATCAGTCTCTAAACTGACAGAGGTTTTCCCACTTCCCTTTCACCATGAAGCCTGGAACGTACAAGTCTGGAAGATATTATTGCTATTTAATGGGGCAGGGGGGGAAAGCATGACTTTAGTACCAATCAAAGAGATTGTATATCTATCAAGTAGCAATATCAGGTCCCAGTGAGCAGAAACATAAGGGTATCTGCTCCTGGGATGCTCAGTGGCAAACAGCAGCACAGGCTTTACAGCCCCACTCCACAACATGGACTGACAGAGCAATTCAAGTTCAGTAAGGCAGAGTCAAACCTGGCAGAGTCAGATCCTCCACCAAACCCCTCAGAGGATCCTGGAGCAGCCCAGGTGGAGCTGGCAGTTGGCTGGATGTGGACTGAAACCAGCCACGGGTTTGTGGTGGGGGGTCCACCTCATCCAGCGCTGCTGCCACCACCCCCACAGCTGATCCAAAGCCAGTTTCACAGGCTCCATCTGTGGGACTAGAGAAGGCTGGGTATTTCTGGCCTGCATTTCCTCTCATCTTGCTGCAGACTCCTAAAATAAGTAGGAGTAATGGTTCTCTCAAAGTGCCTTTCTGTCTGCTGTGAAGAAAACCTAAACATGAAGCTCCAACCTAAATTCTTGCAGTGTCAGATTAACGCCTGTCTGTCTGTCAGTGCCAGGTAATTATATCTGTTATGACCAGAGAGATCTTCCACAATGTCACCACTGAAGGAATAAAGCTGGGACAGAGTACAGAGACCAACTTTGCCACCGCTTGAGTTGGAATCAAAATTCACTACTTGCTACCCAATATCTGTGGGGAAAACAACAACAACAAAAAAAACCCTAGAAATTGTTCTAAAAGGAAGCAGGTTACTGGAACCTGTCCTGCTGCCCAGGACACTGAACTGATGGTCAGTACGTGTCCTGGCTGGAGATCAAACCAGCTGAAGGAGCTGCTGTGCAACTCAAATTCATGGACTGTGGGCCAAGGGCAGAAAAATCTTGGGTGAGAGTGTGGCTAACTCTATCATGTTCACTGCTACCCAGCTCACCAACAAAGTGCAGTTGTGGTGTGCAACAACCTCCCACCTCTATCTGTCCTTTTATCTGTTGTGCAGAAACCATAGAATTCATACAATATTTATAGCATGGAAGGAGCATTTCAGTGATGGCAGAGGTGATGTCTTTTCTCTAATGTTTGTTGACTTATGGCTAAAATGTGCAATTCAACAGCTGAGGAACATATCATTTCTATTCATGCTGCACTGCTCAGAAGCTCACACATTACAGTCCATGTCAGCTAAACAAAGGTAGCCAGATCCTTGGACACATGCCACTGCAGCTATGTAGTAAAATTATGGTGCCTTGAACATTTTATGGTCTCTGATGATAACAGCATTTGCATCGCGCTGATGGTTCAAATTAATCTGATTCTCAAAAGTTACAGCGTTTAATTAGGATTGGTAATAAAAATTATAGCATTGGGAAAGTATTATGACAGCATCGGTCCTGGAACGGGGGTGGGGGGAATCAGTCAGGGTTTTAAAAAAAACAATAAATTGAGAGTGACTAACAACAAAAGAAAATGACCTTCTGGAACAATAAACAATAGATAGCAGCTGCCTCTTATCTTTGGGGTGGAAAACCATTTGATATTTTTGTACCTCAAAACATTTCTTTGATGTGGGCTAAAACCCTCTCTACAATACAGTCCCTTTCTGTGAATTTTCTAAGCAACTAAATCCTAGCACCATTTTTACTTTTATTGCCTTTCAGACTGGCAAGAGTAATACAATGATTCATCATTAAAGTACTCTTTAAGCAGCTTTGTTCCTATTTGTTGCTATATATATTAAATAGAAATCAGTCTTTGAATTCACCTCTAAAGTCAGACCCAATTTTTTATCTAACAAGAATGGTATCTCCAGTCATCATCTGAATGCAGCAAAGTGAGAAAACCTTTTGCATAATATAAATATCTGCATTCACTAAGAGGAGGCTGATGCCACCACCTACTGTGATTGCATTTCAGAAGTGGTACAAAGCCAGAGAGATTTCAAATGCAGCAGCACAGTCTCTTAGAGATACTCCAGGCACTATCAGAAAGGCACAGCTTCATCTCCGATTCAACAGTTTCTGGACCAGAGGCTTTGATCACCTGTAGCTGGTTTACAAGCAGCATCCAAATCATAAAAATGCAGTGGCTGCTGAAAGAGTGCAGGCCCATAAGGACTGCCCTATGCTTACCTCCCCACAGAAACCAGGGAAATCACTGCCTAGCAAACAGTTCTTGAAGATTCAGTCTACTCCCTTTGCCCCTGTCTGTCCTCCATTCCCTGCTCCACCAGTGAATGACGAGCAGCACGTGACTGGCCAGCCATTCCAGCACGGCTTGCCAGGCATTTGTCTCCAAAAAGGCAAACCCCCCCAGAGATCCCAGCACCACTGGTACCACTGCAGCCCTAAGAACACGGAGCTCAGCCCCACGTTGCAGTGGGGCACACCCTCACTCTACAGGGGGGACAAAATGTGACTCTGTCAGGCAGAGGAAGGTTATCAGTACAGCCTGTGTGATGTGGAGTGCTGACCAGTTATTCCTGTAACAAATTACAGTTTTTTAAATTACCATTGTTAACGCCATCAAATAGCTCTCAGCTTCCACGTAACTCGAGTTTAATGCAAGGCTTTATTACCGACCAGAGAAGCTGCTCAGAAATAATCAGTAGTTCAAACGTACTGGTTTGGTTTCCTGAGTGGATCTGAGCATGGCTGTGAGGAACTTATTCCCATCCACTCCTTCAGAACACATCACGTGGGAATACACCCCAACACTTTGCTGTTTTAGTAAAAGGACATTTTAAAAAAATACCACTTGCCAGAATAGAGGCACAAGACCACCGAAATAGTTGCCGCCCCGCAATCGCCAAATCCATTTTGAATTTTGCAATCTTGTTTGTGAGAAGCATTTCACTGTAATTCAACCAGTTCTAATCACTAGTCTGCCTTTGTGCAAATAGCAGTAAGTGGGATGACTAATATATATCTTTTCTAGTGTTTCCTGCACAGTGGTATTGCTTAGTGCTCACCAGCTTGTATAAGTGCTCTTCCAGAAAAAAGTCATTCAGATCACCTTGCACGAATACTACTCTGAGATGCCACTGAATGTTCACAGGTTTGTGTTTTCACCTCTCTGAGTGAAGCCAGGAGATTTTTCTCCTCTTTGTGGCAGAAATTAGTGTTGCTATGGAGCATTGCTTTCCAAATCTACCTAGTATGTGAGTAAGAAGGGATCCTCTTTCTCAGGACAGAGAGGAGCAGCTGCTTCCCAGGTGTCATCACAGCCTCCATCCCCAGCTGGGGTTGTAGCTTCTTTATTCATACACAGCAGTGAATCAACCAGACCCACTCCTGCTCCTCCACCTCCAACACAGAGATCTTACAGGGCAGAGAGATCTTGCAGAGCAGAAGATTCTTCTCTACAGGATCCCAGAGGAGGGTGTACAAGTGTCCTGTTCTTGTAAAGAAGGAAGCATGCTCTTGTCTGTAATTTGGGCCCAAATTACAGACAAAAAAGGGGATTTTTCTCTACCTTTCCCTACATGTCAGTGCTGAGTCAAACATAGCACAGCAGCCCTGAGGAAGCTGAGGAAGCAATCGCAAACACTCTGACCAAACTGCCCAGGTGGTAACATATTCCAGTTGCTACCTAAGCAAAGAAAACAAAAGTGACTAAAAAGATGTGCAGCGCCGATGACAGTGCTGCCCTTTTTCCTCAAGAGTGCAGTTATGAAAGACACATTTGTTCTGCCAGGATGCCACAGAAACACTTCTGATGGCACTGTGCTATCTTAATAGATCTGCAATGCCAGAAACACACTCAAACCTCCCTCCATGTGATGCAGGTACATAATCCAGGCAGCATCTCCCTGTTCTGAGCAGCCAGGTTTCCTGGGCAGGGTCTGCCCTCAGGAGAACACACAAACATACACATGTTGGTCAATCAGGACAACAAAATCAGATAGGTGTCCAATGCCCAACACCCTGCTTTTCCAGGGAAACCAAAAACTTTCCTTTCAGCTTAATCTTTACAGAATAAAGCTCCCACCAGAGGTCTCGAGACAAACCAAAAAAGCATGCCCTGCTAGTGAGGAGGGAGTAGTATTAGCTGCTGATTTTGTTAGGGATTTCTCAAGAAGGTAACTTCATAAACAAGCAGAAGGAAATTTGCAATGACAGTTTTTCTCTCCCAGGTATTGCTGTAAAAAAGTCCTCAAACAAAGATTCCAGGTGGTAAAGTAATTAGAGTTGAACTAAACTCCTCTCCGTAAAGCTAGAAAAGCAAAACACAAAAGCCAGACACAGGCTGCTCCTAAACCAATTTTTCTCTCTACTTCCAAACATCAAGATCAACCTTTAGGACATTAACACTCCCTCTCTCTCAGGAAAGAGCACCTCTTTTCTTCCTCTTGGTGTAATTTCATTCCTAAAAAAAAAAAAACAAACACCTCCCTGTCGGCAACATTTTCTGTGCAGGTGCCCTCTGTCCTCCCCACGTCCACAGGAGCAGAGTGAAAGGACCTGTAGAGTGCAGTGTGTCCCAGTTTCTGAACCGAAGCATTACCCACCATACTGCAGCCAACCCCTTGGAAAGGTCATACGCCAGGAAGAAGTAAAAGCTCCCAGGTGCATTACGGCGAGACCAAGGCAAGTTTGTTTCAATTAAGTGCAACAACTTTATTGACAGTCATGAAAGGTATCGCTCAGGTACCTTCTGCTTTCTTCCTCCCTGCTGCCCACGCAGAAACCACACACACATTTTTTTCTGTCTGGCATTATAGACTTCAAATTAAACCCTGTTCCCAAGGAAAATTTTTAAAAATTTTGTAGCCCAGAATGAGGAGAGGACTGTGTCCCTCCGGCAAAGATCACAGCGCATCGCACGGCCAGCAGCACCTACCTCCGTGAGCCGACAGAGCCAGCAAGTCCACATAATTCCTCTTGGATGGAGACATTTACCCCAGCTCAGACAGCCGGGGCTCTCCTGCCATGCCTGGAGCTTCGGACACACCAAGAAAGCATCTTCTGCGAGCAGCGCGGCTCCTCTCACACACCGAACTGCAGCAGCGGCAGCCTGAGAGAGCAGCAGCAGTTGAATTGCTGCACATGTATCTCTGCAGATTATTTCCTGCTCGAACACTTGGCGTAAAGGCAGATGCTCTTAACCCTCTGGAGGCCTGTGCCTTTGTCCCCCCTCGGCAGGAGGAAGCCAGCAACTCCAAATATTCTGCGGTGAGGCCAGAGAGGGATGACCGGAGACACACAGGGCATCTTCCGAGAAGTAGTCCCAACCTCGTGTGAGTTGCAGTCACTTCGCGCTCAGGGAGACAGGCATTCCCACGGCAGCCCACAGCATCCCCGGCCAGGCAGCACACGGTTCCCACTGCATCACCCGCTGCAGATCCCCAGGCTCCGGCAAAGCCCTGCCCTTGGCTCACACGGGAGCCCCTGCGAGGCCCCGCAAGGACGGGGTGTCCAGCGTGCTGAACCTGCGGCTGGAGGCCAGGGCCGCGCGGGTGAGGGACACGAGAGGGGCACAAGTGACGTGGCAAGCCCAGCAGTGTCACCGAAACTCAGGCACACAGAGCTCCTGCTCCTGGCACGAAGCTCTCCGGTGCCCGGCGCTGCCCCATCACCTGCGGGCAGCCAGACCGCGGGCGCTGTCCGGATGGCACTCCGCTGGCCAGCGTCAGCGCTGCTCCCTCTCACAGCCTGCGAATGTGACTGGAAAGCATGGCTGAAAACATGCTACAATTAACAGGAGGGAGGGAGATACTATTGCTCTCCTGCTAGTCTTAAAGGCACATTGCTCACATGTGCCTGTTGGGGATGTGAAAGCCCACAGCTTCAGTCCCAGCACCTCACCCATCTGCAGGCAGCTGAGAAGCCCAGGCAGGAGCCCTGTCGGGGTCCAGGGAAGGAGAACATCCCCGGAGTCAGGCAGTGAAGGGGCAGGTAGTGGAGGAGTCCCTACATCAGGGGCTGGGGCGAGGCCTGCCACACCTTCACCACAGTCCCAGGGGCCAAATCAAGTCCCCATCACCCAGCCCAAATGCTAACCCCCATCACTGACCCCTCCACCAGCATCCCAACCAGACAGGGGTCAGACTGGTCACTGCTGCCCCACATCCCACAAGGTACCAACTGTGTTTTCCAGTCGGCAAGGAGGGCCAGGAACACCCTGGGGCCCCTCTTCTGGTCTTGGCAGGAGGGTCAGGTAAGTGGCACTGTTCCCACTGGGCACAGCCAGGAGCTGAGACGCTGATATCCAGTGTGCCACCCAGGCTAAAGCTGTGATGAGTTCAGCAGGTCTTAGACTGGGTGTAACATCTTGCACCGTAGCCACCTCCCTCCTGCCACAGGGCTGGGGCCAGCAGGCTGTGCACCAGCTGATTGCCACACGTTCTCTCTTTGCTTCTCCTGATACCCTCTTCTGAGTGCCTTGGGATAGTCTGATTTGTCATTCAGCATGTCACAGCATGGATTCAAGATGCTCACATCAAGCTTTTTCCCCTCCCTTGCCCCCCTAAGAGCTGGCATCTGAAGCACTCTAGAAGTCTACAAAACAGGTAAATTACCCTATTAAAAATATTTCCTTTTTTCCCTGTAGTGGTTGTTTCCACAGATAACATGCTTTTCTGAGGAGGAAAAACTGGTGTGAAGCCCTGAATCTTGTTAAACTGCTTTATATCACAGCATCCCGTTAACACCTTTGATTCCCCAAGCCTGCTGGAGGCACCAAAATTAACCTGATCAATACCTGCCTCCATCACCGTGAGAGAAGCTATTAGCAGTGGGGATATTTTAGCCCTGAGCACACAGTGCCAAAACAAATTACTATGGTGAAAAGTAAGTTAAGCATAGTGTAACATCAGGCTTTCCTGAAAAAAATAGACTGAAAGGAAAGGTACAGGCTGTATACTATGAACACAAAGCCAGCAAAGAGTTACCACTTCTGCAAGGATGCATCACAGCATAATAAATAGCTGTTTTCCTGTAGTGCTAGTACAGAGAAGTATTAAAACCTGATCCCCTGATCAAACCAGTGCAATGTGTGTTTCCCTCTTTCCAGGCCGTGCAGTTTTGTGCAAAAACACTGCAGTGAATTAGTTCAGAATGGTCTTTATTAAGCATTTGCATATCTTGAAGAAAGTCTTTTTAACACCAGATCTACAAAACATGCATAAGTAGTAATCAAAATGCGAGGCAGAGACACTTAAGGCTTTATACTCCTGAAGTTTTTCCCCTGAGTATCAAAGATCAAATTTGTTCTACAGAAGATAGCTGAGGATTTCTCAAGTATAATGCTTCCTGAACTCATTGATTAGTATGCAAACACAGCACAGTGACTAGCAGCACATCTCTACAAGTATCTGTCCTGAAACATAGCAGTCCCCAACACACTGAATAGAAATATTCTCTGTACATACTTTTTTTTTTTACTGCAACACCTGATATATCAATCAACTTTAAATTCAATGGAAATGACTGCCTATTAAATTCATAAGATCAAATACTCATTTGAATTATTCCATCATGTACAACAGTATGAAAAGCAGGCCAGCAGGGTCACATCTTACTGTCAGCTACCAGACCTGTCACTGAGAATTATGTACATGTGGGCAAGGATAGAATTTTTTTCATTTATGTCAATAAGAGACTTAGTTCTAAAAAGATTTGGGTGCAATGATTCAGCTTTCTGTAGTACGACACGTCATGACATGTCCTTCCTGAGCCTCGTGTCCACTTTTGAAACATGCAGGAAGAGCCATACTCAGTTCAAGGAAAAGCTCCAGTGAGCATGAACTGAAAATTTTGTCCAAGAAAAAAAATTTGCCAAATAGTGAGAGCTTCTCTTAGCAGGAGATTTCACACACATGCCCAAAATCTGCAAACAGCAATGCCCGATTCTGTACTCGCTGCAAGCTCCTGGCTACAAAGAAGGGAAGGAGTCCCTGGGATATGCCCAAGCCTCCCACCCCAGGGTTCCCTGCACTTACTCTTCTCCAAGCTGCCTAAACAGAGCAGCTCCCAACATTTTATACCACTGATCACTCTTCTTTGAGAAGAGCAACCAACCAGCTACTGAGCACTCACCGTAATTCCATGGATGTCTGCAGTTCAGAACGACTGGGAGAGAGATAAGGGATGGAGTTCCAGCCAGAAGAGAGGGGGTCCAAGTGCACTAGCTGATAACAGCATGTGGAGGTTGGGAAGCAACAGCACTGAGCTTTAACATCCCCCTTTCTGGGAAGGCACATCCCAGCAAAAGGAGCAGCTAAAGCATGAACACTTTTGAACACTTGCACACAAATGAGCCTGGTGAGCTGACATTCCTGAGGTTTATTTGCATCAGGGAAACTTCAGAACTTCAAAAAAAAAAGGCATTAGCATCCAAGCAAGCCACACTGCCAGGCTACAGCACCTCAGTGGGAAACATCACAGGACCAGTCTGCAGTGTTTACCCAAGGAGATGCAAAGGGATTAGAACAGGAGTTTTCTGCAGGGAAAAGGTAGGGACATCAGAGACCTAAATACCCTTTCAAACACCCTGTTTGCAAGACAAACAAAAAATGCCCTTTTGACTTGGCCTGTTTAGAAGCCCGAGATAGTCAGACATATCTGAATATGAATCTTTAAAATGTCAGCATTGCATTGTGGGGGGTTCATGTTTTGTTTGGTTTGGTTTGGTCTTTTAAAATCAGTATTTATGTTGTGCTTGAAAATATTCTATTGTATTTAGACATTAGAATCCTACAGCCCTCCTTGTTTCTGTGATTTAGAAATGGAAGAATTTGCACTGTGAGAAGGACTTGTAGAATTCAATGAATATGTTGGCACAGAGTCAAAAGAGCGTGTTTGGACAGCCTGGGGATTATAAGGTCCCCCAGGCTGCCTTTAACAAGCTGGTTTCACCTTATCAAGGCTTTCTTCTTTGAGCTATTTTTGAGAAGTCAGTCTTGATGTCTCTGAAACTTTCAAATGTATTTGAGAAATTTAACATTAAAACAAGACCACAGGAATAATTCATCAGACAATAATTTTATGTATACTGAATGCCCTTTGCAGTCAGAGACTTCTGGGCCAAACCCTATAGCCACAATCAACTATGGTGTCTGAAAGTACAAATCAACCTCTCCAGAATGGAGATCCCAAAGAAAAGTCACCATTCAGTAAAGGGGAGCCAGGCTCTGACTGGTGATGCTTCCTCCTGGTTCAGTGACAAAAGAAAGGTAACAACTATGAATAAAAAACCCCAAAAGGTGCCAAATGAAAAACAGGCTGTAGCAGAGTGGCCAGAGTGACCACCTGAGAACTGAAAGGCAAACTATCCTATGACTCAGATGCAGCAAGAATGATTAAATGCTGATACAGAGTCCAAACCACAAGAAGTAGATCCTGTGTTTCTTGGTGCAGGCAAACTGAAGTATTTTAGGAAGGCAAGCACAGGTAACAGCTTTCCTGTAGGGACAACTAGGTTAAATTGAGCTGCGATATAAAGGAGTGAGACTGAATTATTTAAGCTTCCTTTCTGGCCATATGTGCTGTGAACAGCTGATCAGTCGTAGGAAGAACATGCTACTTTTAGATCTCTTGACTTTCCTGCTCCAGGGCCCTTGTCTCTCTGCTGTGCACACAGGGAATAAATGCTTATTGCTACTGGGAAGCTGGGAAACATAGGTTCTCCCTCTACCTCTGGTGCTGGCATGATGAATTACTTTGGGCTAACCACTTATGTTCATAAACCATTCTTTAAAACAACCCTAATGACTCCACACACCTTTGGGAGGTGCTTTGAGAAATGGCAATGCAACACAGTCCCCACTGGCATTTGCCTGCAGCAACAAAGACTCTGAAAACAGAGAGGTCTGTGCAGGCAAGGATGATGACCAAGCTCTGTGTTCGTCTGGGATACATAAATACTGTATTGTGAGCAGATCTCTTGAAGGAACACTGCAGGTAATGGTAAATGAGGAGCTCACGTGCCATCAGCAATGATGAAAACTGCAGATTCAGGACCCAGAAAGCACCTGGTGGCACCAAAGTCATTGGAGGTCTTCTGGCACCTTCCCCATCTCATGTTCCTTCAGGGATTTTCTTTGTAATGGAATTCTTCCTTTCATCCATAATTTTACAACACTTTATAGCCAAGTTCAATTTTCTCTGTATACCAGTTTTACAGTCTCACGACCAGTGACAGGACCCGAGGAAATGGAATCAAGCTGAGTCAAGGAGGGTTTAGGCTGGATATAAGGAAAAGGTTTTTCAGCCAAAGGGTGGTTGAACACTGAAACAAGGCTCCCCAGGAACAGCACCAACCCTGTCAGGGTTCAAGAAGCATTTAAAAACACTCTCAGACGCATGGTGAGATTCTTGTGGTGTCCCAAGCACGGCAAGAAGTTGGACTGAATGATCCTTGTGGGTTCCTTCCAACTCATCATATTCTATGATTCTACTTATATACAACTTGCAAGAATTCTAAAAGAATTTACCCTATCCACTTGCCAGAATCTGATAAATATGGTTTCTGCTCAAAGGTCCACACTGAGCAACATGGAACAAACCTGTCAAGCTTCACACCCACACTTTCCTCTTCCACTTCTGGAGACCATCTCTCTGATAGGCCCCCACAGGAGAACCCCTGCCTTTCCTTTGCCTTGCTGCTCCCAGAGGCACCAACTCTTCCCTGGGAATCCACTGTCCTAAATACTAGTTACAAGACCTTTCCATATGCAGAGTTTCACATATTGGCACTGAGGACTTTGTGAAATGGTGCACCAGAAAATTGTTAGGGGACCGTGGAAGAAGTTTTTCTTCATTTTTTTCTTCTTTCAGTGGGACTTTTCACAAAGCTACATTGAGAACCTGCATTCTGGTGGTGTCCCTCGCTACTCAGCTGCAGCATGAGCTTATCCATGCTTTGGGCAGCACTTAATGGAGTCAGAGCACAAAAGAGTCAGTTATTTAAACCTGGATTCACCAGCAAGGTCAAAAAACCACAGTGGAGAAAGTGACAGAGAAGTGAGATATCACAGCTGACAAACCAAAGCAGAGAAGGGGAACCTGCCCCTCTTGGGGCTGAGGAGACAGTTTCTCATACAGCAGCTGTCAAAACCTTGCTCTGAAATGGCTCAGCAAGCTTTGCCTCGACCTTGTCCTAGCTCGGACAGCTGGGGCAGGCTCTGTGCACTTCACTGTCCCTAAGGGTTCCAAGAACCCATGTGCCCCCAAGGGCCCACCTGGAGCACAGGAGGGGACACCATCCCCTTCTGCACCCATGATACATTGTGAAGCCCCCTGTCCTCCCCTCCTGTCCCCTTTCACACTCCCTTAGGCAGTGGCTTAGCAGGGTGAGGGGGGGAAACAGCGCAGAGGAGCCCAGGGGTCAGCGCGCTGATACAGCCTGTGCTGTCCCGACCTCTGCTGTTCCAGCACACACACACTCTGCACGAGGCTCCTGGGATGCCACAGCTGCTGCTCCAGCCCTGGGCTGAGGTGTCAGTCCAGCATTTTCCAGCTGGCCAGAGCAGCGGGCTTTGTCTCCCCATCCCTGTGCAGGACACTCACTGGTGCGTTGTGATTGCTCAGCCTGAGCACATTAACCCAAGAGCTCTAAAAAGGTTTGTCTGAGCTGGGGCTAGAAAGAAAATTACAAAGAAGCTTTGGCAGAAGGGTGAAACCTATCATTAATTTTAGTGGTGGATGATCTGAAGTACATATATACACACTGCCCTTTTATAGAGGGACTGATTTTCTCTATTGCTGCTTTAAAAATGTCATACTAGCTCCACCTAGCACATGGAATGCTTGTACTAGCACTGAGGAATCATTCAGGATTAAGTATGGCCATTTTTGTTCAGTTTGATCAACTGGCTATTTTTTGCAATTCAGACTAATGCTTCCTTTTAATTCCTTCACCATCTCCCACAGGAAAAATATGGCCTTCAAGTAATCTCTCAAGGGTACATTTACTAAATGTGCAAAAGATTTTACAAATAACTGAGGGGGAAGGCAACACTTTGTTATGCATCATATATATTTTAAAAGTCCATTAGAGTCCTCCACATTTATCAGGCTACCAGAATCCAGATGGATATCTAATACAAGTACAATTTTAAAGGTCAATGCAGAAATCCGATTTTTTTTTATTGCCTGGATAATAAAAGTGTTCAGGCCACCCCTTGCAAACACTGCCCAACAACTCACACCTTGCAAGCTCTGCTGATCTCGGCTGGATCAGTATTATCACACTGAAAGTTTCTGCTCAGTAGCTAAGCAGTACGACCACCAGAACGTGATTCTTGGAATATTAATTCCAAAGGAAAGTCAATAACACTGCTAGTGCAGCCTGCCTAATTTTTTGTGATTGGCTCCACACTAAAATTAATAAAAGAAATTGGCAACCAACAAACAACATTTTTGACAACAGACAAAATAAAACGTTTTTTGGAGATGGGACAAGCACTGAGGTAATCTATGCTCTTACCTACAGAAATCCAGGAGGGATTCCTGTGGTGTCTATTGGGACAACTTCCCTTCTAGCAGGGCCAACGAGGGGTAGCACAGCTGGTACTTGCCTTTAAAGGAAGGAATCCCTGTGCCACAAATTTTCTGTGTGCTCTCCTTAGCTGTTCAGATGGAACAGATTCTTGCTGAACATCCAAATGTGAGTAAGCAGAAGATAAATCATTCAGGGGATATTTTCCAATGTCTGTGTCACAAGTTTCAGATGAAACTTCCCTGCCATTCAGATGCTGTTCCTACAGGCCAGACCATGATGTCTGAGGTATATTCATTTTAGCTTCTCTCCAAGTGAGGCTGGGAAGATTTAAGGGCATCACATGAAGTTTACAGTCTGTACATCCCTGTACACTCCATGGGTCTGGGGCTTTGTCATTCAAGTGATTTGTAGTCCAAGTCCATGGGCTTCTGCATCAAATGACAAACATGCTCAGAGCTGTGGCATTTCAGATGGGATTGAAATGGCCCTTACAAGACACAGAGCAGGGGTGTCCACAGAACAACCTGGATCTCTCCAAACTCACACTGCAACCCTGGACAGTTCTAAGTTCAAGCCCTTCTGCTTAGGGCCACAGTTTGTTGAGGAACCAGCAGACAAGGGGAGAATGACAGGCAGAAGTTACTTGGGTTTGTTAAAAAGGAGGACCTAAAGCAGATCAGTCCATAGCCTTTTGCAATTACAACAATAGGGAGACACAGCACAGCAGCACAGAAACACAGAATAAACCAGGTTGGAAAAGACCTCTGAGATCATTGAGTCCAACCCAACACCCCCCTTATCAGTTAGACCAAGTAACATATCCAGTCTCTTCTTAAAATACCTCCAGGGACAGTGAATCCACCACCTCCCTGGGCAGCCCATTCCAATGTCTGATCGCTCTCCCTAAAAGAATTTCTTCCTAATGTAAAGAATTTCTTCCTAAGAAAGACTTTGCAGAAACATAACAGAAGCCATCACACGTCCCCAGTATAGTATAATACCCATAGGAAGCAGGCTCCTCTGTATGAACATTAGCAATCAGATCTTTAATGCTTTCATTTCAAAAAAAAAAAAAATAGGAACACCATTTTGAAGATTAGGTCTTCTGCAGAGATAGGAAAAAGTGCTGATATAGATCTTTGTCACAGCTCTGAATAATATCAGAGAAACACAGATGAGAGCATCCTCGACCCATGGGGATTCAAAAGGGCGAGTCCCAGGCCCGAAAGCTGCCCTACCTTCCCTACGTGGGAATCCTGCTCCTGTTTTACAAATGCACCGTCTCTGCTGCGCACACTTGGAGCAGACCGAGCCCATATGCTTGGGTGGCTTTGGGCCCACACCAAGGCACGTGCCAGTTCCACCAGGGCAAGAGATGGTAAGTGAATCTGCATGCAGATGGGGAGTATGCATAATGAAATGAGTGCCAGCTCTTTGGCAGCGTGCTGCTCGGCTGAGAGGGTGATGCCATGTTGATAGCAGATGCTGCTAACACCTGTTGGTGGCTACAGCTCTCTCTTTTTAAAAGCAGTCAGCCATGGGAGGCAGGAAAGCATGGGGCCTGTAGGCACCCAGGGGACAGAAACAGATAATTGCTTTCCAGGTGCCAGTGGGCAATAAACAAAGGGAAAATGTGCGCTGCAAGGTTATAGAGTCGGGCAGGACATGAAGGAATTTGCATCAAACCACAGCACCAGTCCTCGAGGAAAAGTCTGAAGCTGTAGGACCAGGAGCAATGGACTGCATTGTTTCTTGTACAACAGCAGCAAAGCAGAAAAGATAAACCCCATTAAGTTTTAAAGGGTTTAGCACAGAGACCACACTAGTAAGATTCATTCAAAGAGTTTTAGTGCTTCCTTTTCCACGTCACATTCTTAAATATACCCTCCATTCACTCTGCCTTAGAAACTCATTCTTTACTGCATTACTTTAAAAGAGTCTTATTTGACTGACTGGTTCAGTCAAGGGAAATACTGGATAAAGTATTAAGGTAGGAAGGGAACTCTGGCTTCCAGAAAATAAAGCTTTCCTCTCCAGAAAGAGGAGCAAAATGAAGCTACAGGCCTGGGCTGTGGCAACAAAGAACTCCTGCACCAAGCAAGAGATGCTCAGTCAAACTGGTGTGTTAGGGCAGTCTGCTTCTGTTCAAGAAGTGTTTGGACAATACTCTCAGGCACAGTGGGTGACTCTTGGGGATGGTTCTGTGCAGGGCTAAGGGCTGGACTCGATGATCCTTGTGGGTCCCTTCCAACTCCAATTCCGTCGTTCCGCGATTTTATTTTAAGTTGGGTTTGTGCTTTCAGTGAAATCATCCTGTGGAAAAAAAAAAATAATTAAATTCCAGCCTTTGGGGAGGGACTGAAAAGAAACACTTTTAATATGCAAAGTTCAAAAAGCAACAACAGAAAAGAGGGTTTTGGAAAGAGCACCTCTGGCTGGCCCTAACAATAGCTTTTGTCAGTCCCCCAGGCTCCAGCAGCACCATCAGCCAGCTGGCTGCATAATTTAACATATAATATCTTATGCATCTTGGTCTTATCAGAACACTTTATAAAGGCTAATGGAAACGGTAGAAGAGACTTTTGAGAGTTTCTATAGCGCTTGCTTCGAGCTGCCGAGGTTTACACTGCAGCCAGTCAATTACCTAATCCAATCTGCTGACATCTACTGTCAAACGAAGCACAGAGTAAAAGGCATTTAATAAAAGCATGGATGGAACAGAGATCAGCTGACCATGAACAGCATATGACTGTTCAGTCACTCACACACTGATGTACCTAACACCCTCTGAGTTCATATTTTAGAACTCTTTTTTTTTCCTAGGCTCGCTCCTTCTTCTAAAAGCTTGTTGTTGTAAAGATGACACACGTTTTAATAGCAAAGCATAATGCCCGTAAATAACTGTGCAATACATTTTGTTGCACAAGTTTACTGCAGAAAAAGCTCTCTGTATTTTGACATAACTAAAAAAAGAACAGAAAAGTGCCCTTTCCTTGCCTTTGATCAATTAAAGCCACGCAGAAGTGAAGACACTGAAAGTGAAGCCACACAAGCACACATACTGCATGCAAGCAGTGCTGGAATTACATATTTCCGTGGCTGCTTTTTTTGAAACAAGCACCAGTCTGTCAGGGCAGACATCATGCCCAGAAAGTTGTTTTTCCCAGGGTGAGAACAAACCCTCACACTCTGGCTGTTCTGACCTTGCAGCTTTCCCACACGCAGGGAAGTTGACTGCATGATGTGTAGAACATCTCGAGTTAGATATGTTTTTTTTCACCCAAAATTAATCCCTGTAAGAAAAATAGATCAGTGTGAATTGGTCAAATCTAGAAAAAACAAAGAAAACAGGTCTGTTGCTAAGCATAATAACTTCAAGAAAATTGCACTCATTGTAACAGCACAATTAGCACCACAACTGTGCAGAAGGTAATTATTTCCGCTAAGATGTGGCAACCTTTTGCGAAGAGCAGACAGATACTTCCACTTGCAATCACCCACTGTAGTATCTGAATTTTTATCAAGATATTAGACAGTTTTAACATGATTAACTTCTTGCATTTTTTTATATGACTTGTGTCCTTTACCGAATCTTGGCCTCCATATAAGTCATAAATCAATGAAAGGAGAGAGTAATAAAAATAGAGGGACACCGAAAAGATGAAGAACTAATATTCAAATCCTCCCACAGAAGGCAGACAAACCTCTAAGGAAATGTGGGCAGATTTGTGTTAAGAGGAGGAGAGTGGGAACACGAAAAGTATCAGCCAACCAAACTAATGGAAAAACCCAAAACCATACATACATGTGGATGGCCCTGGGAAACCAGCAGGGACCTCTCTGCAGGAGTATTGTCTGGGGAACAAGATGTCTCAGGGCTTTTAAGTCAGACAATCCAGCCATGAGGTACCAAAGCCTGTCAACATCCACAGCTAGCACAATGGTTATAAAGGGAAACAGGAACTAGGACACACTGATAAAAGCAGTAAAATCGCCTTGAAAACACAAGAGCTAAGAGATTAGCAAGCTAAACAATACCTTTTCCTCCACGCTGTCACGGTTGATTGTTTAAAGCCTGTCAAAAGCTCCTCTGGGAAACCCTTCATAGATATACTGAGAGCAGTGGGAGAGTAGGGAATCAGTCAATATTTAATAACTCTATTATTCAGACAGTACCATATGAAATTAATTGAAAACTACAACGACATTTGTGGGAAAAGTGCTTTTCTTTTGCAGTAACAATCAAGTAGTTTGAAGTATTTTGAAAAGGTTTCATCTTTTTAATATTTAAAAGAGGCACACACCCGTGCCAAAGCCTGTAGCAGAATCTTGAGGCCACCTCAGCTACCAGAGAGTTTCCAGAAATACTTGTGCCACCAATGCTGAAAGTTTTCTCTTTCCCCATCTCCCTTTCTTTCCAAACCATGAGCAAATATGAGACTGCACTGAAATCATTAGCACCGCCCACCGGGCAGATCTACTTGTCACCACACATTCCCTCTCTCCAAGACAGACAGCTGGAGGCTGTATCTGGACACCAAGAAGAGGCTGGCAGAGCACTGACAGCTTCAACTGCACAGCCTGCCTGAAGTTTCTTTCTCAAGGAAGAAAGAGAATTTCTGAAGGAAGCCCATGAGCAGTAATTCAGTTATAGCTCCTACATCACAGCAGTGAACACTTCTTTTGGAAGGCTGCACATGTATCAGAAGTTCATCATTTTAAAAGAAAGATGGGGGGAAAGAAAAACAAACATGGAAATAGCAGAAAGGGTTTGAGAGGTAGAGACTGCTTCACGGCAAGACATCCAAAGGAAAACTTACAGAAAAACAAAAACCAAGCTTGTAGACTTGTAGAAGTGCATGAAAAACTGTCTTAGAAAATATGCATGTGGCTAACTACCAACATAGTAAGCTTCTGTAACTCAGCAGAGAAAATAAAGGGGGAAAAATATAGTAAAAATTAGTGAGCCTGGTATTAAAGTCTACCAATCAATACACTCACAGTACTCTCAAATACTACAGGTTTCCCTAAAGACTTGAAGCACCTCTTTCATTGCTTTTCTGTATCTGTCTTCCTCCAGCCAAAACCCCGAAGAAAATAATTTTATACCTTCTCTTCTCAAGCACTAAGCTCTGAATTACAATATAAATTTATGTCTCTGAAGGAGTTGATAATTCACCTGCCTTTGCTTGTCCCCATCACTCTCCAAGGAGAAAGGCAGAGCAGTGGCACTCTCACAACTTCATTTGATTGGCAAATGCCTGAGGTTTTCCACTGATCTTTAAATGCACTATGAATCTAATAAAACCTTCAACACCAGTACTGGAATATTTCATACACTGCAGTTTTATTTAATTTCTTGTTTATTTGACTACTGCCAAACAAGAAGATATTCCATGAAAGCTAATACAGGCCTAAATAAAGTATGAACTGTTCTCAAAATACTCTGTGTGTGTATTTGCATGCACACATGTGAGTCCATAAATCCTACTGTTTGTTTCTCAATGAAGATGTTTGGTTTGTTTTAAATATTCTGACTGGAGACATTCTGCTTCAGAACTACCTCTATAAATATACCCAGGAGGAAATTTGACATATACAGTATAATTACTTTGCTATCTAGACATAACCCTGCATAGAAACCATCTGTTATCATAAAAAAAAAGCAACAACCTACTCACAACCACGCACACACAAAAACCAAATAAGATTCTTCTTGCACACTGCTTACTATTTTTGAAATTCTTGTTTTATACCGTGCACGTATGGACCACAAAATCGTCACAAAGTGGTGATACACTGCTGCTTAAAAAAACTCAGACAATCATGCCGAGATGCACAGAGAAGCCAGGTGTATGGAGTAATCCTTTCATTCTGCTCTGCCCAGGAAAGAACCAGAACCAAGAGAAAAGAGTTCAGAGGCAACAGCCAGAAAAATAAAAAAAAAAAAAATAACTTGTAAGGAAGACTGAAAATCATGGGCTGCTGCCTTGGGGGAGAAGATGACTGGGAAGAGAAGGTGCTAAAAGGGCCTTGCTTGATACACAGAGCGCACAGTTCTGGCTGGGAGGCACTGCTCAGAGGGTCAAGGGCTGTTCCCTTCCCCAGCAACCCTCCGTCTTTCCAGAGGTGTTTGTTTAACTTGACCTTCACCAGTAAAGGCTATAAATTTCCCTGAGCAATGAATTCTGATGTTTTACTACTGCTCCCTTAGCTTCATCCAGCATCCAAACTCTATCTTCCTTGTCACAAGTGAAGACCTCTGTATAAGGAACACAGAGGCACGTGTTACCCTCTGCAGAGCAGCAGCATCACTGCACCACTCAGCTCCAGTTCCTGATGCTGAACAAGAACAGTATGTTTGTTCATCTTTCCCCGATGGTCATAATTCCCAGTGAGTTCACGCTGCTTCCAGACCCTTTCCAGTTTGCTCCCAGCTCTCCTGAAGCAGAGTGCACACAGCTGGAGTGTATCTGTTGTCTTCTAGGCTACTTTTCCCTTTATCCACCCAACAGAGTGCTTGCCTTTTTCAGGTCTCCTGTGCATCTGCCACCCACTCTGCTCATCCCCCACCTTATTTCTGTCCCTGCTGCTCACCAGCTGACACTGGCACAGCCGAGGGTTGCTGCCGGGTGCAGAGTGTGGTGTCCTCCTAAACTGCACCCCCTGGTCTCAGCCCAGCTTTGCAATTTGTCATGATGAGTTTGATTTCTGGGTCTGTCCTCCAGCACACATACAATCCCTTCCAAATGGCTAACTCCCCCATTTGCAAGGATGCAAGATCAGGTCAGATATTAAGATCTCTAAGATTAATCGTAATTAAGCCCCATTAGGGACCCTGTGGAAACTCCCCCTCAGAGGTCCTTAAGAAAAGGCTGGCAAGACTTCTGTTTGAAAGAATGTAGTTACATGTGACCCTGCTCAGTGCTGACTTGCTGAGAGCCTTTGGGATGCACTTCATGGGGACACAGAAGCAAGGACTCCTGCTCTGTTCACACCTCCATCTGTTGCTGTGTGTCAGTGACAACGTGCTGTGTCCAGCTGTGACAGCTCTCTCAGCAGCAAACACTCCAAGCACCAACAGAGCTTAAAGGAGCTTGTGGATTGGAGCAGGAGTCCTTGTTTTCATGTCCTAAGGGACTCCCCACTTTCTCCCCTGTTCCCAAGGGAGTGAGGGAGTGAGAAGGGTGGATGCTGGTCACAGGGAGCACTCGACCATCTCTGCAGATGCAAAGCCCTTGTGCTTCCACATCATTCAAGCACTTGCTTCCTGCTCCTTACCCTGCTCCTATTCCTTCAGAACTCAAACAGAGTTTACCTTCTTTTCCTAGAAACCCTTCATTCCTACAGATTGATGGTTTTTGCTTCATCCCTAATCTCTCCAGACTTATACCCTGTCTTCCAAAGGAGGGCTCACACTTCACACTTAATGCAAGGCTCCACATATTAATAACTTACAAAAGCCATACAAAAACCTTTGACCTGCTGGAAGCAATAACCTATTGATTTAACATTTTGTTCACTACTACCAACTAATAAAAGGATAAAACCAAGGCACTCTATCATAAACTGTCACCAGCAACGCAGAAAAAATTGGATCCTTTTTAGATCAACAGAAGCATGAAGGCTCACACAAATTCGCATTTCATGCCTGCACTGAACCTCAAATCACCTCCCTTTATCAACTTTCAGCCCCATCCCACTCCCCTCACCTGCACTCAGAACAGGACAAATGACAGATGGGATAATTAAAAGGTTTTGAGTCACACATCAGTAAGTATTAGGGTTTGTCAATTAGTACACTTCCAAGCAGAAGGGCTGAAAGACAATCTAAATAACAGCACATGATCTCCAAATTCAGCTCTGAAGTTTCAAAACATCCCCAAACAACCATGCCTGAAGCTGGATGTATGTTCCCTTTTTTGATCAACATATCTCTGCTCCTGCCTTGTCCTAATTGATGCATTACCTTGAGTTGTCACATCTGATTATATGTGACGTGACAGAGGGTGACATGAATAATGTACCCCACTTTAATGTGAACAAATTCAGCTGCTCAGATGGGAAACAGGAAAGCAAAAACTCACTGAGCAGCAGTTTACTTGAATCATTGCATCATTGTTATTATTGCTGTTGTTATTATCATGTGTTTACTTCCCCTCTCACTGAAGCGTAACAAAAAAGGTCAAAGTAAAAAAGTGATTCATTTCCCCACAAAAAAAAGCATTTAGGAAAACTTCCATAGACCTTTATTTCCAAATTCTACAAAAATTAAATGGGTCACTTCAGCATTGCTTGGCATTGAACTATCAGTTACCAGACGCTCTTCATATTTCTTTTGAGAAATGAAGGACATGGGGAAGAAGGGACCTTCTTCACTGGCTTGGATTTTGACTAAACAGACCTTTTCCCCCTATCGTTCTACAAACTGAATGTACACAGATACCAGATTATAGGCATTAAATCAAAGAGACAAAAAAGTTAATTAAATCTCTCATTAATTGAAAACTGAGCTAGGCAGCCCCCTACTTACTCATGGAGAGGAGTAAGAGTAGGACTTAGAGAATCACAGCTTCCTGAAGATCATTCCCCATGGCCAGAGCCAGGAGAATATGGTAAGATGGGGTGCATTCATCTTGCTTTTCCAGCACATGCATATTCCCCCACTCTTCTAAGAGTAAATGCCAGACAAATTCTCTTGTAGGTCTCTGGGTTGTGCTTCACACTTATTTCCATTTTCTGCATTCCCACCAGGGTTCGTGGGACCACATGCAGATCAACTAAGGAAGGAATCCAGACCTCTGCTTTTATTTTTACCCGTTGTGCTTTCACCATAGCTGGGTGAGTGAGAAACCATCTGCTTCCTTGGGATGAAAAGGCAGGAGAGGGAGCTGCAGCTTCCAGAGGAATATATCTTTCGAGATACAGCATCTGTCCTTTCTGTTCCTTCTGATTTATAGGAATTTCAGTTTGGGCCAAATTTCACAGCTACATTAGGAATAAGAGTAGCCTAATGTGATAGCTGTAACCAGGATGAATTTGGCTCAGTGACTTCAGCTCAGTCATTCTCAGGGGTGATATTTCAGAGCATTTGATCCACAATGCACAGGAGGTGAATTTACACTGATGCAGTAGGTGACTTTCTAATTCCATTTGTGCTCAGACCGTCCTATTGTCTGGTATTAAAGAACAGGTTTCAGCTGAAGCTATTTAATTTGAAGGATCAGATAACAAGGGTATATAACTTTCCTAAACAGAAATACTTTGTGTTAGGATTTTGCACAGGAACATTTTTAGTGCAGCACAGAATCTTTGGACATCCAATCTGATAAACCTTCACAGTTTGAAGGCAACATTCTTTCCCTTGACTGAGAAAGAATGATGTGAGGAAGCAGTCAGAACTAAAAACCTAATCTTTCTGATACATATGAATTTCAAGAATTTTTCAGCTTGAAAATTGTTATTGCTGTTGCAGACAGGATTCCAGACACAGGCATAAGACTGACAGATTTTTTCATATCACAAATACAGTCACTGCAAATGCAGTTCAAATAATAACCTTGATCTCCTCACTTTCTAGATAGCTCCTATAATTTGAAAGTATCTTTTTAAAGCTTCTTGGAGATCTTCAGCTTCCTCACTGAAAATGGTCTGACAAAGCCTAAGGAACAAACTAACCAGCTCCCTCTATTTTCCCTTCAGTTATTTACCTGGTAGTCAATGTCCAGATTTGTTCATAATTATGAAAAAATGCATTCACATAAATTTTGGACTTTGCAGACGAATATGCATCATCCTCAACACTGATCTGCCCAAATTTTCAAACCCTGCATTCTTGCTGAGATGAAGCCAGGAATGGTGGGAACATTGAAGCTGTCCAGGGACCACAGAGCTGGGATGATGGAGGTGACTGTCAAGGTTGGTCACTTACTTCTGGGCAGGCAGCACTGATACCTCCCTCACCCTGCTTCCCTTGCAGCCAGGTGGTCTGCAAGATTCTTGGACAGCAAAGTGCTAGTTCTGCCCTAGCTGATATAAAAAAAAATATTTCTATTAGTGACTGCTTATTCTGTTCTGAGATACACTCACTCAGAGGAGTTTGGCACTTGGCACCTTGATTTATTGCTCTAAGGTAGGTTCCTGCCCAGCTTTTTCTAAAAATCAATGGCTTCTACCAACATTTCTGTAGTAATCTACAGGATAAAACTGTATCTCTAGTAAAGCTGCAGATGAGCTCAGTCATGCAGTATGGCTGGTGGCTTCACAGCAATCCTTGCTTTTTCAGGGGAGCAAAACTGAAAGCAGTTTTGTGGTGGTAAAAAAAAAACCTCAGTCTGGTGGGTTGAGATAAAAAGAGTTTAACAACTGAATGTAAAATAATATAATATTGAAACTAATGATGGGGATAAAAATGATAATAATTGTCGTAAAAAGGAGAGAGAGAAGTAAAACCCAAGAACAAAACAAGTGATGCACATCACAACTGCTCAGCACCCGCTGACTGATGCCCAGCCTGTCCTCCAGCAACATCCCCTCGGCCAGTTTGGGCCATCCTTGGCCATAATCCCTCCCAGCTCTTTGGGATTTTTCTGCACCTGCTTGCTGCCAGAGCATAAGACACCAAAAAGCCCTTGACTTAGGGTAAGGACCACTTAGCAACAACCAAAACATCAGTGTGTTATCAGCATTATCCTCATTTGAATCAAAAACATAGCGCTGTACCAGATAGTAAGAACCCTATCCCAGCTGAAACCAGGGCAGTGGCATACAAAGAGCTTGGCCTCCTAGGCTGGGTCTTACAGAAAGACTCAAGTTTTGCTACTAAACCCCAATTCTGTCTTGATCTGGGTTACACTCAGAGCAAAGGTGCCAACACAGAAAGTGTGACCAACGTAGTTCTGCACAACAAACTCCAGCATCACAGCTGGGGATTCTACAATAGGTCAGCAACAGGCTTATAAAACAAATGGCATGCTCACCCCTCCACCACGCTGCAACAGAGGGTTTTGGTGCTGAACATGGCTTTGGATCCCTGCAGAGACAGCAGCAACCTGGCCTGGTGATGCTGCAGCACCACAGCAAGCATCAGGAATACACCTGACATCAGTGGTAGAGCACATGGCAGAGACTTCTGCAGTGCAGGATTTCCTGCCCAGAGGAAAGGCATGGCTAAGGACCACCAAACAATGCCCTCCTCACCAGTGCCCTTTCAGGAAATCAAAGGCACAAAACTGCACAGAGCTTCCAAAATACAAGAAAATGGGCAGAGGCTTAACAGCTAAAAATCTGCCAGAGGCATTCCAAATGAACAACATGTCACCAGTAAAGGCATCAGAAATAAACCTCAAGAGACACAGTGCAGTGAAACAAGAACTGGAGATGAATAGAAGGGAGTTCTGTTGCGATAGAGGCAGAATGTTGCAGCTTGGGAGCAGATTTC
The DNA here is from genome assembly GCA_035583135.1 of Lophotriccus pileatus. Taxonomy (NCBI): domain Eukaryota; kingdom Metazoa; phylum Chordata; class Aves; order Passeriformes; family Tyrannidae; genus Lophotriccus; species Lophotriccus pileatus. The sequence continues at coordinate 15,409,775 of JAWWES010000150.1, forward strand.
AGACCCTGGCAGTATCATCTAGACACAGGATTTAACCCGAGTGTATTAGCAAGTAATAACTTTAATCCAAGTCCTTTTAGCAACTGATAATGCTGATACCAGCTAATCTGTGCCACTAACAGCTTCCAAAGCTAAGGCAAAAAGTCCACCAGCTGCCACAACCCTTTCCATGTGCTGGGATCAAACTGTGGGCAAAATTCAAGTGTTGACACTTGTCCAGTGTTGGAGGAGAATTCTTATGTTATTCATCTGCATGGGGTGTGCAGGAAACAAGACTGCTAGAAGACCTGCAGCCTTTTCAAGCAGCAGCTGGAAGCCAAGACACCTGCCAGGAATGAAAGCAACAGGAGTTCTGTGCTGAACACCTGGGTTATCCTCATCCACAGCTACTATTACTTTTAGAAAAAAATATTTTGCCAACAAAATTTTCTATACCTGCTTTAAAAATTGCTTAGCAGGTGCTTTATAGAAATCTGCTTTGAAGCACTGGGGGCCACAATTAGCCCTCTTGGCTCAGACATGCAACTGGAGTGAAGTCCTTGCCACGCTTTCTATCGACTCATTACTTAAGTCCCTTTATTGCCAAGGGGATAAGTATTGACTTTGCCTTTGTGAGGAGTGATGGAGGAAATACAGATCTGCACCTGCCAAGAGAGTTTGCTGGGGTACTTTTATTGGCAGGACTTCCAGGCATAAGTCTTACATGAGTACTGCAGGGAGGCCAGTAAATAGCATTCCTTACAATTGTAGGACACAGCGACCTGGAAACTACAAATCAGCATAAAATTGGGCTCCATCACAATCATATTGGTGATGCAGTGGCAGCTAGACTTTGCAGAATTATTTCATATAAAAAAACCCAGAAGAATTTTCAATAAGCATACTTGTGCATGTCATTCATTAACATACCTGCTAGCTAAAAAGGACAAGGGACTTCCAGCATGGCTAATATGTTCTCAGTTATGGAAGAGTCAAGAACTGCTGCACTCACTTTTGAAATGCATTTTCTATCATGGTTGGTGCACAGCTGTCTATGTTCCTTATTCTCTGGTAATTAATGTCACTGAAAAGTAACATTAATCCCACATACTGACAGAAAGCAGGGAACATGTCTGGAATTTATGCCCTTCTCCCCTTAACAGAGGGAAGCTTTGACTTTGAATTGATTCAAGGGGGCTGAGGTTCCAAGAGGACTTGGGAAGGTGATTCTCTCATGTCTGCATCAAAAAATGAGAAACAAAATCCCAAAGCAGCTCTGCAGCAAAGGCATTAAATTTGTCCATTGTCATTGAAGATAAGGATGGCAGTCTGGCACTGCTTATTGGTTCTGAGGTATGTTCCTCCTAAAGAGGTTTATCTGGAATAAAGAGTAGGCCTTTATCAGAACTGGCTTTTCCCCTCCTAACTGCATCCTTTCCCCTGGAGAGGGGCAGCACAGCCATCCTCCCAGGGGTGAGTGCCACGAACATTAGAAGCCACCAGCTTAAAGCACAGGATGGAAAGTGTTGCTGAAAAGAGTCCACCCAAGGAGCAGTGGCAGTGGAAGAGCTGAGAGAGATGCTTCAAGGAGAGGCAGTGAGAAGGTCAAAGCAGCAGAGCTGGGGAACTCCACACCCTAAACCAAAGCACAGCCAACCTGCCCCAGGACCACTGAACCCTCCCACACCTCTGAGCACACAAGAACTGGAAAGAAGGCTTTACACCTTTCTATAAGCCAGAGGGTTTTCAGTGCTTTTGAAAACACTGATTACTAGAGATTAAGAATTAGTTTGAGAAACACTAAGCAATTAGAACAATTTTGCACGAACGGTGTTCCAAATCTCACAATCTCCCAAAGACCCTCAGGTGGCTTGGATTCCCACAAAGCATGTTGTTCCTATGAAGCAATGCTGTTTGTCATGCACAGTAAGTCCCAGCACATTTTCAACCCTCCCTGAAAGCATCAGCTTGAAAATAACTCCAGCAGAACCCTCTGCAGTTCTGATTTTGGGAGTTTTAACTCCATATGAGTAAGCATCCCCCCACTCAGGTGTGGACCCACTTGCCAAGTGTGAGCTCAGCAGGTGCCAGACCCACTATCCTCCTCGAGGGCTGATCAACACACCAAGTAGTGACTGTGTGATCCCATTCTGTATTTGCCTGCAATAAAGGCAGTCACCTTGTTCCTGCCAGTAACATTTACTCAGCAGGTCAGCATTAAGGGAAGTCAGGAGATGAATTTCCCAATCTAAACATAGAGATGCTTCTTGAGACTTTCAAGCATCAGACTTGAACAAATAAAGGGTCGAGCTCAGCCCAAAGACAACTGGGGGGGGGGGGGGGTGTGTGTTCTGTACCCCCTCTGTTTAACTGAGGGGTTTCTCACAGAGCAATCAGTCCCACACAGACACACCAGAGGGATTTCTTTGCATTGTGCAAAGTGGACACACAGTGAGTCAACTCTGTCCGTGCTTAAAAATGAGCTCTGAGGAAGATGCAGTGTAAGTTGCTGTCTCTGCTGCTCAGTGCCTTATGTCACATTGTCCCCAAATTCTTACCTCCTTGGACAACAGCTAAGAAACGAGCTTTTCCACTCTGTTGATCTCTAAACTGTGCTAAAAAGAATACATTTGAAAACCTTCCATGTCCAATAGTGGTACAAAGGAAGATGTATGTTGCCCTACAGCTGTCCTTCAATTCTGAATTGGTCCTCCAGAGATGCACCCGTGTGGCTTTGCATTTACAGTCAGGCACCAGTAAAACACCCAGCTAAAAGATAAAGTTAAAAAAAAAAATAAAAGATTTGACCTCACTACTTATAGGCAGTCAGAATGCAAATCACCATGGAAATCTAGGCAGCTCATTATGAGGGATGCTAGCTGAGGGGATTCTGAACAGCCAAGAGTGATAAACAGACTCTACTGAGGCTCATGTGATTTGTACATTACGAGTTTCAGTTGATACAGCTGTAGATGATACTGTAAGAGGTTTTTAAAATCCCATTCCCCACATCCATCTCTCCTTTTCAGTATGAAAGGGAGTAAGAAATTCTGCAGGATTTCATTTTCAGAAATTAGCCAGGTCTCAGGAAAGCAGACTGGCGTTCAAGACAAATGTCCAGCTGCATTTAAAGCAGATGTGTCACTGGCCAGAGCATTTGCCATATAATTACTTTGGATCCAATAAGCAGAAGAGCAATTTATGCTAACCTTTTAATCCCATCCAAGTTAAGCACACTGAGGCTCCTCTCCAAGACAGCACAATCAACAGCAATATCACATCCAGTTGAATGCATTTGCTGTGTGAAGACAGCCCTAGCTAAGGTGGATAAAACCAGAATTTCCCTAAATATAAATGACCAAGACTGGAAGTTCAGAGGAATTCTTGAGCTGTTCCCACCACAAAAGGAACTGAAGCTGCAGAAAAAGGACTGCCTATCTCCACCAGTTGGTATTTTTAATTCTAGCACTCAGGAATGACAGCAAACCCCTCACTGGAAAGGCTACAAAGAGAAATTGCTGCTTGGTACAAAGAAGTGCTGCCATGCTTAAAAAAATCCTCACTTGATTAACAGAGGCACAAGCTTATATAAGTTCAGTTCAGCTCCTTCTGATTTTTTGATTATGTACAGAGAACGCTTTGAAGAGAAATAAAGTATTTTTAAAGAATTCTCTTCTCTCTCCAGTTTAGATTAGTAAATAGGGAAAGGACACTGGAGGACAGGTTTTTGGAGCATATTTTTTGAGGTTCTGTTTGAATTGTAAGCCATTCCTACCTCCCAACACAGGTACATCACACTGAATCAAGTTTTTTCATAAAAAGCACATGTAATTCCAAAAAATATTATAAACTTTCACTCTACATAAATGGCACTCCGGTGCTAACTGGGATATTTTAATGTGTATCAAATAGGTCTAAGTGTTCTTAGATCTCTTCCAAAAAGAGAGCTCTGACAAATTTTCTGTTTGCCAACTCTTGATACTAACAAATAGAGAAGTCTCTTAAACTATGCTTAAAAAAAGCAAACAAAAAAACCCCAAACTTTGACCATTCTTATGTTTATTTATGTATTAAGCTATTAACATTTGAAAAGCTTATTCATCATCTACCAGTTGACAGCAATGGAGTCAAAACTACCTTTTTTTAGGCTTGAAATGTGGGTTAAATCCAACCATGGGATCACTGTCAAGTGAACAGAACTATTTGAAAGACGTATATCAAAATGCTTGTGTCCCAGCTTCTCCTGCAACTGGGAAGGCAGTTGAAAAAACAGTGGATATAATTCACAATTGGAGCAAAACAACATTATGTCTCCTTTCAAAGTTGCTCTAATCAAAAATCACACCTTTTTCAGAGAGGCAACAAATGCTGAGAGAAACACCCCTGATCATTACCATTCACTGGCTCTTTTGCAGATCTCTCATTATGTGGAAGACAGAACTGTGAGCAAATATTTCCTTTTCTTGCGTTCTCAGGGGGTAATGGTTCCAAGGTAACTCACTATATCTCATGCAAAGATATTACAGGTCCTCATTTCTTCAGAGACTCCCCAAAGCTAGATTAAATCAAAATGCAGGTGGGGTTTTTTTTATGGACACAATACAGTTCAAGGAGGATTTCTTCCATGAATTCCAGAATAGGGGTGAAACTGGCTCAGCAATAAAAAAACAAAAACAAACAAAAACAAAACAAATAAAACTACAACAAAAAAATACCTGTGCCTGCACCTTTGGCAGGCTGGACAATAATAACAAACATGGACAGCTTTGTTTCAGTTCTACAGACAACTAAAATTGCTGATCTTTTGTGGTGCTGTTTGCATAGTGGAAGAGACATATTTCACTCTGAAATAGCATTTCTATCAGGAGTTTCTTCCACTAGCAGGAACCTTTGGCACCAAAACACGTTCTTTTGGAATACCTCATTTTAGACATTCCTTTAACAGCATTATAAATAGACCCACCACTCACAGGAACCAAATGAGAAGCAATTCAGGGAAGGGAAAATATCCAATTATTAGCTAATCACATTAATTCTATGCCAATACTGGGACACTTATTAGCAACTGGTCAAAACACACTGCTACACAGATCCTAATTGCAACTTTCCAAGGTATGTTTTCCTTCACAAGTATATCATTGTACATGCTGAAGGTCACAATTTGCATGCTTTAATATCTCAGTAATTAGGTAATAGGAAGCACATATGACTGTACAGAAACTTGCATCCTTCTATTTTGTGCTGTATTTCCTTTTCCCTGGTAGGTGAAGGTTATTTTGCCCAGTTAATGAAGTTTGTTTCCACCCTGAAATTTGGTAGCCCTAATCTAACATTCACCTCATTAAGAGAAAAAGTTATTTTTATCGATTACACACATGGGATTCACCCAGGAATTGCTGAGGCACTGCAGTGTGACTTGTGGAAAGGAACTTTCCCATCACAAAGATAAAAGGCAGCAACTTCCCATCTGTATGCACAGTTCTCCACTCAGCACATGCACTTATCTAACAAGTGCTGCTTGGAGGAGCCTGTCCTCCTTTTACCCTCTGAAAAGAACTCTCCCATTAATCTATTTTTACTGATCATCATGAAAAGTGAATAATCTTTTCTGAAACATTTATCCTGGAAGCAGCACCAGCCCAAGTGAACAGGATATGGATGTTCATACAAAATACTCCTGTAATTATTGTCCCTGATAGTCAGCAGTGAATACAAGAGCTATTCTCATTTTAAACTAATTAACCATGAAAAGATGTCAGACTCTTATTATCAATCTCAATCACTCAGCAGTAGCAATGCTTACAGATAAGGTCAGAATTCGCTTCCATTGTGAAAAGACAATGTCAAAGACAAAAGCATGCTATGCCATGGACCAGAGGAGACATCTCTGCAGACCTGGTTCCCAAATTCAGCTTTCCTGGGTGCCCTTGCTGGCAGAACAAAGCACTGGCAGCAGCAGCAGCCACCCTGGTTTTATGAAGTTTGATGTACTGGCAAAGAACTGCAGCCCTCTGGGATCCTAATGTAGATTTTCAAATAACCTACAGCTCCTGACAAGTTTGGAAACTACCTGTCTGAAGCAAAACTAGGATGTTCTTCTCTTGAGACCATCACGTGGTAAAATCACATCCTTTCACTTCTGGCACAGGTGGGGAGGTTCTGACTATTCTGCTGCATCCACAAATACCTGGATGTGCCTTAATGAAAGACCAAGCAAAGCCACGGATTATCTTTAAGAACAGGCATGAGATGCCCGAGCATATTTCTGGATTGTGGTCAATCAGAATCCACGGATATCCCAGAGCCACAGATGTCTTAGGACCCCTTAGATCCAAAATCCATGGTGTGGAAGTCCAGAAAAATATAAAAGTGCAGCTCACAGGACACCAGCACCAAAGAAAACAGTCACCAGGCCAAGAGGTTTTCATGGCACTTTAGAAAGGCAAGCCAGCACAGCAGTAGCCTGAAAAGTTAGAGGTTGGTTTTCCCTGGATGGGGGATCTTTGTTGCCTACAAACGTTTCACATGGTAGTACAGGGTTATTTGTGCACAAAACAGGTTTCCATGCTGCTCAAAGCAGTTTTCACTGCTGTCCCCAAGCACAGCTGGCAGCTTGTTGGCTTCAACAGAAGTGTAAGAATATTAATCTAGCTGTAATATTTACTCTGGTTTATAGGTTAAACAAAATATCATACCCAATATGTATGTTTATAAAACCCAAAAGAGCCTCCTAACAAATCTGTAAGTTCGGGCTCAGCTGGATCTTTTTTAAAACTTCTCCAAGACATATTAAATATCTCTGTCTTCCCATAGCAGAAAATTACTTACTCATCATTGTGACTTGGATTGTTATTAAAACAAAATGCTCTGTGAATAACTCTTTTATGGAAAAGGCCAGGTAGATTGAACTTAGTTTTGTTAGGTGCACTATATATCCCATGCATCTTATGCATTGAATCCCTTGGTAAAAACAGTTTAAAAGGACTAAACTTTTTTATTACGACTTCCTGGCAGTAAAGTGACCTCCAAATCACTGCATTTCAGGGGCTAATTTGCCATTCAATCCCCTCCCTTTCTTGCAATCTTGTTCTCAGGGTAGAACAGGAACTGGAACCCACCCAAAGCAAACACTATAGATCTTGTTTGGCACTTTTTATAGCACAAGTTTTATATGGAAACTAGATGCTGATGCAGGCATTCTGCTGTACATACAGTCCCCAAGACCTTCAGATCTTGCAGACACTTATGCACATACATAAACGAAAGTAATTTCATTAAAAGCGGACGTACTGTTCGGATGAAAAATACTCTGTGTGTCCCTAAACACTTGCAAGCCATAAGGCCTCTCAAAGGAAATGGTCTCCTCAATTCTGCCTCACACTTATCAGCTTTTTTTTGTTGGTGATTGTTGACCACAGTCACCCCAGATAGCCTCAAAGGAGGATCATGGTACTCACTCACAGGAATTATCATTCTTTAGACGTGACAGGGTTACAGGCATACAAACACCCTCCCAGAATGATTAGGGTGCAGCACACAGAATTCATTAGCTGTCCCTTTGATTGGGAACCATGCTGGAATAGTACATTGCTGTTTACTCTATGTATTTGTTTTAGTTTTTTTGGCAGGACAGCAGCAAATACTTTCTAAAATCTGACACGTTGGTTATGAGGCTCCAAGACCTTGTAAACCTCTGCTCACAAGTTTCTTCTACACTAGTTCTCCAGATGTGCTTTTCATCACGTTCCCATATGTGTCCTGAAGGCCTGTGGTGGCAGGTGTACAAAAGGAAAAAACCCACTTGCACTACCATCAGAAATGTTATGTTGCAGTTGGCAAAATAACTGACATCAACAGAAGTAACGGAGTTACAGGGTGGGTGGGGGAAAAACCACCAGAGCCATCTCAGCTTCCTCATTCTAATTCTTCACTGACAGACAAGCACAGTCAGCAGAGAGAGAAGAGTATAATGAGCCTCAGTTACATGGAAATCAGCACTTCTGATGTAAAGTAACACAGTACAGAAATAGGTACGCAGTACTGTAAAGATATTCAAATCCACAAAAAAAATTGGACTGAATATTATTCTACAAGAGTTTCCCAAATCAGTGCAATTTAAGTTGTGAGATTCTGTTTTGCAGTTTCTTGGAACACTTTTTTTTTTTTTTTTTTTTTAATGAGTTATAGAGGCCACACTCTAAACTTACAGGAGCTGAAGAGTCCCCTGGAATCAATTCCTATCATTCTGTGAAGCTCTGGATCAGACCTCAGAAGCCAGAGGACCTTCATGTACTTCAGGAAAAGCAAGTGTGTTCTCTAGGGGAGCCCCCTTAAGTTCCAACTTCCACTATTAATCAGGGAGAAGTTTTAATGACTCCTAGAAGACCTCAGAGCTGTTTAATGAACATGCTGGCTAGACCTGCCTGGGCTAACAGTACCATTAATGTGCATTATTGATAAGTAGTTCTCCTCAGCTGCTGAAGAGGCTGGAACATTCTGTAAGGCCAAGCTCAGCAGCAGGAAAGCTGCAGCAGACTCTGCATGACACAGGGCTGGAGGCTGCACACTCCCACACTTGGTGGAAGTCAGCTCTCAGAGGACAACCTCAGCACACCCTGTGACAGGCCAGGTCCCTGGGGATGGTCAGGGAGTCCAAGAGCTGCTGTATCTGTCAGCCAAAACAGACAAGGAGAGAGAAAATTCCCATCAAGCGCCCTTGGTTGAAATGCCCGTTGTATCTGCCAACACAGATTGCCGTTCAGCGACACTCGTCCGTGTTAGCAAAGAGTTTCTGCCAAGGGTTAGGCTGTGGGGAGTGGTGTGGCAGTATCCTCCTGCAGTCAGACCCGTTTAGCCACTCACTACTAGAACATTTCTCAGGAAATGAAATCCCTGCACATAAGGAAGCTAAACATTAATGTTCATAATGTCCAGGCAGAAGGCGGGTATTACCACGTTATCACTCACACCTTGATAGTGAAGATGCAGGTGGCTGCCTCTGAAGCCCCCAAAACATATGTTATGTCTGAAAAAGTGAATCTCTGCTAGCACTTACCTGGTGAATGCAAAGCAGGTTATCCCTGCTGCCAGCAATGCCAGACTAGGCCAGAAGGCAGAGGACAGTCTGCTAAAGCACAGCAGAAAGCTCTGATGTCCCAGGCATGGAAACGGTTTCTTTCTTAATCTTCAGGGCATCAGGGCAAATACAACAAATCAGATAGGCTGTTTCTGCTCTCCACACCACCTACTACACCCAAAGACAAGCTGGTGCTCACCTGAAACATCCACTAATTTCCACAGGTGCCACCTGAGGATTTCGGTGTCTCCTGCAAACATGCTTATGGGAGTTGGCTACCCAAGCCCCTGCTGATTTCCAATATTACACCCATCATTACAGCATTGCAGGCTGTCAGAGCTGGCAACCAAAAAGAGACTCTGTTCCAAAGACAGTCCAAAGAAAGGCAAAAGTGTTTGCACAGTGCACATGCGGGCACTTATGACAAGAGTACTTCATTCCTATCCTTCAACCATGTGATGGGAAGTTATTCATGAAAATTCACAGTGGGACAGTCACTGCCCTGGTCCTGCTGGCCACACCATTGCTGGTATAAAATTAAATTCCACTATGCTTTAAGCAGAGCAGATGCATTTGTTTATATCTGAAAGCATGCAACTACTTAAACGCTTTCCTCATTGCACAGAGAAGATTTGACAGAAATCTATGTTATTCCACATTAGAAAACATACACGTTAAAACCATGAACAAATATGAAAGTCAGCTGTTTGGGTGCTCAGTAAAACAGACCTTGCTGTGTCTTGAGAGAAGGAGATCTCACCAAAATTACCTGTTGTATTTTGTAAAACGACAGAAGCTCTTCTATCAAGGCCTGCTGTGGTACAGGACGCAAGAACAAGGCTTCATCCTATCAAAGATCATTCTTGCATCAAAGGGATATTATTAAAGTTTAGAAGTGGGTAAGTGTTGAATGGCAATCAACTGAAGATATGTAATTTTAGCATATTGGAACCAGAGCACTGGAAGTGGCAAAACAAATGGTAGAAGATACAGCACGTTCAAAATCACAGAAAACAATGGGTTTCTAAATAAAGCAAGATACAGATAGCATCTAAAATTTAGGATAATGGTTTAAGAAAGTTGTTGAACAAGATGCAGAAAGATACATTTTGCAGCATCTGAGCTGGATGTGCTAGCAGACCATGATTAAAAAGAAATTGTGAAGTCTGGTCTTCTAGCTGTGAGCTACTGAGTTCTAGAAGAGTGATTCCCAGGAAGAGTGGCATTCACTCATTCCTGTTATTTCGATACCAAACTACTTCATGAACTATTGAGATAATTTTTTATATATTTGAAAGATTTCATCCAAAGGGAACAGTAATCCAATTTTGCAAAGAGTAGAAAAAGAATTTTCTGGTAAATTCACATCATTTTTACAGACCTTCTAACAACTGTGGAGTTTCTTGTTCTCAGTCAAGGTGAGTTAAGAAATCTCAGTGCTGATGGTTATTATTAATGAGCTTTCAGCCTAGGGGATGAAAAAAAAATAAAAAAAAAAGAAAGAAGACAATTCCATTTATTTGAAAACCAGAGTGGAGTCCTTTTAATACTTTAGTTCTATTGAAGTAGGAAATATATGCTAAGCAACAAAAAGCCTATGTAGGCATTGTTTTATTTTACTAGAAATATATACACATTTGAGACTACCAAAGGTCAGAACAAAGTCATCAGGCTTCTTACTGCAACTGGACTGAATTCCATCTGGAATGAATTACGTGGCACTTATGGGTTTTTTCCTGAGGATATCGATAACCCAATACTAAAGACAGGAGAAGAGCTGCTGGTGACTCTCACCTGCCCTCCCCAGGGAATTGAGCATCACAAGAAGTCCACTTTTGAATAAATGGGAACACAGACAGCAGCTCCACTCACTGCAGCAGAAGCTTAATTCCTGCACAAATACTGAGCACAGAGGTCGAGGGGTACGAAGATTTGGTTTTGTGCTGATGCTCCTACTTCCCAACAACAAGATCTGACAGCACCATCCTGTCTGATACATGGCTCAGAGATGCAGCTGCTCATAAAGGCTCCTCTTTTCCTAAATTATGCACTTCTTTAGCTCTGAACAGACTAAATGCCCCACAGAAGAAAAAGAAGTGGAGTGGAGGGGATGGGATAGGAACAGATAAATCTGTTGCAAAATACCCCTGATCGGTTTGCCATGCAAATTCCACAGTGTCACCATGCATTAGAGGAGTTAATAGCTACATGAAATGCTCCTTTCCCCCCTAATGGGCTAGATATAAAGCTGAAATCCATGTTTAAGTTATGAGACACATCACTGGAAATGACAGCAAAGCACACGTGGACGGCTACAGGCTCAGTAATGTGTTTTTCTGGATTTATACACTGCAAGAAAGAAGGGGTTTGGTACACACAAGGGATAGGGACAGCTCAAGGGGATGGATTCCAGCCTGTCCTGTATTTTTGAAAATCCAGCATCTCAGTTTAACTCTCGCCCTTCCCAAACTCTTGCCCTTTGTGAAAATGTCACAGTGAGAAAACAAATCAGCTCTTACAAAGCAGCTAAGAAACTACATCTTCTCTTAATGCCACATTGCAAACAAAGCCATTAAAAAAAGACTCTCTGTAAGTGCAAAAAAAAAAAAATTGATTTCTTCTGCAAAGTTTTAATGTAGCGAATGCAATCCTGAGAAAAAATGGAATCAATATAAACACAATCATGTTTGGAAGTTTCTATTTATGTAATGACATTAAGTACTCTGGAATTTAAATCGCACTCGTTTTGACTACGGTGACACTTTCAGATACAAGAAAAGGGTTCCAGAGGTGTATGAAATATGCCTTTAAAATGAAGTAGCTGTAACACTCGAGTGCACACTCCCTAACTTAAAGCCTTCCTGCAAAAACACATCTATATCTCACAACGCATTTTCCTATCAATATGTCCAAGTTCCAGATTTGTGTAACGTGTAGAAATTTCACCCCTGAGAAACAAAGAGCTCCAACTGTCCTTTAAGCATTTGGAAGCTGCAAACAGTTCAGGTAATAGAAATTATAAGCAAATAATGGAAAGGTGGTTTTCCTTGGAAATAGTTGTGACAGGAAATATGCTTCTCTAGTTTAACAACACCAACAAAAACAAAATAATACTCTCATTCCCTGCACAAACACAACACGCTTAGGTTTTTTTCCTGTCACACAAGATTTACTAGTAGAAACAGTAAATAAAGGGCAGAGCCATGATTTCAACAATTCTATCGGGCAAAGGAGAGAGAAGGTGACTATGTAAAATAACAGCTGTGTCATTTCAGCATCCTGATGCAAGTAGAGGGATTTTCCTCTGAACAATGGGGTTGCATTAAAATTTCATAAGCTTATTTTATGCCAGTCAGAGTGACAATGCACATTTCCACATGGTAGCATATCTTCTGGACACGAATGCAGCCAGTTTGTCACGGCCAGTGGGATTTCTGAACTGATACTGAGAATTCAGCATTCCAGTTGAATCACTGGTCATCAGCAATCAGTGATGGTGGTGAGCCTCGCAGGGGAAAGGAATAAAATCTGTGTACAGACCAAACCAGACCACGAGAAGCAGCTTTTATGATGAGTGCAGAAGAAACATCACAAAATATTTTTCCAGTCTAATTTAAGACACTTCAGTGCATTATGACACGTGCATGAACACTAAAAGCATGTAGTTAAATACCACGAGCACTCTGGATTAGTTGGATCCAGAAATACAAGCCTCCAACACTATTTGTGCCACAGCATGTCAGTCATGTTTCTCAGTACTTGTGTTGCCAGGAATCCACATCACCATGAGAGCCAGAGTGAGCTGAAGACACCCAGGGACTGTTTTAAAGTATTTCTAAGGTCTTGGAATCTCCCCCAAATGTAAAAACTATGTGCTTGCTGCTACAGTTACAGTCCCATACAGCAGGACAGAAAAGTTTAATCTCTCTCCTGTGCAAGTGAAAAGCAGTTCAGAGTTTTCATTTAACTATAAGAACAAAAACTTAAAAAGCAGAATGGGTCAGAACAGGGGGTTTGAGAGAGGGTCATCACAGAGGCCACAGCTAAGAGCGGCCAGCGAGGAGCAAGTGGGTTTTCTGTGTAACCTCTTTTACACCCAAAGTGGTTTTGAGAAACTGTCAAGCCCTCTCAGCTCTTACTAAAAATTGCTGCATTTTAAAGGACTGGCCCAAGATTTATCAAATGTGCTTTTGGCAGAAAAGCATAGATTTTCTTAAACACACAAAGTGTCTGGGTGTGTTGAGCTGTCCCTGAAAATACAGGCATAACCACTGCTGATCCAGGAGGGTTCTGGTGAGCTTGACAGCCTCAGATCTCTCTTGTTATCACACTTGCCTTTGAATATCCACAGCTATTAAAGAGATTTGTAGGATTCTAGAAATACGCCTGTTCTGTCAGAAATACTATGGTCTGGTTTCAAGATATTTGTAGCATCCCTCTGATAAAGACTATTCTGGATAAACAATAGAAGTATTCTACCCAGACACTGCAAAGTGACATATTTTACCAGGAAAAAGAAAGAAAATAGAAGGAAAAGAGATCTGGGTTCTTTATCTTTTCTTTTTCTTCATCTCTGTATTTTTAAAACTCTCCAACCATCACTCAAGACAGCACCTCAAAATACCAAAGTCTCCATGAACTCCCTTTTCCTCCTGTAACTCTGCAGTCATTGGTGCCTTTAGAGTTCTTCAACAACAGTAACTCAAGAGCATCAACCACAGACTCCTGCAAAGCCCCAGGTCAGCCCTAGATGAGGTTACTCCTTCCTGAGCAAGGAGTGAGACACTGCCACAGCAGGTCACCACACAGTACAAGCTGTATCCTAATGCACATGCACAAGGGGGAGGCATTGACCAAATTTTACGTGCTTGAATTAGGAACTTAAACACTAATCCTTTCACACAGTGCTTTGGGTGCAACATGTCGAGGGTTTCACAAGGCTCAGGACCTGGGCTGAGTCACCCCCAGTTCTCACTGACCCCCAAAGCCCTGGGTAGACAGATGGATTAGCACAGAGGAATTCGCTGTGGTGTTGGATTGAGCCCATAATTACGGCAGCATCCGTGAGCAGCCACTGCTGACTAACCCCACCCAGCCAGCCTCAGGTGCTGCCTGAGATAATTCACATCATCTCACAGGGCACAGATCCCAAAGGCACCACCATCAGCACTTGGCCTCTGCTTCTGCAACAAATGAAGAGCATAATACCTTCCTCAAGAATCAGAACATTCCAGAAAAATACTTCTAAAAAGACATACTAAGAGAGACTCCATCAAAGACCTCAGTATTTAATAGTTACTAATCCATTGACACTCTCTTGATTTCCTTTGATACATTTTGGAAAATGTTAAGGAAAAAAAAACAATAAAGAAAAGCATCTGAGGTAGAACCTGCACTTTTTTACCTCTAAATAATGGCAGCTAAGGTCATAGGTGAGACCAAAACCTTGCTTTGATATTCAAAGTTCCCTGTTCACTTGAGGCTGAACTACCTAAGTGAAAAGCCAACAGAACCAAGACATTACATCAGAATGTTGAAAGAACAGACATGGATTCTACAAAGGTAGAAAGAAATTGTGTTGAGTGATAAAAACCTTGATTTTTGTTTTAATACATAAGGAACAAATTTCAGAGAGTGAATTTACTTTGCCAGGTTTATATTGTTTGCTGTATCACCACAATGGTGATGATACAAGACTGGGCACTGAGGGTACCAGTCCCTGAAAATTACTTTTATGTCATTAATATTGTATTTTTGAGCTTCAGGTGAGTGAAATAACATAGAAGTTGCTGCAGTAAAAGGATGATGTAGGTCAGGAGATGCAAGACCAACAGGTACTTTCTTCCATCAGGGAAGGTGGAGTATTATCCCAAATGCACTTCACAGCAGTAGTAAGATAATTGGCCATAACACTTGAGCCAAAAAAGGTTGGCAGTCAGCCCCTGGCCTGTCTCCAAAGGGACATGCAACAAAGGAAGGAAACAGAAAACCACATTAATCTATGAATATCTGAGCAATAACTTCCTCCAAGTGCTGCTCCAAGTCAATGACAATAAACCCAGGCAGTGTAGAGAATGCAGATACTGTTTTTTCCAGTATGAAAAAATCTTACAAGTGGTTGTAAAAGATGCAGGGGAGAGCAATACAGAAAAACTAAAGACACCAGGAGTATAAGAGATGGGCATAGAAGCCTGACAGAGAGCACCAACCAGAGAGTTCAGTCAGTGGAGTCAAACACCACCACTGTTCAGCTGAGAGAGCCCTCCGTTTAAAAATTGCTCTGTTGCTCTAATTGTGTAAGTGGAGTTTTGTGGAAGAAAAATCCACTGATACTATATTTTAAACATTTTCTGAGAGCCACACACAGTGCTTTTAAAACTGAATTTTGATTGAAATTATGTTAAAGATATTTAATGGGGGGGAGCTGCTGGCTTTCCACGGTAAAATTATTTTTTTAACTAATTTGAATAAGTTCCACAGGATTAAAAATCCGACTAAACAACACAACTGGCTGTATATCTTCTTTTCCTATTGAAAATCTGTACACCTCACCTCTAATTCTGGGTATTAATATTTGTTATTTGTGTTTTTAAATAGCCCCCCTGACAGGAGGAGTCTCAGCTTCACCATCTTGCAGTTAACTCCATGCAGGTGTGTTCACTTCAAACCACAAAAATAACTAGGATTAAGTTCAACCCATTCTTCTGGGCTACCACATATCACAAGAGAAGAGAAGGGGAAAAAACCCTCACACAGGCAGTAAGAAATCTACAAAAACATCTAAGTCAAGGGTGTCAAAGCTGTTTGACATGAAAAACCAAAACAAAAATCACCATACAAAAACTCATAATTAATTCTCATAAAGTCTCCATATGTTTGTTGAAGGCTAAAGAGACCAAGAGAGTAATAAATTTATATCTATGCTTATTTCTTGTTTCTTTGCTATTGTTACCTACATGCAAAAGGGAGCAAACCAGAACCAGAAAGTTCAGGAGATCTGTGACTGACATAATTACTTGACAAAAACCCAAAAAAAGGGAGTAACCTGGGACAAGATACTTTCATGCACTAAAGCCTTTTCTCTTCAAAACTGTATAAAGAGTCTAAATTAAGGGATTATAAAATGAAAGAGAACAGCTTCTACTTTTATACTCTTTTGTTTTTTCTCTTCTTTTCTGCCTTTGGCACAGGGACATGAAAACAGCAGAGAACTGGCCCTGGCTCCTTCAGGAATCAGGCTGGTAAAAGAAAATTAGAAAAAAAAAAAAAAACCACAATGCAGAAACAAAGCATTTCAACTTTCCACACTCTGATTTTACCCAGGAACTGCAATTCTACTGAAGCCAAAAGACTCAAGATCAACTGATGCTGTTGAAGCAGGGGACAGGTACCGGATGCTGGAAGATGCGTTCATATTCCAGCCCACAGGCATCAGTGTACTGTCATTAGTCAAAATAATTAGGAGAAATCTGATGCTTGCTAAAGCCTTATCTGCATAATTTCAAATAAAGTAAATTTTCCCAAATAGCACTTCAGAAGGTGACTGATGCAGGCACCTGTGGAGATTTGTCCTCCTGACTTCTCAATCACCTTAGCCAATTTAAAGTTTTTTTGGATGACTGTCTCTTCTGCTCCTCAAGAGAAATGTGACATTCACTCAAAGTGAATTATTAACCAGATAAACAAAAATACTGCTTTACAGTATGCAATTAAATTGTGAAACTCATTATCACAAGATAGCACTGAGATAAGAAGCTTACAAAGAACTAGAGAGACAGGACACCGCAAGGATCACCAGAACAGCAAGATTTTCAACAGCAAATGTTGACAAACTGGGGAAAATATCATCTCCCAGTTTGTCAACATGTGCCAATGGCAATGACCAGCTTGGTTGGGACTTTGGGCTGCACACACAACAAACAGAGCTGAAAGCAGCAGCCTAGAGGAGCAGGGACTGGAATTTAGAGCGGAGATCTCTGGAGATCATTTTCTCCAGATGCCTAAAGAAGCCTTGCACATTCCACAGTCTCTCTTAACCTTGGATGCACTCCCTGCTTACTCACATCATAAACACTGAAGTATGGAAAACAGAAGGCACATCAACATCTGCTGAAGATACCAATAAAGAGCATCATCATGGTCTTATCCCCGTTACATATTCCAAAACAGAAGTAAACTCCGGCTTCTGATGTAACTTTATACCTACTGTCAAAGAAACATAAATCAGATCAGCAAAACTGCGACCCCAGCTCCACAAAGCATCTTCAAAGCTCACCCTTTTCTGAGCAGTTCATTTGTCAAACCAGCACAGCAGTGAGCTGTGCAGCACACTGTCCCCAGAAGTGCACCTTAATATCCTCCCTGAGCTCTGCTCCTCTCCCTGTCAAGTCAACCATTTGCAGTTACATCAAGAAACTTGTTTCTTAGACTGGTCCACGTTCTTACAATCCTCGTGCATTAGCTGCTGTTCTGCCAGCGTGGTCAGGCATCCTAATTACAGCCACTAATTTATCTTTGACATCCCCTTATGTGGAACCCAGATGAAAGCAGCTCGACTGGTACGAGACAGTCACAGAAATATAATGAGAGCTGGTTCAAACACCAGCACTGAAACCACACGCTGCAAAACAATGTGAGAAGTGTTCTTCCCTCTTCTGATACCTGGTAGTTGTCAGACATAATGTATCTCTGCTTCAGTATCAGAAATTATATCTTGTAATTTTACAGAGGCTTCAAAGGTCTTTGAATTGCCGTAGTCCGGCTGAAAATATTTCATGGAAGAGCTGTGGGAAAGTGCAAGTGCTGGATGATGCTGGTTTGGGGAAAGGTGGAATGAAAACACAGGTTGATTTATCTCGTTAGGAGGGAGGGAAAAATAAAAAGAGCAAGATGTAGCAAAAGGATGGGAATTATAGTGATTAATTTTAAAAAAATAATTGGACTATAAGCCATAGCACAAACAGGTTTGGAAGGGATCTCAGGATTATCTGGTCCAATCTCTTGTTTAAAGATGAATTCACCCCCAGACCACTTCTAAGCCCAAGCTCTCTGTCCCCTTTACACACACACTTGCACTAAGGAAATACATGCCAATCTGAACAAGACAGTTCACAGCATTAGAACCACAGATTATTTTTACTACAATAACACAAAAATAATGGTGTAAAAGAAACAGCTGGTCTGGAAATACAAATCTTAGATCAACTTCCTAACTAGCTTTTGTGTATTTTCCTTAAAATAGTTCATGGAAACAAAAAAGCTTGAGTTGCAGGACTAACAGTACCAGTAGATTTGTGCCTTGTGGTTGGAGTGCATAATGTGCAACACATTGCTGGCACTAATGAAAGCTTTGCTACATTTGGGATATTTGTATTTCATGTAAATTCCATGAAGAACTCGAGTACTAAGCACACGATGAAACATTTCCCTTCCGGACACTAATTGGGTTACTTTTCTTTAATTAGCCATCTGTTTTCATGGAATTCCTCCAGATTTTGCAAGCCGAATATCTATCTCTCTGACAGGCTTTACAGAAATCTGAAAACAGGTTAAAAAGTTATAGGGTTAACACGGAGGGACAGACTGACAATGCCTGTGAACAAGATTTAATTGCCTCGAGAATCAAGACTGAAATAGATGCACAATTTATAGTCACTTCTGAAGCTGCACCCACTGTCAGGCTGCAATGCAGAATTCAGGAGTTAATTTGATTATAAAAATAAATAAATCAAGGGGAACAGAAACCTCTCAATGCTTCAAAAGTCTGTGGATATTAGGGGTGCAAGCAGAGCAAACCCACTCTCACAGATGAGAAGAGCTACTGCTGGATGGACAGAGGGGGGGTGGCCTGGAATAGGTAAGGGGTGATAGGTCAGGTCTTAAAAAAAGGTTTAACAAATTTGGTGAAATGTTCTAGTAAAATGCATCCTAAGCTCCTCTTTACCTCATTTAGCCTGCAGAGTTTCTTTGCTAACCCCTGATAAGCACGAGACATCCATTAGAATTTAACAGCGATCTTGCACAGCACACAGAAAAACACCATAAGATACTGTTATTATCTATGGCAACCCACACTGATTAAGAAATGCTCAAAAAAAACCCTACAGTTCATTATCATTTAGATTATGGCACCATTGATGCAGATTTTTCTTTTTCTTTTTTCCCCCCCCCAGCAAAATTAGAACCATGATAGGCAACAAGAGACCTCCTGCAGTTGGACGGAGATGCTGGGGGAGAAACACAGCCCTTCGACCAGCTGGCAGGTCAGGCAAGTGTTCTGTAACCACCTGACTTCATCTTTCTGCAAAAATGAATTCAAACATTTCCATGTAGCTGCACTGGAAATGTTTAACTTCATGACTTTTGTCTGTTTTATAGAAGACTACAGTCTTCTGGGCTGTGTGTGTGCTGAGACGTATCACACTCAGGACATCTCAGTAAGTCTGAATAAGAGTCCACCTCTTGGGCATTGCTCCCTCTCTGCAAGGCTGGGTAGCAGAAAGCTCAACTAGAAAGAGATTCTAAATCAAGCTGCAAGGAAACACATAATGAAGAGGTGAAAGAAATCCTGATTAAAAACCAGAACACTTGATTTCAGCAAGACACCCAGAAACATCCCATTTTCTACTGCATTTCTTTTTTATCTAAACAAAAAAATATTTCAAGGACACTTTGTTCCTTTCTTCTATAAAAGACTGAATATATAATAAATATTCCAGAAGAAATTTAGAGCAGAGAAAGCATTTGCTTCCCATTCTCCCTGGTGCCCTAAACAACAAGCACCCAAGTTCATCAACAGGTCTTGCTCACACCCCTTCTCAGGATGCTCGTACAAAGTTTCTGCCCCTCTGTCTCTGCCTCACACCAGAGTTATTTACCCATCCAGCCCTCACAAGCCTAAATCATCACAGGATCACGAGCTTCCCCAGCACCCATCATGAGAACACAGCAATTTATGTCCCAGACCAGCATGTCATACTTAGTCCAGGTCTTTCAACATTGATGCTGTTGCACACCTGGCTTGACACAGACAGTTCTGTCCTGCAGGAAAAAAAAGAGAAACCTCAAACTAACAAAATAGGATCATTTCAGAGATCTTTAAGTACTTCTGTGTGCATTGGTCTCCCCCAAGAAACTCACATGTTGGACTGGGGGCAACAGCAGTGCTACAGCCTACACCACCCTTTGCTTTAAAACATGCCAGGTACTTGATATGCACAAATCCAAGGCAATCCATAGGATCATTGCAACTTTGTCACTTGGTGAAAGGGGAACAAAATGTAAAACAAATACCAGCTGACAGAAGCAACACACTTGTATGCAGGGATGGACTCAGAGAACCACACCACAATCCTCCCTCTGAAAAGTTAATTCTGTCCAGCAAAGGAAGAGAAGAACCAGTTTCTCTGCAAGTTCTGGTTGCTCAGCAGTTTGATGTCAGTAACTGCCTGACAACACTTGCAGCACAAAGCAGCAGTCCACTTTCAGCCAACAAACCCCTTTCAGACCCAGGAAAGGGACCAAATCACAGAGCTCTCCATTACCCCAGGACTGCTCTGCTTCCCTGGCTTTCTGCTGACTCCACACAGCAGCACAGCACTGCACTTCCTACTGACAGTTCCACTGTCAAAAAATCCCCATCACACCTGATTAACCTGCAGTGACAGATTCTCTCCCCTGTACTAACCTAGCTCAGGTGATGACTAAATCCTCATCTGTAAAGCAGACCACATCTCTTCCACAGAGATCACTGCTAGACAGCTATACCACATACCCAGTTAATTATGACTTTCATAATTTGGGCTCCTAATGGGTTCTTAGTCAGAAAGCAGTTATGAAAAAGCTTCGGAACATAAATACAGCATAAATTTTCATAACTTAAGACAAAAAGTTGGTCGAGGCTCTAAAGCTGACAAACTGCACTGCTACAGCAGTTAGAAAGAGTACAGAGTTTATGTACAACCCTCGTGTAAGCGTGTATTGCTCCTATCCACTTCTTACAAACTGGCAAATCACAGATGGTCTCATAACAGACTTGGAACAGAAAATAGATCTTTGCATTTGGAATGTGCAAGTTACACATCTACATTAACAGATTTGTAATTCACAGCATGACATTCAATGAAAGAAGACATGGGAAGGGTGTTGTACATTTTAACATACTTACATAATGAGCAATTACGCTGAATATATTCAAAAATAGAACTTTTGTAGGCCGGGAAAAGTCCACAATTAGTAATAGTTTTCCTTCCTAGAAATTCTGATGCCTTGGACAGCTTACATTAATTTTTTGGTGCGTTGGTGCTAAATATTTTTCACACAACAAGCAGTGATCCCGACCTGAAAAAGCAACATGATGAAATATTTTGATTCTACGACATTTGGCAGCTTTGCCAAAAAGTCCTTTATGATAAAACATTGTTTTGTTTTTTCCATCATCTCGAAAATTCTAATTTTTTGTTGTTGTTGTCAGTACCAAAGACAAAGGCCTGATCCTTTTCCCTTGTTAGACAGTGGGGGGGGAGGGACACAAGTTCCACCACTCATGAAATACTGCAGTGGTAGGGAGATGAGATGGCCTGAAGAGAAGAGGAGCTACTCAGATGTGTGAAGGAACTGACAACCTGGTGCTGGAGCTCCCTGACCCTTCTGATTTCCTGTATGTGCTGCAAAACCACTGCCACGTGCCCAACAACCACAGTGACACACAGCAACACCACCCTGGTTTAGAATAACTATTTGAGATGCTCAACAACTCTAAAATTGTTCTGCCAAACTCCAGGCCACCTGCACGCAGTAGCCAAGCAGAACAACAAGGAAAGGGGTGTGATTTTGTGGATGGAAGTGAAAAAGCTGCCATAAACTTTCCTGTTCTTTGGTATCAATCACTCCACCTCCAAAAGCCTTACCATGCTGGGTCTCAAGGATGGAAGACTGTATGGCAAATTTGTAATTAATCCAAAACAATGTCACCTGGAGACAAAGTGACCTCATTCCAATCAGCGCGAAAGGCAATATAAAATCACCTGCATCCGCAGTCACTTGCACCATAAATCATTTAGTCAATAATGATTTATAACAAACACAGCTTATTTTAGTTTTGCCACTTACAGCTTCAGCTTGTAAATTCAGGTACATGTAGACAACTCACTTCAGGCAGCTTTCAACACTGGGGCTGCTGCTGCATCCTTCCCTCGCCGAGCATTGTGCTCCTTAGCTTTGGGTACACCTGCAATGCCTGCAGTTTGCTTTTGATCTTCCTGCTCAGCCCACCATTGTAGTTACCAGCATGTTGGTTTGGGTTTTATTTTCAACATATTAAAGTGGTTTTGTTCCTTCTGTTTCTGTACACCAGTGATTTTTTTATGAGCAATCATTTTAAATACTTTGATAGAACTTTTTTGTTTCCCTTTCGTTCTTTACTGCGCAAGTGATTGGCAAGGTCCTTACAGGACCTGTGACCTGCACTAAACCCTGCAGGGATGCCAGGCCAGCTTGATTCCATGCCATGGTAGCTGTCAATCATCCCAAAAAGCAGGCTGCTTAGCCAAGCCTGGACCCCATTTGTTTCAGGAGGAGAAGCACTGTGAACCATTCTGGACTGGCAGCAGTGCTACTTCTCCGTGCTGAGGAGCTGGTAACTCACACAGCCACCAGTCATTTGTCATTCTCTCAGGTCAGAAGACTGCTTTGCAAACAGGATTTAGCCCATGAGTCACTATTTGGCCTTCTGTGCTCTAGAAAAATCAATTATCAACTCAGGCTGCCTTTCCTCCGTGACTCCAAAGCCAGAAGGAAAGCACCTCAGATGCCCTTTCCTCCAGAGCAGGGAAGAGAGAAAACTACAGCAGCATTATTGCCCTCCTTGATCCTTTCCTCTTTATCTAAAGTTCTTCACTTCCAAAGTGCAAAGAGCAAGAAAACCCTTGGCCTCCTGCAGCAATGTTCAACATAATCCATGCATTTATTGGCAGGGCCTCTTTAACACTGAGCATTAGCTCAGAAGGGATAAAACTATGTATAAACAGTAATGTTTGACTTCTGGGCAAGTGGCTGCTTTCACCTGCAAAGCAACAACGAGTGAGGCACCTCTAAATAATCCCAGTGAGTAACACTTTGGAAGACTACTGGAAGCACATTAGGGTTAGTCAGCACAGCTGGGAAGTTTTTCATTCCAAGTTGAACATATTCCTCAGTCCATTCAAAAATGTGCCAAAACAACGAAGGTCTTGCACAATGAGGCTTTCATTTCCCCTCCCCAGCAGAGATGCATATGGCATTCACATGTAGAAATGGTTTCCAAATTAGCCACCAGTAACGTCAGAGAGGCTTCTTTAGCCACAGTGCTCATAGCTGGAGTCACATCAGCAAATACAAAATGCATTTTCCCAAGTTAAACCAACTGATTTAGCACAGATGAATTGACTGACTCATTTCACAAGTGTTTCACATTCATTTCCCAGCAAAATTAATCCTGAGGATGGAAAGCTGCTTCTATAGAGGTATTAATGTGTTTAGTGCCATACTTGTTCCACCCTGCTTTTCCTCCTCAGTTTTATAATTTTTCCACACCAAGGAAAACAAATTGCATGCCACAACAAAGTGTTGGTGTCAGTTTAAGCCTCAGTTTGGAGCACAGGGGAGTTTTCAGCAGAACTGAGTCTGTTTAAAGATTTCCCCCACGTCCCTGTGTCCTGAAGTCACCGCTGACATCCCAGAATACTTTGTTTGCTACAACTTCAAAGACCTGTGGATTTTCACAGATTGAAAACAGACATCACATACACTCTTGCCACAGAAAACAATTGTGAGGGGATTCAGAAAGCCCATCACCCATCCCTGCTGCCCAAAGGCAGCAGATGAAGTGTCCCTAGTGGGATGGAAGACTGTCAATTAACCTTCACAATTCTACAGAAGTGAAATACAATTAGAGGCAAATACTCAAACCTGATTTCTCTGCTGAGTGTTTCAGCTCAGGGAAGCTGGACAGGCAGAAAACATAAAATTCTGTGAACCAGATTCTGTTGTTTGAGTTTTGGTTGTTTTTTGGGTTTTTTTACGGATTTTCATCCTTTTAAAACTTAATTTCTCCTAAAAAAAAATAAAATATTTTTTATGGGAGACTTTCCAAGGTGAGAGACTTAGAGTCACTCTGTCCATCAGAATTGGTCAGAAGTTAAAAATTGGTCAGACGTTAAAATTGCAGTCATGTTTGAAACATCTTCTGCTGTGCCACGGTATTGTCAGAAATTTCTACTACAAATTCTGGCATTTAATATCTGTGCCATTACACAACAGTAAGTTTTAGTTTTACCTGAATTTGGACAGAAACATGTTCCTGCTTCCCTTTTGAAAAGGTCTGCAGTCTGTTTTATGAGTGTCTATTTTGGGAATAATTCTGAGTCGACTGCAAACATGGATCACTAGACTTAGAAAACGGTAAAGGTTCTTTTTGAAATCAAGACAGCTTTTGGAAAAGGGAAATTTGTTTTAATAACAGAGGCATGCAATAACTTTGAAGCAAATTCACTTATCCATAGTCAAACACAGTTTCCCTTTGTTTAACATGCCCTCGTGTTACCTGCCAGGATATAAAAAAACCTTACTTTCAAAGTACACATCTGTGTGTTAGCAAAAAGGTGCATTTTTGCACTAAATTCAAAATTCTTCCCATGCACTTGGGAAATAAGAAAAATAAACTATGTTCTTAAATGCAAAAATCACCAGAAGCAAAGAAAATTCTTTTTGAGTGACCTCTTCAATCAAACCAAAGCAGAAGCGTTGCTGGCCACCAATATTTCTCCTTCTGGACTCAGTACCATGACATTAAGAGAACAAGTAATTTCAGAGAGATGGGTTCATTCCTCCATCCAAAGTGTGCTTTTCCCTGGCTGGTGTTTGTCTGCATGCCTCCAAGGAATTGTCTGTGAAATTCCATACAGCTGCAGATTCCAATAGGAAATACAGATGGAGCTGAAGCAGCCAAGGCAAAAAAAAAAAGCCCCCAAAAACTCACTGTGTTCACTGCCACTGAACTGCTGGGGAATTTGGGCAACCACCTCCTCTGGTGCTGCTGTACCTGAGCTACTGGCACAGGGGAGCAGCAAGACTCAGACACTGGAGTTAGTGGGCACAGTCTGCTGCTCCTTGGAGTCTGGTCTCTGTGAGAGGTTCAGCCCTGCTCAGCGAGTCCCTGCACGTTCAGGTCACTGAATCCAGCAGGAGACCCCTTTGCCACTGGAGTTACTACACAAAAAGCATTACCAGAC
>JAWWES010000150.1:15435197-15483851 GCA_035583135.1 Lophotriccus pileatus
CCTGCACGTTCAGGTCACTGAATCCAGCAGGAGACCCCTTTGCCACTGGAGTTACTACACAAAAAGCATTACCAGACTCATTCAATCCACCTCTGTGGACTTGAAAACAGGAAAGGAAAAACTGTCAAGCCATTTCAAAGCACGGGGAGAGTTTTTATTTGGTTCTCATCACTAACAATAAAGCCGGGAAACACCAAGGAATGAAACGTGCCTGAATAGAAGGAAATGTGGTTTTTTGCATTTAGAGTTTTTCATTTTTTTAAAAAAAAAATAAGAGAAAATTCTCAAGAGAGAGCCCCTCTTATGCTTCCCCAATGTCTTATAATCTTATAATCAAGAATTGTACATCAGGTTGAACTATTCCTTTATTTCACTGAATCTCCCACAAACTATACTCTAAACAGATACCTCTGCAAAGCCAAAATACTATGAAAAAGCTTTTTGTGTCAACATAGGTTTCTGCAAAGCTGATGTCCTATGACAAGAACAAAGCCAGCCTAAGCAAAGTATTGACTAGAAAGAAGTACTGGAAAGTTATCATTTTTTTAAGGCAATATTTTATATAATAGGAAGATTAAAACTCAAGTAATATATCCAGCTCAAAGCCATTCCAAATGCAGAGAGATAAAGCATACAAATATCACTGACAAATATTACTGGTAACTTTTTTCCTGAGAGCAATTCTAATATTTCAAAAGATTCCTGAATCAGAATAAAGCCTTAAAGATGCCTTATTTCTTTCAGGAGCAAGATTGTGAATAACAATCTTCTGGGAAATTTAGGTGCTTTTCCAAGTAAATAGAACACTTTGCTCTCCCAGGAACAAGTGCATCCTTCATCTCCCAGTTCTTCTGTGTCAAGAGATCTTACTATATTTGTCTGGATCAGGATCTGGACCACAGTGGGGTCAACAGTGACCCACAGCCCCTCTAGACAAGCTGAAGTAAGTCTGGCAGGGTTTCGTGGCAGGCTTGCTTAAGCAAAAGAATTTTTCTGCAAAAGACCTTTAGGGATGGGCAAAGCTTAAATAAACATAATTTTTAGAAAAATCTTTAAAACATTTTCTTGAGAAACTCATTAAAAAAATCAGATTTGAGACTTGCTCCACTGGATTTTCTAAAACACTGCAGAATTGGAACTGCCTCGAAAGAAGCCACCAATCAAGCACCAATCCCAGCTCTATCAAGTCCAAGCCACCGAAACCCATCTGCCAGGATCCTGCCAAGGAATGACAGAGCTGCCTTTTTGCTCAGAAACATTTCAAGTTTGTCCAGAGATGCTTTCATCTATCAGCGTCCATTTGGGAAGATTAGTCAATTAATCCCTTTTCTAATAGAATCTAACATTAAATGCTTTTTAATGTTAATGTTTCTTTTCCAGTTCTGGAGAAGTGAATCAAGAAAACGTCCTGGTTTTCACCTTTTTTTTTTTCAGCCCGCATTAATGGGTAAAAGACATCACTTTGGAAATGGAAGAACTTTCAGATCTCTGCCCAAGTAGCAATCAAAAAGTGGTAAGCAGTGTTGGAAACCCCAGACACACGCTTCTTTCTACCTCTAGGGCCCAGATGTAATTTAATATCCATGTAAATTAAAGTCAGTTATCACATTAAGTACAATCTTGTCAATGCAAATTGGGGTTTCTAAAAGAAAAAAAAACTATTTTGATTCAATAATCAAGACTTCTTGTGGAACTATGTTCTTTGTGTAATGCACTGAAATAGGGGCTGCCAATTCCAGTGGCAAAGAAATGGCCTGAACTTTGACATTCATAATTAGGTGACATACTCCAGGAACTTCCTCAAGCTTTTTTGGAAAGGGAGAATAGATTTTTCTCTCGTGAAAACTAGAAAATAGAAAGACCTTCAGTTTCAAACTAAAGAGCACCTGGGAAACAGCTTTTAGCTGAATTAGGCCTAGAATGTGGAATTTAATTAAACTAATCTGAAAGCTGAGGGCTATTATTTAATAAGAAAAGGTTTCACCTTCTGAAGAAATCACTCCTACGCTTTTTGGCTGGCGGCAATTTTGCGTAATGATCACTCTAAGGGCTGAGGATTTATAGGTCCTAAAGAGGAAGCAAGTAAGAGGCCATGAGGGATCAGGTGGCACCTAGACAGAAAGCACATCGTGGCTACAGCTTTGGCATGATAATTTTTAGCAACTTTCATAATCCAGGTGCAGAAAAAGCGTTCCCAGAAAGGTTCCCAGGCAGCACAGCTGCTGGCAAACAGCACCTGAGCCACAGCACAGCCAACCACGTCACTGGAGCCACACTTTGGAGGGCAGCTGCCCCCTGTCCCCCCTGGGCTGGCACTGCTAACACAGCCTTACTCTGCAGGGCATCCCCCAGTTCCAGGGCAAGATATCCCAGCAAAGGGTTCACTTTGTGGCACAGCACAGATGTGAGCCACGGTGGAGCTCAGCAGGGCTCACAGAGGCTTCTCCCCTTTGTTCACAGGGTGGAGCAGGGTCTGCTTTGGTTCAGCCAACAGCTGTGACAGGACCACCACTGGGGATCACGGGACACACATGGGACACCATCACCTGCGTGGGGCAGGTGCTGCATCTGCAGCAGCACCAATAAATTTCAGTTTGCCCCAAATTAAAAAGAGCCAGAGCAGCAGCAAGCCCAGAAGAGAAGCACAGCCAGGTATTTCTTGTAACTGTTACTATGCCTATTTACATAACCCTGCTGCTTTTCTCTTCCTCGTTCACTTTTCCCCTTTGTCCCAACACATGGATACCTCTCTGTTTATCCTGTGTGTTCACAGTGTTCCTCAACAGGATTGCATTTGTGTTCTTTACCTTGTTCCTGTAAGAGTGACACTTCTTGCCTGCACTCACTACAACGAAATTGCACTTTAATCAATAAGGTTGTTCCTCTTACAGCCCTGGCACATTACCAGGATGTGCCCTTCTGAACAGCAGAAAATACTCCTTATTTGTCCTTGAGATGAGGTGTTCTCAGGCACAACTGCCTTATATTTAAAAGCTCTTATCTCACATCTCAACTTTCCCTCTCTGTTAACTGAAGAAACTAACAGATCATCTTTCTCAGGCAAGAGATGTTTGTTTGGATTTGTGAAGATGTGAATATTTGCACATGACAGGCCCATCCCCAGCACAAACATCCTGTACTGTTTTTTGTCTTTTGCTGTAGCTTGTTTCCACCGTCCTTTCTTCTCTTCCTCTGTAACTCTGATTCAATCCGAGAGTCATCTCTATGTTGCTCTTACTAGAAGAGTAACTGTCCTTTCCAGATTGAGAAAATTTAAAAGGAATCATTTGAAGAAGTCGAGAAACCATTTTGGCCATGTTCTTTACCACAGAGGTAGAGCCACCACTTGTACCAAAAAGGAGTTCCAACCAACAGACATTGCAGGTCCTGACCCACAGGGCTGACAATCTGTGGAAGCAACAGGATTTTCTTCTTGCTTCTTATTCTTGCTGCAAGAAATTACAGGCAATGAGATCCTGGGAGTATCATGTGCCTCTAACAGACCAAACTGTCTGCAGGAATACTTCATGATAAGGAACACAGAGTTCAGAACCCAATCTGCAACTTCATTTTGAATTTTGCTAAAGGATCTCCAAGTTTTTTCAAGCACAAAGAGTAGAAGGACAGCAAAGCTCCAAATGTTTCATAGCACTTCTATAGGTAAAACTAGTTCTGCTTGTCCTTCATGTAGCCCATCAGGAAGGTTATCAAATTATGAGAAAAAGGCTTTAATGTCCAGGTAATAGCTCAAGACATCACACAAATCTAGTAAGTCTGACTGCAGAGGGAGGAACAGAGAGTGCTATCACGTTCTGCAGTCAGGTCACAGCAGTGCTCCAGATAATAACACTTCTTTCAGGTCCAGGTTTCTTATAAGTGATATACTCTAAGAGGTGTGATTATGAGTGGTGACAATTTACTGCCAGACACAAAAACATCAAGAACAGAGTGTAAAAAAGAAAACCAAAACAAAATAGATTCTTTTTCATTTTGGAGGCTGCCAGGATTATTACTGCTTCATCAATTTATTGCTGCTTCTTCCTTTCTTATCACTGCTGCCAGTGAATCACAAATTGCAGCTTGAAGCATCACAGGGTTTCCTGTAAGATACATATTCACCAAAAGGGTTGCCAGCCACTGGAAGAGGCTGCCTAAGGAAGTCATGGAGTCACTATCCCTGGAAGGATTCAAAGGACATGAGGATGTGGCACTTGGGCACATGGTTTAGTGGTGGGCTCGGCAGTGCTGGGTTAATAGGGCTGCATCAAAGGCAAAAATAAAGGGGGAGACACTCATAGGCAGAGACAAAAACAGTCCCTAGAGAAGTGGGATGCAAGCATCCCTGCAAGCAGCATGACAGCAGAGAGCTCTGCACACTTGGCAGAGGTGGGAGCTGCACTCTGCAGTGGCTGGTGACAAGTTTCCCATTGCACTCATATCACGACTCCATTTTTATAGAAGGAACAACCACCTCTACTGTTGCATATGTGAAGCAGAACATGCCTTATTATAGCTTTGCAAACTCCAGACTGAGAGATTCTTAGAGTCTACAACTCTCCCACTGACTTTGCTGTGCTGGCTAACTCTTTGAAGTCCAGGCTGCAGCTCAGAAATCAGCTGCCCAAAAGAGCTCACAGGTTTTTTTTCTCAGAACTCTTACAGAGAGAACTTCTTTCACATAGGTTCAGGTTATCCCAAGGTACCAACATCTCAGACCATAAGGCAGCTGCCAACAAGATCTCAGGAAGGAAGATGGGCTCCCTGGCAGTGACAGCTCTAGCCTACCACAGAGCTATCACAGCTCTTCCAGTGTTCTTCACTTTCTCTGGATTTGCATGTCTTGCATATATTTGCATACCCTTATTTCCCTTTTTTATAATAGGAGAAGCCCTTAAACCCATATTTGGATTACATAGATCATATACCACACACTGATCTAACAATAAAACAGGCAATAAAGCTCTTAATAGGTGTTTGGTAGTAAAAAGATAGACAAATCCTTTCCACATGTAGGACAGCAATCTAAAAAGAGAAATTCGTGGCAAAAAAAGGACTTGTCTGAACTGTAGTCCCATATCACATTAAATTCAAAACTTTATATAAAGTAACAAATATTTTATCTGATAAATAACATTATTTCCAGTGAGGCACTCATTCAAGTTAAACTTGGTAAAAAGTAATGAATCAAATGCAAAATAAGTCTTAATTAGCTACATAGTGGGACATTGAATTTAACACTGGTATATCCTGTTAGTTCTCTCTAGGCAGTGTCCTGGGTGAGATTTGCTTATGCAGCAGAGCAGAACTGAACTAATGGATTACAAATTAAAGAGGAAATAGGTTTTTTAAGGGGAATCCTGAGCACAGAAAATGGAAGCAGAGTAAATTGCAGTGGAAAGACAACTGGGAAGACTGAAAATGGGATCAAACTGGCACACTGCCATGCTGTAAATGGTAAGCAAAACCACAGTTACTAAGCCGGCTAAGAGAAGTCCCTGCAATGGTAACATTCACGTTCACATGGTTTTGGGGCACAAGGAATGCCCACGGGGTATTTAGTGGGGTGCTTTGTTGGACTCCATCAGCAAAAACACAGAATACAACTAAACATTACAGAGACTTACAATAAAACCAGCACAAAACACTAAGAAGCATTATTAAACACTTTCTGGGTTTTCTTTTAAGAAGAAAGAAACCCTCAAAATATTTGGAAAAGTAATGCAAGCATGCATTAAAGATAGATATTAAACTTCTCTTTCCAAGAGCAAGTCCACTGGTATTAGTAAGCTGCCAGTGATCCACCCCAGGCAGTGTTAGAAACTCTCCCACTACTATTCCAAGTTCCTGGAGTACCCCTGAGAAGCTGGGGTGCAGCAAACCTATAACCAGGAGAGCAAAACCAGAAAAGCTGCCAATGCCAGGTGCTTCCTAGGGAGTTTAGGATACACAGGATTCCCAGGGCAACGGTACTTCAAGATATATTGCAGATGGAGCTGCTCTGACAGTCATGCTCCAGAAAGTCTTACCCGACTTATTAAAACTGAGAGATTGCCAGAACAAACAAAAAAAGCCCCCAGGCACGTTGTAGCAATTGGCACAGCGTTTTCAAACACTTCATCAGCTCCAGTCCTGAACTCCAAAACGCAGGAGTCAAAAATCAAATTCCCAGATTTTTCTGGAGTAAAACGTCCAGAGTTACTAAAACAAAAATCAAAAGATTAAACCGGGTAAATATTATGAAGTTAACTTCTTCCCCTGATGACAGGAGGAAGAAACATCTTCAGGCAAGGGTTACAAATGTGACATTGACCCAGTGATAGTCTATTAAGTTTGAAAATACTGCAATTGATTGAGAACACTTGGACTGCACTTACCCAGAAAGTTCTGATAGGATAAAATATCTTCTCATCAGGAAGTTCAGGCTTTTGAAAAGATGATATATTCTGGATAGAAACTCAGTGAATTTTCAGGCTTCTGAGAAGGTGATTTATTCTGAACAAAAACTTGGTGAATTTGCCCACTTCATTGATCAAGTGTATTAGAACAAAAATCCAGTTATTATTGATTTATTGGCAGGTCTTAGAGACCAGTAAAAACATAATTTTTGTATCTTCCAGTCCAGGAGGATCCACAGCTTGCAACAGCAACTTTCTGTCACAGAGCAAGCATTAGATTAAATGTGAGAACAGCAATACGTTTTTGTCAGCAGAACTTGCTGCAATGCTACATTCAGGCATCTGAAGCATTTTTCAGCACTGCAGAGCATATTAAGAGATGAACTCATGTCACTACACACTGTATTACATTTGAGGATAAGTAATTTGCAGCAGGTATCACATTTCCTTCTTGTTTTGCACAAAGGTAGAAAACTGAGCTTGTAGTAGGGACTCCAGTGAGTGAGCAAGGTTCTAGTTTCCATAAGAAACTGTCAATATAATGAAACCAAAATGTTTAAGAGACCATATGTTCTGGAGCATTAGAGGCCATGGCTAGAACGAGGGCTGACAGATCCTTTACAAAGTTGAAGTCATGCCCCAGTCATCACGGTGCTTTAGGGCAAAGAAGGACTCACAGGAGGCAGCTCCCTGTGCACCCTCAGCCTCCTCAGCGGGGAGGTGGGATGAGGAGAACAGGCCTGAACCCTGTGCAAGTGTTGCTCATCAGTAACTAAAACATCTCTGTATTACCAACACTGTTTTCAGCACAAATCCAAAACCCAGCCCCATCCCAGCTACTAGGAAAAAAATTAACTCTCTCCCAGGCAAAACCAGCCCAGCAGGGTGAGTGGCAGGGCTTGTAAGCACACAAGATGGTGCCACACATGGCAAAGTCCCACCATGCTGCAGCACTCCTCTCATTTCCAGACTTGCTTGGAAGTGTCCAGAACACCCATATTTTTTCAGGTTTTGTCCAAACCCACACCTCAGAAATTTGACTAGTCACACATCAGCTATCAAACCACTCCTCTGCTTCCACAGCAGAGGCAACAGTGGAAGTGGGTTGGTCTTCTGGCTGTGAGCTGTGCAAACCTACCCCATTCACCCCTGGAATGGGAAATTCATAAAATCTCCTTTAAAAGGAGGCTGGCACATGGAAACAATCTTTTGTTCCCAACCATGCTTCCCCAGGCAGCATCCATTGTCCCCCTGCCTCCCTTCCCCAAGGATGGGTGCATCCATCACCGTGCATGCTTCATGCAGCCAGCACTATTTTCCGAGCTCCCAGCCCCTGCCAGCTCAGTTCTCCCAGCGGGGGAGAAGCCAATTAAACCCAGGATTCATGGGGCTGTCACAGAAACAAAACCAGCACCTTTTTCCGGGCTGCAGCACTTGCAAGGTGTTCACTGGAGATTAGATGCCGGCACTGAGTCATCCTGCAGAGCACGAGCAGGACTGGGGGGGCCATAGGAAGGGATTTTATGTGATCAGCCCCTTGGGACATGCAGGTCAGGCTCTTGGCTAAATGCCCATCCTCAGAGCTCTCCTTCCTTGCTCCTTCTCAGACACTTTTGGTACCTCATACTTTTCAGTTACCTGTCAAATGACACAAAATAAGAAGAAGGGAGACAGTGAATCTACTCCTATTTTACAATATTTTTATCTGGGAGATACAATTTAGTACACAGACCAAGCTGCTGGCCTCTCTCAGGAGACCAATGCCAGCTCACCTTAGCAAGGTAGGAGATCATAGTATGCCATTCAAGAAATTCCATTTCTTCACTGGAAAACTTTATTCTTTTCCAGCAAATCTTGGAGAGATTAACTGCTTTTATTCAACAATTTAAAGGGGGGAGTTGGGGGGAAATCAAACATTTTAATCACAGTGTCTAAGAAAACTACCGAAACTCTTCTTGGTAAATTCGTCACATAAACTGAAGGACACCTGGTGTCACCTTTACAGTGCACACAGTGTTCTGAGGCTGCTAATTTCATGTATCTCTACATAACACCGCTATTATCCTCTATAAATAAATAAATATTCCACTTTAAGCATCGAATCTCTCTCCATATCTGACTACTTAAGAAAGAAGCGAGAAGAAAAATTTGGAAAACAAAACTAAGTTGTCAATGTTTCTTCTTAATGACTTTGACTTTTCAACACTTTATCTATTGAGAATACTTTTAATAATGCATGGATTTATTTCCTTAAATTTAATTTTCTTGAGTAAGTTGGGATAATGATTTTGATGATAATACCCTAACATTTAGTAATATTTTCAATTGCTTTTAACTCTTCATGCAAACTCTTTCTGTCAATATACAGTCCACAGAATGACTGCAGACCCAGATGTACAGCTTTGAGTTCCCTACATAACAAACCACAAAATTAAAGCAAACCAACTCTTCTACAGTGGTCCATAATTTCACACCTGTAAGTTTACCAGGAACTGCATTAAAGCTCTGGGGCAAATAAAGTGCATTAACAGCTCAGACTTCAGAGGATTTTATTTTATGCCAGATACAGTGTACATTTATTTGCTTGGAAGGAGATGTATTTCTTGTTGATTTACCCATGTCAGTTAAATGTCATCGATATCTTCAGCTGCCAGGAATGGTAAATAAATGTGATAAACATGTGCAGCCTCATCCAAATGCATTGCAATGAAACAAGGAAAATATTATGAAAATATGCTTGTGATCAAGCAAAGAATATCAACCAGTTGCTGTTTTGCTACATTGCAGTAAATATTGTTATTTCATATATTGACACAATTTCATCCACAACACATCGTTTCACTGACAATTTTTGTCACAACAGGTTTTCCTTCTTGTAGAATTACATTTTTTCTCAGGGATTTGATCTCTGACACATTATTTTGCATTTGAAAATTTGTTTTTGGATTAGAGAAGTAGGAGCAAATGAACCTCAGCAAAAACACTGCAAAAAAAGCAGAAACCATTATTGTCAAGTCCAGATAATCTGAAAGCTGATCATCAAAACAGCACAGGCACTGCAAAGATATTGACTGCTTTTCCTATCACCTTGCAGAAATAAACAGATTCATGGTTCTGCTGAGGCCTTTGCTCATTAATTCCCTGAGAGAGTTAAACTTGATAACTGAATATATTAGTCATACGTTATTTTGCCAGCTTATAAAATTCTACAGTGAAAAAAAATAATAAAAAAATATTGACTAATAGAGTTTAAAAATGAAAGTTCTGCTTCCTGTAGAAAACCCAATAAATTTTTTTTTTTTTTTTAAATCTGCTTACAACAAGGCAACAGGCCCAATATTTGACCCTTGTTCATTCACTTCAGTACAAAAGCTTCCATGGATCTACAACAGCCATCATAATTCTGACATGTTCAAAGAAAATAAAGGATAAGTATTTCCTAAAGAGGTCTCTCTCAAATCTAGGACTGAATGGGGCTGAGCTCTACATTAAAATACCACAGACAGCTGGTTAAAGAATAGATCCAACCAAAAAAACCACCACACCACAACAAAAAAACAACCCTTTCACTTTTAGTCAACTGGTTCTTCTTGTAAGAGAAATTGCTAGAAACAAGGAGAGGGAGGGAGGGAGGGAGGAGAAAAACAAAAGCTTAACACTTTAACTACTCAAGCCAAAAGCTTAACAGCTTAACCATTCAAGCATTACCAGGTAAGCTCATTAGGAGCCAGGTTTTGCCCTGGAGAGGTGCTGCAGGTTATCTGGCAGCTCTGGCACAGGTTAATAAACAGCAGCCAGCAGAGATTTAGCAGCTGGGAGGCTGGGGCTGCTCTCCAGCACTGCACTCCTGCCAGACCTGTGTGTGATGCTCTGTGGGACACAAGCTGTCAGTGATGTGAGGATGCAAAAAAAGTGTTTTCTTTCCTGTCTTAAAAAAGCCCTTCCACAGAACTAATGAATGGAGAATCAACTGAGGGTTGTTCTGCACAAGGCCCTAAAACATGACCTTTCTGAAGACGTTCAGCTCCAAGACATGATTTTAATTGAACAAAAACAAATCATCTTTAGTTCAGATTAAGAAGAAAAAGTCAAAAAAAGCTGGTAAATTCAATGCCCCAGTGTGAAAACAAAAAGACATGATCTGAGCATCATTCTTTGTCCTGTAATAGTACTCTCAGGCTCTTCTGATCTTCTTTTCCCTCCTTTAGAAAAGCCCACACTTTTTTAATTGCATGGCATACAACGAGATTAAAGAGAATAACTGTGTATGTGTTCTGAACAAGCTGAAAAAAAAAAGATGAGTCAAAGTTCCTTTGAGGCAGAAATCAATTTTCTGTAAAACAAGCAATCACACCTTGTTTTATCAGACAGAGCCTTCCTTCAGTAGTAAGAAATACCAGAACTAACATATTGATGTATATGTGGGTGGCACAGCACCAAGTTCCTCATCAACAAAACAGAAATAAGAGGCTACCCATTAATTAGCAGTCTCACTTGCCAGAAATCTCTAGGGACAGGGAAGGTATCCTTGAGGGATTCTCACTCCACCACCACCCTGTGTTTAGACTTTTCCCCAAGCATGTTTTTTCAGATGCCATCCAAAATCCCCACAGGATATTGGGTCAGATCAACCCTCAGTTCAATTATGGGTGGTCCATTCTTAACTGATTAAAAAAAGACTTATTTTTTAAGTCTTAATCCTCACATTTTATTTATGTAAAACCATAAATATGTCTTTTTGGTGTGCATTAGATGACTTTTATAGATCCTTTCCAACACAAACCATCCTGTGACATTGCAAACCTGTGACACTGCAGACCCAGAAGGCAGAACTGCCTGCAGTAATGCAAAACCTGGCTCATCTCTAGGCTGCTGCTTGTTGATGGCAGCACAGGAGGGGTCTACAGACAGCAACAGGGAAGAAAAGAGATGATCATCACATCCCCACTGCTAGAGCATCTGACAGATGATGTTCTGTGCAAAGAGTAGCAGCACCCCAGCAGACAAAGCAGGGAGACTCCTGTTGAAACACACCCCAGTGGCCAGAACAGTGACTTATCTATTGTTTACCTCCTCTCAGTTCCACCACTGGGTTCCCATCAGCATCCTCCACTGCATAAGAACAACAGTTGTGAATCATACCTGAGTCAGCTTTCAGTTCATCAGTGAGCTGAGCCATTAAGCACACAGGGGATTCAAATCACTCTTGAGGATCAGTTACTGGAAACACAAAGCAGCATATAATTAAATTTCTTCTTTTCCTCGCAGAACTCTAATTCATCGATTGATGTTCATCAGCAGGAGCCACTGCACTGGCACACGGACTGAGCTGTGAGTTTTCTCTCACAGCTGTTGGTGAGGATGCACAATGTTGCCTTCTCAAGCACAAGCCATCTGTAAAACAGGGCCAGGCAGCTTTGTTCTGATGTTCTAGATTAAGCCCCACAAGACACAGGGAGACCAGAAGTCCTTCAACTTCCATATATCCAGAGCTACTTCTAAACCAACAGGATAGTGCAAGTATTTTGGATTAACTAAACAACCTATTCAAAGTATAGAAAACCCTGCTTACATATAAATTTAAGAGCCTGACTTCATCACCCACCTTAAAAGTGCTGGCTTCTCGTCAAACCAGTAACAGCTCTTCAGCAGAAACAGAGACAGATTGCATGAAAGATGTTGTGATTTGCCAAGCTCTGTAAATACAAGCTAAAGAGGTATTAAAAAAAAAAAATGTACTTATGAAAAAATATGTAGCCCAAAAAAAAAAAAATTAAGCAAAGTACACATAAAAAACCAAGTTAGATATAAATGCAAATGATGCTGCACAACTCAGGACATTGTATAAAATAAATAGATTTAACCCTTTATGTAGGATACTAAGAAAAACTGACATTCTGTTATTGACAGATGAAGAGCATTTAATTAACAGCCAGGGAAGAGTGGAGAGAAAACTACACCAGTTTGATGAGAAAAAACTTATTTTTTGCAATGAAAACATTTAAAACTTTGAGGAATGTAAATTGTCCCATTTCAAGTCCTTATTCAGCTTCTCACAAACGTAAGGAGAAAGCAAAATCCTCTGAGGCAAGCTGTTCTTTTACTGCTCCATCAATGTTTCTCACATTCTTTCTTCAAAAATCTGGTCCTGACTAGAACTAGAGACAGAGTACAGAGAAGGGCACCTTGTTTTTATCTCATGTGACAACTCCTACATTATAAAATCCTAAAACCAAGCAGTCACGAGGCCTAAAAATCTGTGTACACTCCAGTGTAGGGAAACAAATGCAAAAGGAAGCAATTAAAAAAAGCCTTTTTTTTATTTATTTCTGTGGACATTACATAGGACCCCAGAGATCTTGGCACAAATGAGAACTGTAAAATATATTCACACTGCTGTCAAAACCTGAAGACCAATGTGAAGTTGCTAAATGGAAGATCCAAAGACATCCATCAAAATTTTATTGAGAGGCATGAACAATTCGAGTGACATCAGGGTAATGTGAGCTTGTAACGCAGAGAAGCAAAAGGAAACATATCCTTTTACAAGTCCAGCTAAACACTGTCACCCTCTCCAAAAAAGTTCCACTGATCTACCAAAAGTTTAGAGTTATAATAAATTTCCCCTTATTATGTTGCTTTAACAAAGGAAGTGAATTCTGTCCTTGTTTTTACAGCATGGTTCATTAGCACTCACAAAATTCCTGGAGCAAATCTGTTTTCCATCTTTGAACTTTCCATAACTGATTTAAAAAAAAGACCCAAACCTTCAATTTACCATCTCAGAAACAAAACCAGAATGATTACGCTGAAACACACATAGAAATCTTCCCAGACTTACAGATGTCTCTGCACCTGCTGAAAGGCTGGTGTAGACATACAGGTCTGAATTTTACACGCTGGGTTCTTTTTTTTTTTGGTTCTAGACATAATTTTTAATTCAGGTTGCATTATGCAGTTTGCACCACGTTATGCCGACACAGGACATGAAATTACACTAGGGAAACACTCTCAAACTCAGGTGCACTTAAGGAGAAATAGCAAGTCATTAATTTTAAGGTTCTAGACAATATTTTGTTCTACAAAAAACCTGCACTATAACATGACTAAGATGACTGATAGGTTTTGGTATATTCTGCCATGATTCCTGTATTGGCTGTATTATCCTCCACAGTGGGATGTTATAAGAAGAGTTTGCCTTAGGAGGGGTCCATGAGAAGAAAACTACACCTTAACAATTGACTTTTAAAGACTAATGTCAGGACCACGATATATATATTAAAAAAAAGCAGTTTACCTTTCTAAGTTCGATTAAAGCTCAGAAACAGGAACACAGAAGATTTGTTGCCAGGCTTTAAAAGACTTTTTATCATCAAAAAAAAAAGTTGGCAGTACTGTGAGGGAAGATGAAACTGGCACAGAAATGTAGTGTGAGTATCTAAGAACCTGAGTTCACAAGTGATCATCAGGCAAGGTTTCAGATACAAAAACATCATATGTTGCTCGTAATTCTTAAAGTAAGGAAAAATCCACAATAGCTTGCATTTATGGCTTTTGAGAGGATGGGGTATTCTCTACTAGTCAAAATCTTCAACATTTATAAGCAGAGGAGGTGAGATTTGGCTGAATTCCTGGCTGCAATACAGACTTATCAAGGTCCTTGGCTCACACTAAGAGTATGCCAATCGCTAAATTTTATCCGCAGAGAAAGAGGCACAAGGACTAAACTGGGGGATTAAAGAGTGGAACAGAGGAAAAAGGTAAGGGAAAACAGTCTTGTCTGCATCACTGGGACTCAAACAGCAGATCAAGAATCTGAAGGCAACTCATAAAGACTTTGAGAACTGATTTTAAGCCACATCAGGAGTAGGGTCGGTAGCAATGAATCCTTCTCTCTGAACAGGGAAGAGAGGCAGGTTTTCAAAAACTGTTTTGGGCTCTTATGGAGGCTAACAGAATAGTTTCTTCTCAACCAAACTGCACAAAGTGGGGACAGGAGGCAATGCTCCCTTTCATGAAACTGGATAAAGTTAAAGGCAGGTTTCACAGACACTGTTGTAGTTCTTCGACATTTAAACTACTTCACATATAAGAGATAACAGGCAGCTCTTGCTTTCCTGTGAAATATTGCACCAGAGAACATGACTGCATGTGTCAGTAGTTTCCTCCTGTTTTCAGGACTGAATAAACCATTAAAGTTTCAGTGCTGGCATAAAAGTTCCCTGAACATATATTTTTACCAGTCACGTGTAGAACATCAGTTTCCCCCGAGAAGCCTGATTATAACCCAATTTAATGTGTAAATTAAGCCAAACTCCCAGCAACAAGATGTTCAAACATCAAAAATAAGTTTTTATCAGGAGACAAACTGCAGTTGTGGACTGGTTACGTTTCTGCTTTGCTTTCAGGAGCGCTTCTATCACACAGTATGTCACAGTATTCAGGCAGAAAGGCTTCTGACTTTGATACAATTCAAACAAGTCCAGTGACAGCTGAAGCCTCTGACAAGCCTTCCCTCAGATCAGGGTGAATGAACTTTGCAGCTGCTTTCGAGGCTGGTTCTGCATTCAGATTTTTCAATAGGCTCTAACACAGATCCCAACACATGCATTCTTACCCAAAGAAACAATGAGTTTCTAACTCAGCTATAAATTGAGACTAGATCTGCTCAATACTGTGCAAAACCAGATTAAGCAAGGTCAGAATTAAACCATTAACATCTGCAACACAGACAAAAAGTAAAACCAAAATAAATATTCTCTGTAACAAAAAGAGAAAGTTGATAATGAAAAAGGGAAATAATTCTTTCCTTAAAAAAAACACAGCAGGAGATCTAAGTGTATCATCTAGACAGCTGTACCATTCTATAAAGTATTCTCATTATGATCACAAAAGCCTGACAACAATTCTCTATTTTAGACAGGAATAACAATTCTTTTGTTCCAGCTGCTCTTCAGCTGATGCCTTTCAAGTGGGGAACAATCATTTCAGTTTTCAGGGGAAGCCAGAAGAGATTACCTGTATTTCATCTCATAATCAAAGCTGTCCTGTTTGTAGTACAATCTATATTTGAATCTCATTTGCCTATCTGAAGATACTTCATATGCATTTAGCTTTAGACATTGTGTATTACTAAAACCCAACAAAGCAGGACCATACTCTGTTTCCTTAAAAGTAAATGCAATTTTTTGCTTTGATTTCAGAGATAACAGCATTGGGTCCTGAATGCAGACAGGAGGTATTAGGAACAAACAACACACTGTGGCTCACTGAGGTGCAGGGAGATAGCACATGGATTTCTGAAGCCACTAACAGCTCTGCCAAACCTGCAGAAAAGCTCTAGGAAGAGTTTCAGTGGTAAAAATAAAACAAAAACACCCCATCCAAACCCACCAAACACCAGTGCGGCCCCTCAGCAGACTCCCATTAGAGAAGGAAGGAACAAACACTTCTGTCCTGCACTTTACTCAATAGATGTGGGATGTGATGCAATCAAATGTGATGTTCCTTGCAACCATTACAGGCTGCCAGTTCTAGCAAATCTTCATCTCACTTGCATTCCCTGATATAAACGTGTGAGTAGTATCACTGATCTGCTTCTCAAGTCACCACAACATTTTTTAACGTGACATCAATCGCTATAGTGACTACCATAACCAAGTATTTCACTTAATCTTCTTGCACGTAATACAAAAGAGAATCTTTCTGTTTCTTTACTCACTATAAACGTAACAATTTGATGTTTATTTCTAAGTATACTGTGTGCAAACATTTTTGGATGATTGTGCTCAAGATTTTTCTTGAGATAAACTAGAAGAAAATGAGGTTGGAGCATTGCTTCCTGTAACAGTGTGTTTGACCATGGATGTTTTTTCCTTCATAAATACACGAATTCTTGCCAGCCAAGAAGGATTACTCATTCTAACCCAAAACCACCTACACTGGCTTTAAAACTGGGGCCAAATTCAAGTGTTTCTTTCTCTTCGAGTTTTGCTGCTGTAATTCAGCTGAAGATAAACGAGTGGTAAACATCATGTGGCAAAAACCATATATATGCTCTTCACCAAGCAAATATTTTTAGTTCAGTGGTGTTATCTACAGCTCAGCAGATCAAATCCAAGCAGTTCTGGCAGTAATCTTCACTATTCCACCGGAGTTTTTATACTACCACCACCACAGTAATTTCAATTGTGAGGGAAGCCACATGGTTAAAAAGCAGGTGGTTAATCAGCAAATTCTATTAAATGATTTGGCAATCTCTGCCCAGCCCTTGGAGGATAATCATGCTTGTCAGAAGAGCTGCCAGTGTGGCTGAGCATCCAGCTGGCAGGCTAGACCAATCAAGGAATAAGCAGACGAAGACACAAGAGATAACTTAGATTAAACTCCGATTGCCTGGCACATTCTGCGGGAGATAACGAGGACACGAGGCAAGAGAACCCAGCCCCCAGAGGATTTCACTCGCGTGGTAACTGTGTGCTCACTTTGCTGTAGCAGCTGTAAACACAGGGAAGGAAAAGGGTGGTCATAACTCCCTCTTGCCAGACCAGCAGCGGAGCCAGAAGTGCCTCCATAGACTTTACTCACTGCTGTCCTTAGGTGTTAATCCCAGCTGCTGTTACCAACACTGACTGTGCCCTCCTCTCAACTAAGAAAACACACAGGAAGAAAGAGGTGGTGAAAAATGCACCCTAGATTTCAGTTTTTATCATCTCTGTTGGGCACTTGGAAAAATCACCTCCTAAGCAACGAAGTCAAATGCCCTGCTGCTCTCAGCAAGAAGGGAAAGAACCATTTTGATATGATCACATAAATATTCAAGTAGCAAGTTGGGTTTTTTTACTTTCTGCAGAGCACTCACTACACCAACCAACTTTTAGTCTGATTACTTCAACCACTGTACTTCTCCCCTTAGCATAATTTATATCACAACACAAGCATTTTGGCACATAAATTAAGCTACCTCCAAAGAGACACAGATTAAATATGCTAAAAAGCTTTTAGCAGGTATAGGTTGACTGAGTCATTCATTGCATTTACAACATTGTGCTACAAAGCAAACTTAAAATGAAAAATACGGTGTGTCAAATAAAAGTAAACAATCTCTCCTTTTAGATACACTTATGCAGAAGCTGAAATGCTTGATCAAAATAAACTGACATCAAAAGTTCATAGCTTTCCAGCGAGTATTTCATGCTTTATATTATGCCAAAAGGATATTTTGAGAGGTATTTGGTTGGGGGATGAGTTGTTTTTTTGAATAACAGCTCCACCTTGTTCCAAGCAATTCTTGTGGTTTACACCAGTGTGGTTGGAAGTGACTGGGTGCAAGAGGAGCAC
Source organism: Lophotriccus pileatus (assembly GCA_035583135.1). Lineage (NCBI taxonomy): Eukaryota > Metazoa > Chordata > Aves > Passeriformes > Tyrannidae > Lophotriccus > Lophotriccus pileatus. The sequence continues at coordinate 15,452,933 of JAWWES010000150.1, forward strand.
AGAAGTGCCTCTGTGCTGCTCTCAGGGACTGCTTTGCCAGCTCAGTCAACCTGTATCAGTTTCCAGATGATGTCTTCACATTTTAAGAAGGACTTTGTTCGCAGAAATGATTTCTTTTTTATAAGGTATACTTGAAGTTTAAACACATTGCAATGTAGCACTCTTTGTGAGTCACCATCTTAGAAACTTCCACGCTTCTGAAGGAAGATGTGTCACAGTGTGACCAAGACAATCTTTCTGCCATGGCATTTTGCATGACAGCATCACCTGTTTGAGAGAGCAGAGCAGATGTTTTCCTGTTTGCCTCCTGCCACACTCTCAAGATCTTTACAAAGACTTGGGAAGACAGGAGTTACTCACAAAAGACACTCAATAACCCACCAGTGGGTTATTCCTCCAGTTACCATGAATTAATACACAGATAAGAGCACGGAAAAAAAAAAATAGGAGAATGGGACACAGGAGAAGCTTCTGGAAGCTTCTCACAGAAGCCACCCCTGTTGCCTCCCACTACCTTGCCACACAAATATATAAGCAACTCAGGACAAGGAGCAGAGCTTTCAGTTTGACTCTTTAAGTGCCATCAGAGAAATCGTGACATGTTTCCTCCCCCGTTTCCAAGTGGAGGCTTTAGTTAACAGCTTCTCTGAATCCCGTTTTCCCAGCATAAAACACTGCTCTGCTACTCAGGTTTCTGCCCAGCAGCTGCATCTGCTCAGAATGTCAGGTTTGCTACTGAAACTAAGAGCTGCCAGAGGGAAGACCTTGGCACCAGAGTTCTGCTCTCTGACCTTGGCCAGCAGTGTGACAACAGGGTCACAGTTCAGAGACAGAATACTTCTCACTGAGACAGACAAGTGTATATATATATATATATATATATATATTTATATATGCTATTCCACTTGAAAGGTGTCTTGAAAAACTGAAGTCTTTCAAGACTTTTGCTACCTAAAAGTTTAATATAACACAAGGCAGTCCAAGGGGCACCAGGGCACCAAAACACCTGCTTGTGAAAGGTAGATGCTGTTCACTGAAGTCACAGCTTGTCAAAAAAAGCACCCTCACAAATAACTTTTCCCTACAATTTTCTAAGGCTTACAGCTAGGTACAGCTTTAGGTATTTCAAGCGTATTGGGCAGACTTTTACTAGTCCCAGAACACTCAACTTGATCACTGGCATCATCAGCTGTTCTGACCAAACTTGCCTTGCTCTTCCCTGGATTAATCTGTCCAAGGGTCATAAAATTGCTGTCTTGGAGAAATGAAAATAAACTCAATCCAAATGTAACAGCTCTCTTAGTTCCAAAAGTGGCCAAAATAATTCATCAAGTTCATACATCTCATTGCCCTGAGCTGCAGTCAGTGAGGTTTGGCACTGGTTCACTCTCCAGAAGATGTCCCTGCCTCAGATGTAACTAAGCCCTAAATTCTTAAAAAGATGCAGCATGTTCCTCAGAACACACAGGGAGTGACATCACTTTGTGTGCCTTGTCACAAAACCCCAGAGACACGAGGAGACTCAGCCTCATGTCCCTGGATCAGCATTTTTCCCCCTCCATACACATGAAACCCTGTCTGGGACCAGCAAGGACACAGAACAGCAGGGCTGAAGGGCAGCAGAGAGGAATGGCTGGGGAATCACACGTGTCCTGAAGTCTAATCCATGGCAGGTCACCTCCATAAAGCACGCAAAGCTTGGATCCTAATTTCTCACACAGAACGCAGAGTTCACGTGGGGACAGCACATTAACTTAAGAGACAGCTTAAAAGGTGCACCAGCATGACTGAAAGCAGTGTGCATTTAAAGTCTGTGATACTATTATTTTAGAGCAAATCCTCTCCCAGGGATGATTTCAAAAGACTCCACTGAAAAATATCACAGGAAGTGATTAATATGCTAATAGTCATTCAAAATGCAACACAATTCTTTCCACACCAGGGAATTGGTTTGATTTCCCTTTCTAGAGACAGAAGTAATATATTGTTTTAAACATAGATAAGTCTAATTTTAGAACATATGGACTCTGCCATGTGGCTGTTTACTTAGATGGGGTGCTTTAATTTGCTTGGCACTTCCTTGTGTTTAGGGTGTCTTTCAGGATAAGGAAGAGATGTATGGACACATTGTGGGCTAAAACAGAATATAATTAGAAAGCAAGAGCTTTTCAAGATCCTTATTCATTATACCCACAACACTGAACACATTATCTTGCTCTGCACTCTATAATAGAACACTCAACATACACTAAAAGACAAACCAAGAGCAAAAATAGCATCATGAAAAGCCCTCCATATGTGTTTTCAGTGAGAGGCACCATGCAAAGGCAAGTCAGCTGCAGAGAAACCAAGGGAGTGTGTATTTTTCATATATAAATTCTGTCTTATCTGTTTAGAAAAAAAACCCACTAAGCAGATCCCTTAGGAGCTCCCACCAGTTCATCAAAAAATAAACAAATATATGCTGAATATAGCAATTATAAAACTGTTTATTCACTAAATATAGATATATAGACTATTTTACTCAAAGATTCCCCTAAAAATGAGTTAAGACTTAGGCATAATTGAGTCAAACTAGTCAAGATCAGGGCTTGCAGGATGCAGGTCAATTGTGTAAGGCAGAAAGGTGGATGTTGAGCCAAAAATGGCACAGTGGAGTTTTAATGAATGAAAAGATAGCTGCCATCTGGAGGAAACCCTGCACGTGGATCCAGCAGAACCACAGTTAAAATCAGTGTACCTGAAACCTACACATGACACCTTCAAGCACCATTTCCTGCAGTCCCAATAAAAATTCAGATCAGAATCCCATATTTATGTCTGTAAATAAAAGCATGAGCCACACACAGCCACCAGAACCCGGGAAATAAAAATACTCTGAACTTAATGCCGTGGGTTCAGGTGGGATCCCCTGAAGGTGCATAAAAAAAAAAAAAACTGTTCAAAGAGCAAAGCACAGACCTCTGTCTCAGGAGAGATGTTCCACAGATATATAACCCTGAATTAAGCTGCTTCATACCGAATTCTTCCCCACATTTCTCCTTTGTTAATTTAATACTTCATTATTCTTTCAGAACATTTCAGCACATGGCAGAACATAGTTACTTTAGTCTGAAATGTGTCCAAAAACTAATGTTACTAGAAGACTTTTAATATCATTCATCAGTTAACTGCTCAGTTACATAAACATACTCTCTGTTTAAGAAGAATCCAGAACCATTTGGTCATCTGTTTTATTAATATAGATCAGACTTATAGAAAATATGATAAACTCCTGATGTTGCTAAACTAACAAGAACTTTGTGCAGATAGCTTCTACAATATGGAATTTACATACAATTATAAAACATAAGCAATGGAAGTCACAACTTCTGTGCAGAGAGGAGTGGGATGGAATTGTAATTCAAAGTCCTTCCCAAAGAGGAAGGTAACAATGTTAATAAAAATCAGCATATCAAAGTGTGTTTGCATATCAAAAGATAACTCAGCCCCAGCTAAACAGTGTTCATTTGCATTCTTACAAATTCCCAGAATTAATCAAGCCACAATAAAAAACTTCCCTAACTTAATTAGCATGAACAAAAGGGAAGTGGAAGTCCCTGCATATTGCTCTGAAGACTCATTAGTGCTCAACAGCATCCTGATAACGTTCAAGTGCAATCAGAGAGGGGTACCAGAGCAGAATACATTCTAAGAGACAGAGTCCCAAAAGCAGAGGGCTGAAATGCTGCCAAAAGACACTGCAGAGAAACACAATGTGAGGTAACAGCTTCATGCTTGGCATACTCTCTGCAGAACAGCTGCTTTTGTTTGATGCTTTTTCTTTTCCCCTGTAAATTTATTCCAGTTTTGTAACCACTTCACTAGAACGAAATTCACTGCTCTGAGTTTTTTTAAATTGTCAGCAGGAGAAATTCCAACTTACTTTTACTTCTTTGAAATTAATCCTAATCACATGGAGATGCAAAAATATACCGTAGCAGGCTGAAACTTGAGTCAAGGTTGAGAAGCTGCTGAGTCAAAGTGTCTCTGCCTTTAAACTGACAGGGTCCCAGGTTGGAGCAGGAAAATGCATGAGGAGATGAAGCCTTAAGAATTGCCTGTGACCCCCTTTCCCATCCCACTGGCCACTCATCCTGGGAGGAGGTAGAAGAGTCAGGAATGAAGGAATAAAGTTGAACCTGGGAGGATGTGGGGAATGAGGGGAGGGTGCTTTTAGTTTTATATTTGTTTCTCACCATCCTAGTCTATTTTTAATTGGCAACCCAAGTCAAGCCTGTTTTGCCTGTGACAGTAATTGGTGAGTGACCTCCCTGTCTCTACCCTGACCCTTGAGCTGCTTCACCTTACTTCTTCCCCTGCCTTGTTGAGGAGGGTGAGTGAGAGGGGCTGGGTGAGTGCCTGGCAGCCAGTCGAGGTTAATCCACCACACAGTCAGAACCCAGCTCTCCTGATATGTTTACAGAGGGGTGGCAGTTCTGATGAAGGATAAGTCTGAGCCTGCCTTGAATTGAGGCCTCTATGGCCAATTTATTGCACCATTACCACCCTCTGCATCTTGCAGTTCTCACACACTCCTGAGGGCAAGGACTCATTTACTATGGCAAAGGAAACAAGAAACAACATTTGTGTAAAGGATGAATCACATCCTCAGTTATAAACTCATACAATTACTCTACCTGTGAAGAATGCCTTGGTGTGCAGGGCTGGGAGCTAAGGTGTGCTATAAAAGAAGAATGCTGAATATGATGCTCTACAAGAGTAGGACTGAAAATAATACATATGCAAGATACCTATGAAGCAAATATGATTTTAAGCAGATTAATTGCCATGGGTTTAGAAGGTTATCATAAACCAGAGGAACTTTCATCCAACAACCAAATATTTCTATTCCTGCAATTTGGTTTCATTAATTGTTTTTGGTTTTCAAACAAAAACCACCAAATAGAAACTCCAATTTAATTTGGCCCTGACAGAAGAAGCTTCAGAGCAGTCTCAGTACTTCACTGTAATTGCCACACAGGGGTACCAGAGGTGTCTCTTGTAGCCTGAGAAATTAGTCCTGGTAATCAAGCTGCTGCAGCAGTGCCAAGGAACTTTGGTGGGAATACCTTTGTGCTTCATTTGGCACAGGAACGCAGTTCTGAACAGAGCCTCACAAACACCCCCACTAGAGTGCTCTGTTGCACCCTGTAGCGTCTCCAACCACGTGAGCTGACTCCCTTTCAGCTGAACAGAGCCTGGAAATCCACTCCAGCTGCAACGAAAACCCAGGCTAGGGTTAATCTGAAATTAAAAACAAACAAGCAAACAAAAAACCACTGAAACCAACCAAAAAAAAACAACCTCACACAATGTCAGAAATGGGAATAGCATGGAAACCAAGCTTTGAGCAGCAGTTGTTTCCCACTGGCCTGCACACAGTCTAGCACCTATGCCCAGTGCTCCCACGGGACCCTCTTTCCCATTCCATACCACACCAACCAGCCACAGAGTGCACAGGGCCACTGTCACAGCTCACACAGACCTTTTCTAGTCTGTGCCAGGCGTTTTCCTGATGGCCTGTGAAGCTGCTCCATAACACCACAGCCCACCTGGGAAGCCCACACTGCTGTGCTGGAGTCCCACCACGTTCTTGGCATCTTTGGATACAGCAGGTCCTGCTGATGGTGAGTGCCCAGCACCTTGCTGCAGCTGGAAGAGTTCCATGAGTTATCCATTTCACAGAGGAAAAGCTGCTCTGCAGTGGAATGACTGGCAAGCAGCTGGAGCAGAGGGCATTCCTGAGCAGACAGCCTGAGGGGGGGGAAAAAATCCAGAAATCTGGGCTTGCCAAGACAGAAAGAATCGTATTCTCAGCGTGGGAACAGAGCAAAAGGTTCACTCTAAGACATTTAATTCAACAGTTATTCAAAGTATCCTGCATTGAGCCACAGGCCAGGGGATGACCAGTGTATGACAGAGAAGACACTGTTTTATAGCACATTAAATATTGTATAAACAGTGTCAGTATCCAGCAGTAACCTGAAGCCACTCACTGGCTTTTCAGAAATAATGGCTTCAAGCCATTTATCTAGATTTCCTAACAAAAACAGTCAAGACAAAACCCTATGAGATAATTTAGTCTCTTTCTTTATCAAGTTTATCCATGCTGATTACAACAAATCCTAATTACTTCAGCTAAGCCATTTTAATTGAAAGCACAATCCTAGCCTGCTGAGTTAATAAAAGAAAAAATAAATCAAATGTCTGTGTGTAAGAGAAATATTTTTTTTTAGGACAGCTGAACAGTATTATTGTGGATATTCAGTATTTTTCTGCAGGGCATTAATAGTCATTTATTTGCCATTAAGAAGACAAAACAAAAATAGAAAATGGGTTAGAAAGCCACGAACACATCAATGTAAAGACAGAAACTGGCAACTCAATCTTTCTGTTGCCCGAGGATGTTAAAATGGCAAAGAAAACAAAAACCCATTAACTATGGTGGAAGGGGAAAACTAACAGTGCCAAGTAAGAGTTATGAGCTCAAGCACTTGTAATCAATGCAGGAAATAAAAGCAAATACAATAAGATATCAATAGCCAATGTGGTCAGAGAAAATAACACTGGTGCAGTTAAGGGAAATAAAGCATTTTAAAATACAGTGGAACAAAAGGAACCTCAAGTCAGATACAGGTTATGGCTAAATGCAGTTGATAAAATCCTAAACAAGGAGACAGACTAAGGAAAAGTACAGTAGATACTTTCTATCCCCAGCAGATACTCGTGGACCTTTTTAAAAAAGACCTGTGTCCTGCCTATCACACATGCAAGAGAAAGATTACTGTCTGTGACAGAAGGAGGAACCCACTTAGACTCTGCATTTTCCAACTGGTGCATCTGAGAGATTTGCACTTATGAATCTGTAAAGCAACATTTAGATAAACAGATAAGCCTTCTAAACTCCAATGCTTAATAAATTCAACAAACTGTGGAATTTCACGAGTCTTGGAGGACTCCCTGGGTAGTTTCAAGATGTAAAAATGGCACGATGGACACCCATGGAGTTACAGTCTGGATAACACGATATTTACTCCCACAGAACAGTTACTGTGAATCTCATAAAGAATTAGAAGCTAAAATGTAATTAATGACAGTCAATATGGTTTCATAGTCTTTCTATGCCTAAGTCTTCTCAAACAAACCTGTAAAGCTGACGAGACTACTCGTCTGGTAGATCAAACTATACATGATGTGCAACAGCCAAGGGTTCAGCTACTTCTTCACCCAGAGGGTGGGCAGGCACTGGAACAGCCTTGACCAAGTGCTGTTCAACATTGTCATGAGTGATATAAAATCTCGGCTGATAAAGTTTGCAGTTAACACAAAGTTCAGTAGCATAAAAATGAAGATGGGTAATAAAGAACACGGGACCATCTGAATTGCCAGACAGAAAAGTCACAACCCAACTAAGCCTGTTTTAACACAGCCAAGCACCAGGTAGTGGTGGCAGGATTATAGCACACAGACACAGCAACTGGTTCAGCCTGACCTCAGGGCATGTCTGGAGCGCCCTTCATAAAGTGGAAAATAACCATTAAAAGCTGGGTAATGACAGTGATTATGCAGATAGTACTAGGAAAATGTTAGAAAACCACATCCATGCAGAAAAGGAGTTACACAAAGGACAGAATCAGACAGGAATGAATTCAAAGGACAGATATAAAAATAACCTGGAACAGCAAACTTCACGACGAGGGGCAAAAAAAAGCTTAAGAGATACAAGAAAAAAAGTGATTGCCCTGAGATAATTTCACAATTAAGTAAATGAAATAAACCTAATTGTGAGCATTTCTTCCCTCTGATGCAAGTAAAAAAATCCAATGGCTAAAGGTTAAGGCTTGCAAAGTTCAGCCTTAACATTAAGATATAATTTGCTAATGTAGAAGGTGAGCAGTGTCACACATAAATGGAAAATGCAGTGGGGGGGACTATATCAGTTCAGGTTGTTGAGGCAGTCAGTTCATTTCAGTTCATCTTCACAGACGTGAGCAAATGAAGCAAACTGGTGTTTGAGCTGGAATCCTGAATACAGGTTGTGAATGTAAGGGAGGACACCAAACAGCAGGAGACAGAATGGTCAGTGGCCAGGTCTCTGCATTACACTTTTATCAAGTCCTGCTCATTTTGTAACATCTTGCACCCACTGATATTTGCAGCAGCATCATTAGGACTTGCTGTCACAGACACGTAACAAACATTTGGGGAGTTTTACGTTGCTCTAAAAGAGATAATCACAGCTGAGAGAAACAACCACATAACACCTGATCCCTCAAAAAGAAAAAAAAAAAATAAATCTTTGAGCAGTTACCTTAGACACAAATGAATTGCTGCAGAAATGCTGCCACCCAGCTGTGAAAAAGCACAATAAGAGCCTCAGCTCCTACCACAACTCAGCTAAGTGGAAAGCTGCTGAAGTTCACTGACTTTCCAGCTGTTTGAGCCTTTGCTAAGCATGGCAGTAAAGATTCAGTAAAAATCAGTTCTGCCAAAGAAAGGTGAGCATATGTATTTACTTACAATAAACAAACTATGTAACCCTACAGACTGTGACAACTTCTGAACACACTTAGAATGTATATCTGATGTATTTTACTTTATGCCATAAAAGACCCTTTTTTCATCCAGGCACTATATTAAAATATAATCTTTAAAAGCTGATGTGATTTGGATAGTGGCAACGTACCCCATTTGAGAGAGATGAAAAGGTCCTTTTTAATGGGGAGAAAACCAAAAAGAAAGTTCAGATGCAAGTTTCAAATATGTAATAATATTCAGCACATGGCAAACCCAATTTCATTAGCACTATTTAGAAGCTTCTACTGAGAAACCAATTTCCAGATTAAATTAATAACTCACAGATGACTATGAATGCCTGAGTAGTGATTGGAGAGTCAGATGTTTCACTTCCATGTAATTCCTAGGTAATTTAGAGAACAAACAACTAAGCCTCTAACATATTTAAATACTAAATCTCAATTACCATATCCAAACCTGGCATTTAAGACCAGGAAGAATTTTGTCTGCTCTTGACTCATTTAAAATAAAGATTAAAAGTCAACAAATGAACAGTGAACCTGGAATTTTAAGTTCCTTTACCCTGCTGAGTAAATCACAGAATGCCCTGGGTTGGAAGGGACCCTAAAGGGATCATCTCATTCCAACCCCCACTATGGGCAGGGACACCTTCCACTGGACCAGAAGTTTTGCAGAACAGATGTGAATTACTGCCAGAAGGTTTACCTAAGTAATCCAAGAGATCTCATCCAGGCTGGTGCTCCTGCAACACTTGAGCCTAATTTAATAAGAAACAACCTATTAGTGCACAAGTGCTTGCTCCTCTTCAGGCTCTCCAACAGACTGCAGGCACCAAGTGGGAAGCACTGCAGGCCCATCACATCCAGCCTGCAGTCCCATGTCAGCAATTACAGTTCCAACCAGAGAACCAGGAACATGTTGTAGTTCCTTCCTCACCATCCACAAACCCCTTGAAAAATTCTTTCACAAGCACAGGAAAACATATGATTACTAATAAAGAAAGTAGAGGGGGCTGTATAAGCCAGCAGTTTAATATCTCATTTCTTTACTCTAGAAGAAAGCACAAAGAATAAATGCAATTGTGGGAGTCATTCATGTAATAACTCAAAGGGATCAGGTTTCAGCCACAGTTCCCTCCATGTCATGCCTGTATCATGAAATTCTTATTTTGCATGGTCACTGCCATTTTATCTTGTATTCAGGCAAGTTATGCTCCTTCTGCTGGAAGTATTCTAATGGCAATGCTGATTAAGTGGTAACTGATAAAGTTTCATTGCTTCCTAACAAGTGGAAATAATTAGCAATAGGGTAATAGGCTAATGCAGCTCAGGAACATAAAGGGGTGTTCGTAAAACCAAGTAGAGATGATTACTCACAGTTACAGAGGGTTGTTCAAGCTGTTAGTGCACCTACTCAATTGCTACCTTTCACAAGAGAGCTGAGACACATGGCTGTGTCCAGGCAGCATCACAGAATGGCTGAGGTACCTCTGGATCCTCCGCACAGAGCAGGGTCAGCCAGAGCAGGTGGGTCACGACTCTGTCCGGGTGAGTTCTGAATAGCTCCAAGGATGGAGACTCCACATTTGGGCAACCAGCTCCAGTGTTCAGTCACCCTCACAGGAAAAAAAAATAAATCTTATATTTCCTGTATTGCAGTTTGTGCTTATTGCCTCTTGTTTCATCGTTTACTGCCTCACCGAGCACAACTGAGAAGAGTCTGCCTCTATCATCTTTACTCTTCCCACCATCAGGCATTTTCATTATGCACATGGATAAGATCCCTCCAAGCCTCCACTTTTCCAGGCTGAATAGTCCCAGCTTTCTCAGCCTCTCCTTATGTGCAAGATGCTTCAATCTCTTATCTCCACAGCCCTTCCCTGGACTCACACCAGTCACTCCTCTCAACTTTGTATCCCTTGCAAACTTGCCAAAGGGGCATTGTCCTGTTATCCACGTCAGGAATGAAGAACTCCACTGGCCCCATCACTGACCCCTGGGTACACACCAGTAACTGGCCTCCAGCTGGACTTTCTGCTGCTCATCACAGCTCTTTCAGAGCTGCAGTTCAGCCTGTGCTGTGAACCACTTTGCTTTTTGAAAGGCACTCAACATTCAGCAAGGCAGAAGATGAGTTTCACCTTTCTGTACAGTAGCCTCACAACTGCCAAGTTGAGGCAGCACCACTAATTACAGTTCTGTTGACATTTCAGTTCCTTCCCATCAGTTAAGAAGCAAGTCACAAGCATCAGACACAGCTTTAAGCTGTTCTTGCATAAGAACCTGCATTATCTGTGTCACCAAAACAGCAGGTTTTTATGATCAGTGACAGCTTCTCTACCATGAACATAATTATCCACAACAACAATTCTGTGCAGCATCAGTGGGATGTTAGAGACAGATAACACTCATATACTGCACTTAAGAGATGGATTCTGCCCCCCAGAACCTGTGTGATTCCTCTGATCTCAACAGCACCCCAAGGAACAGTGAGAAATCACACAGCAGCTTCCTGTGGACGGGAAGGAACACATCCAGAGGCAATGCAGCCTCTGTAGATGTGTCTGTGGGATTACATCCCTTTGTCTTGCAGTACTGCCCCGACTGAAAACTGCAAGATTCCTCTTCTTGAGAAAAATCTTCTCCTTCTAAACAAAATTGGGACTTACCCAGCTATTTAGGAGTTCAGAGTTATGCAATCCCTTTTTGAGACTTAAATCATTAATACAGCAGCAGGTTTTCTTATGGCAAGGACTGCTTTGATAGCAAAGTAGGTAGGCTAAAAGAAAAACAACCAAAAAAAACCAGCCAAACAAACAAACAAAACCCAGAAAGCAAGAATTTTAGTATTAAAAAACACATGCAACTGCAAAACCTAGGAAAGTTTGCCTATTTTTCTGCTATTCTTACAGTTCAGGAGATAAGTCATAACTCCATCACATTCCACACTTGCAGCTTTGGGCAGTCAGCAACTTATGTACTCAAGGAACTGTTGGGAGCACAAATGCATGATGCCCACACAGAAGCATGAAGAACATAACATGACTCAGGGCACATCCCAGCCAGGATGTCACACAGGTCATTATTCATAGGCAAAATCATCAGGGCCACACTACGAATTTCACATGATTTCCAGTGAGCACGTCACAGACCACATCTTTTAAGCAACATTTCAATAAAAGATGAGCTTTTCCCCAGTTCCACAACTGCATGTCTGAACCACAAAATCCCACAACAGAAATATCTTTAATAATCTAAACACATGGATTCTAACCATAGGGTGCTGCTCAACCTCTTTGCCCACACAAAATTCAAGTTACTTAACAGAGCATTCCTATTGCACCTACAGCCTTAAATTTTTGTGTATATGAAGCAGAAAAACGTAGCCACAGATAACAAGGCATTACAAAATGCACAGATGCAGGAATGTTTCAGAGAATAACCAAGAAGCCTGTTGATATTTTTTTTAAACCAAAGCTGTGTTGCAATTTGATCCATTCTCCGAACTTGTTTTCCTTATAACTGATCCTCTTTAGCCAAAGGAAATAAAGGTCAAGTGACATATGGTCCTACATGGCACAGTCCAGATGAGCTAGAAGGCAAGCTCTTTTTCACGATTCTGTTTACAAATGACATGTTTTTCACTTCATTTGTTGTCCCTATTTCCTTTGACACATGCAATGGCTTTAACTACCACCAGCTGCCTTGGAACAGGGTTTCTTTCAGCTGTTCCCATGAAGCCAGAGGACTAGAGGTCTGCAGTATATGCAAGCTTAGAGTTAAGGCAGAACTGCAGGTTTTAGTAGCCCTGTAATACAGTATCCTAATCTATTTAAGCAGTAACAACCCTCCAGGTTGATCAAAAAGCACCACATTATGCCACTACTGGAGCTGTTTTATTAAATCAAAAGATATCCAATAAGAGCTGGAAAAAGAACCATCCACTGCCCATGGGGTGTATCATTACTGGGAGCTGTGACAGAGCACCATGTCACAGCAGGATCTCCTACAGCACACACCTGGCAGCTCAAAGCACTACAGTTTATTTAATCAAATAAATCCAGCCCTTCGTGCAACAGCTTAAAGCTTCTAAAACGGCCTCACTCAAAGAAATCCCATGAAAATATTATTCCCACTTACACTGCAGCAGCCAGCTCCCCTACTACACTTTGTCACAATTTTCCAGCTAACCATCACAAATCTTTCATTGACAGGTTTTTCAAATTTTCATTTATGTGAGTGGCAACAAGACAAAAGAATCCATCCTTTTCTGCCTACTGTTCTGTTCACAAGTTCTGCAACTGTGGTGCATCATTTTTATTCCTTGTTACTTCACTAATTGTTCCTAGCAGATATGTACAAAGTTATTTTGCACAACAGCTAGATAATTACCGTGTTAGACTCCCACTGCTGCTTATTAATTATTTTCTGCTGTTCTCATTGAGAAAGCTGGAGTCGTTAGAATGCACCAAAATATTCTGCAGCTTTCAAGCTGTGATTTCTTCGGCACAAAATTTGGTACAAACACACTGTTAGAAAAATGTTAGCCACCTCTGAAACCAAATATTAGATAAAGAAAAAAAAATAGTTCACATCCTTGGCTTTGTACAGAAATCCTGGCAAAGCATTTTGAAGCGTTCTTAGCACAGGGGGTGTACCTGCCAAGAGAGGAGTGGGTAAGCCCAAATACCTTCAGGAGTGAAACAACATTCCTATAACACGAACTACCTTTACTGACACCGCCACTGCATGAGAAGCAAAAGCCACAAACAGCAAATATGTGCGTTTTTATTCGATGGAATAGAAAATACCTCATTCCCGTGCAGCTTGGCCAGATCCTGGGAGCCTGGGGCCCTTTGGAAGTATCTGAAAACAAACCAACCAAAAATAAACTATTGTGAAGGAAAAAAAAAGCACAAAACCTTCAGGTAGCAGCAGCATGCTGTTGTGTGGGATGTCTGACCCTTCAGATGTCACTCCTGGGGTCACACTCCCACCACCCCAGACCATCACTGATTCGATTTATCAGTGTTATCCCTATTCCCTCTGTTTGACTGAATAGGTTTCATGATGGTGGTCTGACTGTGAAATGGATGAGGTGTAAGAACATATAGATGCAGATTAATTTATTTTTTCTAAACAGAAGCAGCTTCTAGTCTTGAAGATGGATCATTGTAATCAGAGAACCTGCGTGTTTGCAGACAGCAAAAACAGTTCCCTAATAAAGTAGTATCTGCAGCTCTTAAATATTTTAAAAGCAGCTTTAAAAGCAATTAAAAGCCGAGATGCAATTGAGACATAAAACCCAGATACTTCTTGGCACACATGCCCTTGAAGGACAGGTACAGCTTCTTGTCATTACTAATTGTGTAAAGTCATTGAATCAAAAACGAGCATATAAGATTTAAGACAAGACAAAGTCTGTCAATAACAAATAAATCATTCATATCCTAAAATCAGCATGGCCAAAAGTAGCTGGCAGATGTTCTCTAAGACCATGCAGCAATTCAGCATAGCCACGTGCTTGGTGTCCACTCTGTGCAGAAGTCACTGCTTGGACCATAGGAAGGCTTTTTAGCTCTTTTAATTGATTATATCTCTTCCCACCATAAAACTCCCACTTTTTAATTAGGCACCTAAGCTAGCCAAAGTCTTTGGGTTTGGTTTTTTTTTTTTTTGGTCATGGAGTAAGGAGGAAGTGCCTTAAGCAGCAACAGCTCCTAGACAACGTCTGCTGAATAACCACAGTCCTGTGCTGCACACCACAATCTTCCAGCGCTGCTGCCTCCCTGCCAGCACACCTACAGACTAAACTGAACTCAGGCACAACAGGTCACTTCAGGATGAAGCTGCAGCAAACACACTTGGCCAAGTGCCCACATTCCCTTTCCTCCACACAGCCCCCCTGGCGCTGGTGTCAGATGCTCAGAGAGCACGTGTGAGCCTGGGGAGCATCTTCTGCCAAAACTTTGCAAAGGGACATCACACAACAAGACTTACTGTCTCCAGAGCAACTCTTCAGCTGGTTTCAGCTGGGCTTAAAGGGAGAGGAATTAGGCAGTCTCAAGTAGTGTTATTCTATGTTGGTATTTCAAGAAATTACTGGGAATGGGACAGATATTAGCATCTCCCAGAGTTGCTGTTGCCAGATGTGGCTGACAACGTTTTACTGCCTGTTTTAATAGTAACTGGAGCATTTGCAAGACAGTTAAATCTTCACATTTTTCTCCCAGCCCCCACTGAAGAGCTCAGTTCTGATTCCAAGATCAAGAGGGAACATTTTAGCTCACAGATCTCCAACAGAAACTGGCTGTCACAGTAAAGATCTGTGGAATTTCCCAGACCCTGAGAATCAGCCCCCACTATTTCAGGCACTATATCATACCCTCCTTTTCATGAACTTTTTAAATACCATCTCAAAGGCAGTTAACAGTTGTGTCCCCCTTGCTTTCACTAGAAGTCTTCTTGGGATCATCTATTTTTAGGCTCATTATTTACAGATTTCATTACACCCTATTTATTTGTACCCACTTGTGCTTGCAGAAATACTGTCTTCCCATTTGACTGGTTTTTTTTCTCTCTCTCTGGTACTTAACTCCTTGATGTACCAAAGAAAGCAATTATACCCCTCACCCTTTTTCTTTTTTTTTCTTCTTTTTTTTTTTTTTGGCAAGTTTTACAGGCCAAACTTTTCCAGTTATTTATTAAATAGGCAATCCATTCCCTTGATCATCCTTCTCTGTACCTGTTAAAGTTTAGAGTTCATTACCCTTGTGTACAGTGAGTGTAGAGGAAATACCTCACTAGAAGGACTGCAGCTGCTTCCTCACACAGCCACTTAACATGAAGTAAAGAAACCTTGTTCTTGGGAAATTCACCCAGACCTCACTATCCTGCTCAGGAAATCACTTGGAAAATTTCCACAGGTGTAAGGAGCAGTTAAGCAGCCTGTGCTGTTGCAGTGAGCCTCAGGGGGTTTACCAGTTCTACAAGTACCCAGGTAGAATGCAGGGTCTGTTCATTGTGCTGTGCAGGGGGGCATGTTCTAGAAATAAAAGGTATAAAGGAAGATGAAAAGGGACACTGAGTACTAAAGTACTACAATGAAGAAGGAACTGCAAAGTTACACTCAGAAACTTCCTAGCTATGCAGAGCCAGCCCCCTCCTACCATTCTCAAAAATACAGATGGATGTTGATTGCTGGCACCTTAACATCCTTCAAGCTGCATGCAAGCTCAGAGCACACAGACTCAGCTGAGACATCCATTAGCAGCTGGCCACTGGATCATTTTCCCTACAGACTGATGTTGGCCATTTGTACTTTTCATTTCTTGATAGAGCTCTGCATTGTTTTTCCTCTTGCTTCTATGATTTACAAGCTTTGCATGAAAAACTGTAAAGTAATTCATTCTTCAGGTGATATGTAGTACAAAAATTTTCACAGAGGGAACTGGGTCCCCAGAGAGAAGCGCGTTCCAAGCTGGCAAAATTGCTTATTATACAAGATAGATACAGTACTTTTTGTGAGAGATGTCTTGCGTTCAAACACACTTTAGCCTTATCCACAGGAAGAGACCATTTTTCTCCACTGAAACAACCTGGAATGATACCCAAATCATAAGTTAACTTCCCACTGGCACCACAGATTAGCTCACTGCTTTCCTTCCTGGCCTTAGCCTTTTTTTCAGACCCCTGTTAGTGTGGGTTAGAAATAACTTGTGAACAGACTAATCAACAGAAAGCTGATTAGGAGGAGGAGAGAAAGATACTGTGCACCAAATAAAGCAACTGAAAGAAAATCTCAGTCCCAAGAAGTTTATGGTTTTTTAACAGGACTAAGGCTTTGTTCAAAGCATGAAGTCACCTTTTTCAACACTCTGAAAAGACAGATTTTTTACAGGCACTTCTTATAGAAATAGGTATCTGCTCGGTTTCTCTGGGAAGGGATACAGCAAGAAGCCACTACTTCTCACAAGGCAAGATCCTCCAAGACAGAATTTCTGATGAGTTCACATCCAGATGGAGCTGTAAGTCAGAGGCAGGATATTGTTTACAGTCAACTGCTGGTATTATACCTTGTAAGAAGCAGAGGTTGCTCAGTAGTGCCTGTAAGGTTCTCAGGAGGAGCAACCCCAGCCTGCAGCATGAATATCTCTACAGTATGATGACCCAGCATGATATGGCATACAGATCTCAGGTGTCCTGGTGCAGCCCAGGAACCTGAAGCACTGCTCACAGGTTAGAGCAAAGCAGCTGGAAGCAGCAGAGCACTGGCCAATTGCTTACAGAAGTTGCTATACAGGCCACAACTGCCCTTGCTTTGACCTCCTTCTACAGCTACTCTTCACTCCAGTTTGGTCATGAAGTCTAATTTATACAATTTTAAAAGCCAGAATAAACAAGGGTAAGAGCGTCCATCTCCCCTGCATGCTCTAGGAAGTGCCATTACCTCACTCAGCAGCTACTCACTCAGCCACTCCCTCCAGAATCCAGGTGCTTGTGGCACAAGAACATGCTATGCTATGTCACACTGCACTGTCACCATTCCAGACCCTCACTGCAGAACCTCCATCTTCTTCATGTGACAGTGAGGTGGAGAAAGTTTTCATTAGCAGGAATTTACTTAGAGGGGGGAAAAATTATATATATATTAATAGAATGGAATTTGTTTCTCCTGAACCTGCAGACGATGCCTCCTAGTAACCAACTCTGAAAAACAACACTTCAAATACAAATAAAATTCACACTTGAAATCCCTCCTTACCCAATGCAATGACATAAAATAGTATCTCTTTCAGGGTGTGCACATCCCCTATCTGGTGTTCTCAGGGTAGCTACTCCAAGTTATATATTACCATAGGACTAAAACAAAAACCTACACAACTTTCCAAGGTTACTTGGCAAGAAACTGTAAATTTTACATGCTATTCACTTTTGGAAGATTTAGTTGGAAATAAAAACAACAGCTGGCCTGATACTCAAAACTGTCATACAGCTCAATACCATGGGGGACCACCCAGTCAGTGATAAAATGTTTTATTATATCAGCTAGAGCTGAGAAATGTAAAAGCCATTCTGTAAATTTAATCACTGGCTGTTGGAAGAGCTGAAGAAAAACCTCTCTGTTCATTTCAATAGGAAAAAAAAAAAAGTCTGGCTTATAAATGATGGGTTACAAACACTGTGCAACTAGTTCTGTAAATTCAGCATCTTTCAGCAAATTTGCATTTTAATTTCGGGACTCAGAGCCACTCACCATCTCAGGTGGGATTAGTCCAGTACCTAATGCAATGACTCTTCTAGCAAAAAATAGTACATTATTTTTTTACTCACTTTGGGACTTTGGATTAGCGCAGCATGGTGCAGTACAAGCACACAGTAAAGCACAAACAAGTAAATGCTCCCAAATCTCCTGCTAATACTAATAAAAATATCAAAGTAGCACACAGTTGTGTTGTTTTATTCAGTGGTCCAGCAGCACAGTGCAATAATGTGATTTATTGAACTATTTACTCAAGAGACTCCTGCAACAACAATATATTCAGAAACTCCCAAGACAGTCTCACCAGTGGTGTTTGAAGATTGTCTATTTATGATATTTCACAATGTCTTCACAGAACAGAGGTTAAAATGCCTGGGTGTATCTTCCCTGCCTCACAAAGAGAGAAAAAACGTACAATGCTACCCTGAATCTGCCTCCCCACTGCAAGCCAGAGAGCAACCTGCTCTTCTGAAAAGCCAAGAAACAACACAGGGGTTTGACTGAACAATTTCAGCGTAACAAAACATCTTGCATTTGGGGTAAATTGAACAGCAGCTTAGCAACTGTGCGTAATAGCAGGTGTAATGTGCAAGGTTAGGAGGTCAACCAACTAAAAGACAAAAGAAAGGAAAATAAAACTGCGGGAGATCTCAGATGGGCCTGATGTTTTCTGGCAAAACAGTGAGTTCCAGCCCCGGTGCTGCATCACAAACCTGACAGCAAATCCAAGGAGAGGAACAAGTAGGGCCCCACTCCTTTTAGTGTTTATCACCTTTCCTCTGCTGCCCCTGTGTGTGCTCTGGTACACTGCAGGTACTTTTAGGACTATCAGCACATTAACACAGTGTATTTCACCACTATGTCCCAACCCTAGTGTAACACAGAAACTGTTGCCCTGGCTTCATGGCTCAGCTGGCTTCAAAGTAATTTATACCATTAATAATTTGCTTATGCCATTTCATGAGCAACAGGGAGTCACTCCAGGCATGGGGGCCTGTATAAGTAGTCTGTCTACTGGGCACACTCAAGGAGTAGGGATATACAGGGAACTCAAGGAGATGAGAGGTGTTCTTACCCTCAACACTGCCATACTTACACAGAAAACCATGCTAGTTGGTGTATAACATATATATGTATAAGGGAGATAAACTTTTAATATGAAAGTCACTACATAGTGCTGGCAGTTATTTCTACTCCAGTGGAAGATAAGGATTATCGTAAGGATCTTTACTTACCCAGAAAGGAAAAAACACAGGTACAGAAGCTATTCTGAGGGATGTTCTTCTAGGACCACACAGCAACCAAGAAAGTAGAATAGACAGCTAAGGAGAAAAATGGAGAAAAACAAGATGAAGAACCCCAAACAGCTGCTGCAATGCTGGTTAGATTGGCACTAGTGCAACATTCAGCTGACACCTCATTCTGGATCTCCTTGCTCACATCATTATGGTGGGGGAAAAAAGCATGACAGCCCCTGACAAGGAGAACAGTATCAAGAAGCACCACTTTGTCTCAAAGAGTAATCATAGGAAATGATCACAGTCCTGTGCAACAAGCACAGCCCTGTCTCTAGACCAAGGCTCCAAAAGGTACTATCCTCATTGGTTTCAGTGACTAAGAAATCCATACTGTTCTTAAGCCCATTTTCTCTGATCTTTAGGCGTTTAAACAGATTTAAAGATCAGATGCTTGGTCATTTGCTGGCTCATGAATCCCAGATAATGCCTGCATCCCCAATGGTTACTGTGAGTGTTGAAGTGAATCACCACCATCTGCCCACAGCAGCAGGACACTTGGCTCCACCTGCTAGTAGCATTCTTCCCAAAAATCCACCCTCTGACACCACAGTTCCCATATGGACATTCTACCAGCAGCAGCTTGTACTCCCAGGCAGGTCTCTACAGTCCCTCAGGATTGCCTGCATGCTTGTTTGATTAAATGTTGCTGAGGTTTATCTCACCTGAAGTCTTTATCACAGAATGGCTTGGGTTGGAAGAGACCTTAAAGATCATCTTGCTCCAACTGTCAGTAACAACCACACACTGAACTGGTGTTAAGGTACCAGACTCCAGAACAGGAAAATTGCCTAGTAAAGGTCTTCAACACAGCAGCTTCCCACTACAAAATGTATTTCCAGTTCAGGAATCCTTCCATTCAAATGAGTCAGAGTCTTGAGGTGCTGTGACTGCTTTCATAAATTATGAGAATTAGTTCCCCCGTGCGATGATGCTCCACAAGCCAGAGATTTTATCTCACAGAGTTGCTAAGAGGTGCTCAGACTACACAGGAGTACAGGATCAGCTGGAGGTTGACTGAGCCTACAGCAAGTGCTCTCCTGCGTTCTGAGTTTGGCTCAGAGCTCCTGCCTTGCCAGCCCTGGGGTCAGCCAAACTCTCTCATTCTTACACTTTTCCCCAGGAGCCTTCTCTTTCTTGCATGGAGGCCACTCCAGTGTTTTGGAGAACAGTGTCAATCTTGCTCAGCTTTCCAGCAGCATCAGCTGGGATACACATGTTCCAAAAAAAGCTACACCAGCCTATCACATACTGTGCGGTGGGGAAAAAAGTTAACTTTACCTAGGATTATTTTTAATATAAAATACTTTATTCCTTAACAGACTAATAACTGATCTGAGTATCCTCCCTAACATATATAATTTTAAGTGGTTTCAACCTGTTAATTTCCAGGCAAGTGCAATCAAGTGATAATGCAAGAATAATGCATGCTGCTCTTTGAAGTACAGAACCTTTGGATAACAAAAATTTCATTTCATCATTAAGAGCAAACGCTTTCTCAAAGTCAGAAGAACCAATATAATCTGCCTTTTGATGCAGACATCTAGGGAATAAGTATCTCAGTCTGTTAGATCTTTAATTTAAGACCCTGGAAGCTCTCCAAGATATTACTTATACTTCTTTCTAGTTATGTATGTCTGAAATTTTCTAGTTATGTTTGTTTAGAGGGTTTCTATTCAGGTAGAGTGGACTAAGGTTACAAATTCTGTCAAATGAGGGCTTGAGTTATTGATTTTATTGCTTAATGATGAATGGAAAAATTAAATGACCAAGAACAGAAGTTTTTTCAATACTTGAGATGCCTGCACCTCCCTCTGGCAGTGATAGATTAGCCTGGAATCTATTATTTGTTTATGAATATTCTATTACTGTAAAAGAATGCCTTATAAGTATTTCTGCTTGTTGTTGACTTTCACTGCAAAAAGTGTTATTTATTTTGCCAAAATCTATGCAAGTTTGTCTTGTGCCATCTGGCAACCTCATTTGCATGTATCAGATTGTATACAGAAGCACCATTAACTATCTAAGTTCCCTCAACACAACACTTTATTTTTAATTTCAGAAAGTGTTTTCATTCTGATCACTGGCCATAAATGCATATATTTCCCAGCTAAACATTACTTCACATTCCATTTAATCTCAGGTGAGTTTCTTCCTGTACACTTAAAATACAACTGACTTTTAGGGCCCTGGTCTTTAAGCACACACACAACTTCAGAGGTGAAAAAACAACTACCTAACAGATTTGAGGTGCCTAGAGAACAAGCAGGATCTATACTTCAAGAGGTGGCAGGGGAAGTTTAATGCATTCACTGTCAACAGGTTGCCAAAAAAAAAACATCCCTTGACTTGGAACACCAGGAATGGCCCATGCTCTTGTACAAAAAAAAACCCCACCTCTTTTCTCAACAATCCAATTTGCACTCCTCATAGGACTCCCTAGGGTCTGTAAAAGGGATAAGCAGGCATTTAACTAGAGGGAACAGGAAAGGACAACTCTGGTACTTCATTAACACAAGACACTGGGGTAGGAAGTGAACCAAGAGCCAGAAAGAACCATCTGGGTTTCCAGTCCCCTGCCATTTAGGAAGCTGCTCCAAATGCTTCATCCCTCTGTGACTGAATGCAACCACATTCTTGAAATGACAAAATCACCTGGAGAAGCACTTGCAGTCAGGCTGTTACCTGCCACCTCTGTGAATGCCACAACAGATTTCCAGCAAGTTTTGGGTTTCTGTCTGTGTGTTTTGGCATTTGGTGGGGGTGTTTGTTTGGTCGTGTTTACATATGTTTCATAGAAAACACAACACTTATCCAGGCTTCACACAAAGGAAAACACCTTCAAAAAGGGGTAATTTGAATATTTCACAGAATTAAAGGTCACTTTAACTCCCTCTGTTAACCAAGTGGCTAACACCCAGGAAGGCTCATTCAGAATTTAACATGATATAAATCACCTACCTAACGCACACAAAATAGCTAAACATACACTATTATTAAGTAACTCACTCCAAAGTGCTAGACATATGTTAATTAGCCAAGAGCCTTGATCTGAGAGGTTGAAGCATTCTTGGCAAACACCCTCAAAATGCCAGTGTCACACACAGCTCCACCTGGACAAGGCCCCAGAAACACCCATTTACATCTTGCAGTTTCATTCCTAACATCTGATCACTCAACTAGAACTCTCAGCTAACCCTCAGTCGCTGCTGCATCCCTATTTTAGGCTTGTTCCACTCATATTCATGCTGAGTGCATCCTCCTGCACTCTCACCACTTTTGTTTTGCCAACAAACATTTTATTTTCTTCCATGCCAGACTTCACGTGTGGGGACTGTCTCAAAAATGTGCAGTACTTGTTCTGCTTCTGTACAATTCTGCAGAACCCAGAGATAAAGACTGACAGTGACAAAACAGCCCAAGTGCCAAGACAAGTGCCCTTCATGCTGAGCTAGGCATATTCTCAGCTCCTCACAGCCATCTGTCAGTAACTGTATCTGACAAGGCAAGCAAGTGCAAGTACCTGAGGCAACAATCACCTTCCTCCTAAAGCTGTATGTATCCTAAAGCTCTAACCAAGTCAGGGACAAGTTGTGATGGTAGCTACAGTGACAGCTGCAAACTTAAGAGTGGCATTTTTCATCTCAATATCCATTTCAACCACTGAAGGTCCTCTCAGGATTTGCTCTTTTAAACTTTTTTCCAGGTGTGCTTCTTTTCTCTCCCAGCTCTGGAGTTAAGGACTTCATGCACTAAATCCTCCCCTACCAGCATCACCCTGCAGTGATCAAGAAGGCAGATCACTCTCTTCATCAACATCAGAAATTCCAAACTCACCATGCACTTGTAAGTCACAGACCAACCCAGTTCTGCAAACGAGAAAAGAACCTCTACTGAGCACTCAAGCACCTCCTTCAGATAAAGGTAAGTTCTAGAAACAGACATTAAATCTGTGTGATTGTCTTATCTAGGAAGCACTACACAGGGATGCCTACAAGTTCTTAGTGAGTATTAGTGCATGTCTGCTGCAACACAGGAGACTAGAAACAAATTGTTTATTTCCTGGCACCAGATATGTTCTGTTCTAGACACAGGATAAAATATTTAGTTTATCGGCAAAACCCACGAATAACTTAGAAAAAGGCAAAATGGGAATTTTATCATAAGCTGCACTGTGGGGGGAAGCAATTGGCACATCCTTTAAGTGACAAGTTGTAACTGCCTGAGCTTTGCATTTGAGTGAAATACATGAAAGCTGAGGGGGAAAAAGGACCAAAGTAACGGCTGTCATTCTGGAGGTACAAGCACAGAACGGTGAGCAAATGTTTGGACATCAGCCAGTTCTTCAAACCCATGCCTAGATGCAAACTGAGCCATGACAAGCCATCTATTAGCACGAACAAAAGAAAGCAAATCCAAATAGGCAAATGATCACCTAATAAACAGACAGTTAGCCAAGGCACAACTCAAAGCTAGGGACACTTCAGAAAGCTCAAAGAGCACCTTGAAGAGACATTCAAATAGTAAATGAATTGCTTATAATACTCCAATCTATGGAAATAGAGAAGCAATAAAATTAAGCCTCGAGTTCATTACAGGTAGGCATTAGTGTCATGTTTCTGCCTACACATCCCACACACCTGAATCCACTAAGCCACAAAGATATACACCTGGTTTAAGTATCACCACCTCTAAAGTTATTATTTATCTGGTCTTGGTAACACCTGAATCTGTGAAGCTTTTGCTGGCTCCAAGTAGGATTTTTGTCCTATTATTTCACATCATCAGTTAAGACTTAGTAGGAGCAAGTTGGTGGGGCTTCAAGATAAGCTAATAAGCTTAAAAGAAAGTATCACATCCATGCCTACTTGAAAATCACTTCCCACACAGCTAAGAATGCACCTCCAACAGAGAAAGCCCACACATACAAGACACAAGATTCATGACACTACAAATCATTTAAGCTGTTAATGTATTCCCAGAGCAGAGTCACTTTGCTAATTAAAGGGGTCTTTAGTTATTCTAAAGGTTCAAGCAGGTGTAGCTACTTCAAGCTGTCAGCAGAGAAACACTAAGTCTGGACAGTGTTTCCTTGCACAAGCTCCATGACCAACCCCACTTTTCCAGAACCAGTCCCTTGCAGCAGGTCCCTCAAGTGGGAAGGGGTTTATGTTGTGAAGTTCTGCCTCACAGCTGAGCCTCTCCACCACCACAGGACACTCAGTTTTCTGTCACTGGAAAACTAAAAAAATCAACAACTTTCTACTGTGCTTTCTAGAGGTGGCTTTTCATCACAGCAGCTCAGACACAACGTCAAGCCTCTCCATGCTCTCAACCACTCCACCTGAAAAAGTAGTAAGAGCCTCTTGCAGGCCAGGTTCCAAAGAAGGTCTCACAGCACACAATCCCAAAGAGATTCAACTGGTACTTTCCCAAATTTAATGCAAAAAAAAAAAACACCCACAAAAAAACATGTACCTTCCTCTCCCCTCCCCAATCCAATATGTGACATCAAGAAAATGTTATTTTCACAACTGCACTAACACCTTTGGCTGTCTGAGGCAGGCACCTTTCCCCTCAAACATAAGTACTTTGTCCATAAATACTGAACACTGGAAACCACAGGCAGCTAGAAACTAAGCCCCAGAGATACTAATTACACAGTAGCTCTGAGAAAATACAGAAAAGTAAGAGTGCAGACCACTAGCTAGAAATCCCACACAGCCCTCTGTACTAGTTAAAGGGTCAGAAGAAAATTCCCACAGTAGTAACTAAACCAGAGCCATTACAGATACTCACAGTAGGCATCTATAACAGTTAAGTAACAAAATAGATGCTAGACACTTCTAAAGCCTTTCTTCTTTAACAACTGTAATATTTTTCCTGTATTAAATAATTCAGAAGAGCCTGTAGCCAAAGATATTTACGACTGAAAAAAGGCCTTGAGTAGGTACAAGAAAATAAGTCATAAACGAAAATAGCTGGGAAATTGCACTTCTAGTGAACAAATAAAGTTAAACTAACTGTTCTAGACCCAAACTGTTATCTTTATAAATAAAAACTACTTCTTTCTTAACATTGCTACATACTGACTTCCTTGTAACGCAGCTACACCCCCAGCCACCTGAGGACATACAAACACCACAACCCCACCACATTACTGAGCACTCTCTATCAAGGGCCCTTTATGTAAACCCACCCTTAACACAGCCCTGGGGGGCTGGTCCTATAAATTTGGCAATGGCAAACAGCTACTGCTTATATAAACTAGAGTGTTTGAAGCAAGAAGTAAGTTTCTGTCTGGTAAGTGTGCTAATTTGGGGCTTTTTCTTGGTTTGGGGGGAGGGGGGGGATGCTTTTTTGTGGTTTTTGGTTGGTTTGCATTTGGTTTCGTAGGATTTTTTCAGTTTTAATGTTAAACCTAGTAGCTAATAATAACTATAAAATATGGAATGTAGCTACACATGCGAGAAAGTTGCTTTCATAGGAGTATCTAATATAATTAATTATTTCTCTTAAGGCTGCAGGATAGGCTACAATAGTTCTGTGAAGCTGTCTAATAACAAGCTTTAGGTGTTAAGAGGAAAAATACAGTAGTACTACAAGTACAGTAGCAATACCATTGACTGCAGCACATTGCAACACAGAACTGTTACATATCTTCAAATAAGCTCTCTGGGAATAGGAAAGTGATAGTAAAATAGGCATGCAAGTGGACTGTGTTCTTTCTGCCTAGACTTAGAGAGAGGATAGAATCCTATGAATGGTGAGACTTGCAGGGGATCAGAAGGGGCACTCATTGAGTCAGGACTGACCTGAACCACTGTCTGTGTCAATACTGGACTACAAAGCAAGCGCTTGCAGGTAAGATGCTTTGGAGTTTGGGCTGTTTCCTCATGTGTCCTTTTTATAGTTTGAGGGCTCAGCTTCTCTTTATCAAGTTCTTAAGCTCATTTTTGACCTGAATGCTGATGCAGGGTTTTATCCTATCTAGGCAGCTGTTATAGCTCCTCAGTAATGCTGTAACAGAGTTTGTGGCTTAACAGTAATATCAGTGGGCGGTAATGACTTCGTGGGAGGCTTCTCAAACAACGAGCAAAAGTCAGCTTAAGCAACAAATAAATGTTGTGTTCCACAGCACACCTTAACACAGTGATCTTGCAACTGCTTTTACATCCTGAAAGGGGAGGAGGGAATGCTGTTCTACAGTAACTAACTCTGAACACAAATTAGAGATGTGGCAGGAGCAAACGCTCCACAGTAAAGGCTTATCCCAGTGCAAAAATAATGGTCTGCCTTAAAAGCTAGTAAATAACAATTCAAAAAGCTAGATACAAAAGTTTCTGTAGTAGAACAATGGAAGCAAGTAGCAGATAAATGTTTTATTGACAAGGCAAATATTTTTTTTTCTGGAAAAAAACAAACACAAATATTGGTCTGAAAACAACATAGACCTCATAGTCAAGAGCTTTTTCAATGCAGAGCAAGTGGAACCAGATCTACAGAACATCACTGTTGCCACATTCAGTAAATTATGCCTACAACTTAACTTCTAGTAAAGTTAACTATCCCTATAAAAGAAACGAACTAACAAGAAAAACAGTTGTGCCATAATTAAATTAGTTGACTTCCTTTGTACAGATGATACAAAACAAAAATATGTAGTTTAAGATGCAAAATTGCATGTGAGTATGCTCTGTGAGCATCCCTTCTGCTGCCTCTTTAATGAACTACTTAAGATTTTCCTTCAGTTTGTTATTGTGTGACTTCAGTTAAGTATGCAATAAGGCAATAAGGAAATGACAAATGATAAACATCTTCAAATTCTGAACTAATTTCAAGTTCCAAACAGAAAAGAGCTACATCCGAACAAACCCAAATATCTCAGTCCTTGAAAACATGAATGAAGTATAGCATGTAAGTCTTACAGGCCAGGGCTCAGACATAAATATCAGAATCTGGTTAACTAGTCTTTTTTTTTTTTTTTTTTTTTTTTTTTTTTTTTTAATAAAAGCAGGAATTGTCTGCTTGAATTCTTTCTTTCAACTTTAGATATGACATGACACTGTGCCTAAAAAAAATAACTTCCTAACTACATGTATGTAGTATAAAACTTACTGAACATACTACTTTTTGCTTATCCTGCCAAGGAGGACATGAGTTTGCTGGTGGAGGAGAGGCTGGACATGAGCTGGTAATGTGCAGTCACAGCCTAGAGAGCCAACTGTATCCTGGGCTGCATCACAAGCAGTGTGGGCAGCAGGTGAGGGAGGGGATTCTGTGTCTCCTCCACTCTGGTGGGACCCCACCTGCAGTGCTGCCTCCAGCTCTGGGGTGCCCAGCACAGGAGAGTAGGTTTAGATTAGATGTTAAGGTGAAATCCTTTATTCTGAGGGTGGGGAGGCCCTGGCACAGGTTGCCCAGAGAAGCTGTGGCTGCCCTATCCCTGGAAATGTCCAAGGCCAGGTTGGATGGGACTTGGAGCAAGCTGGGATAGTGGAAGGTGTCCCTGCCCATGGGAGGGGATTGGAATGAGATGAGCTTTAAGGTCCCTTCCAACCCAGGCCATCCTATGATCTGCTATGCTCTTTTAAAAGTCTGTGTTACCTGCACCTTAATAAATGTATCTCCATAAACCCTTGAGGGGTGTTGTATTCCTAGGAAAACAGTGGAGCTAAACACTGCACTGGTACAGTGCCCAACCTGAGATCTGCTGTCACTGTGCAGCTTGAACTCTTAACACTCATTTGATCCTCAGGGCTCCTATCACTGATCTCAATTACAGCAGTTAAAGATTAGCACTCCTGAAAATCCACCCCATGCTGTTTTCAAGTACCAGGAAATGAAAACTATAAGGACCACCCATGAAAAGTTTAGGTCAAATGATTTGCCTTGTATCATACAAACTCTGTGATGAGAGCTGAAATAAATACAGTCATCCACAGAGGTTTCTCTCATTATGAATAAAACTCTCACAATCTTCATCATCTTCTTAACTGGTCCACTTCTCGGGGGGGGAAGAATCTGATTCAAAGCTTGTTCATCACATACTTTAATTCCTTGTATACTTTTAGCCTTCAGGAAAAAATAAACCTAATCACTGAGTGCCATGACCACATATACCCTCCTTTAAGTAAGCAGTTTGTTTTCTGATTAGTTCTTTCATATAACTTAATTGCTTAATATGCCTGTGCAAGACAGCTTCAAAATGTAGCAAATTCTATGCTACTGTAGATGAACAGCAAGTAGGGATTTTTACATTCATGATGGAGAGAGCTTTGCCTTGGTCTATCAGTTTATGTAGGTCAGCTGCTATCTGGGGTGGAAGGACAGTCTGTGCCACTGGCTTTTAAAGGGTTGGCAGCACAGAAATCATGACACTCTGAACTTTTGTTGTCTATTACGAACTGAAAGAGTGTGAAATAATGGTTACAGAAACCTGTATTGCCTTCTTTTATTCCTGGTCTTGAGTCCTATGGGCGATGATATGAAAGGAAAACATTCCCTAAAACAGTCAAATTTAAAAGCAGTATTTCTTGCAGATTACATGCAGTTTAGTGAAAACCAGAAGTAACTGAAACAATGGCTTACTCTAATTTTTTTTTTATGAAGAGACTAGTTTGTGATGTCAGTTCAGCTGACAAACAGGAACATAACACAAAGCCATTTAGTCACTTCCTTACGTTCAAAATACTTTCTCTATTCCCCAAGTTACAAGTCTAGGGAGATAACGCCAGCTGAACTGTAACATACCAACACAACTTTGCCTGCTCCCTCAGACCTTTCCATGTTTGTTTTCAGAGCTTTACTGTAATTTAAAAGAATACAGATGAGACT
Source organism: Lophotriccus pileatus (assembly GCA_035583135.1). Classification (NCBI taxonomy): domain Eukaryota; kingdom Metazoa; phylum Chordata; class Aves; order Passeriformes; family Tyrannidae; genus Lophotriccus; species Lophotriccus pileatus. The sequence continues at coordinate 15,481,906 of JAWWES010000150.1, forward strand.
TCACAATTGAAGGCAGGACACAAACCGCACTCAGAGCAACGCAACACTTGATGTTGCGCATGAGCTCATTCAGCTGCACGAGCTCACTCAACTGTCTTGACAGGAACTATTTTGTCTTCTTCCCAGCTAACTCAGGCGCTTCTGACTCTGTGGTAGAGCCAAGCCAGCTTGAATGATGTGCTCTGGTTGGCTGCTTTAACTGCTCACCTGTGACTTGGCTCCTGGCGACCAGACAAGTGTCTGAGCGAGGAGGGCAGTGCATGCCTGGGATGACCCTGCTTATGGCAGTGTGATGGAATCAGTGTCACCTCCCTAAACTCGGCTCTGACCTTTAGTCTCACCCCTAAGCTCGGCTCTCACCTTTAGTCTCACCCTAAGCTCTGCTCTCACCTTTAGTCTCACCCTAAGCTCTGCTCTCACCTTTAGTCTCGCCCTAAGCTCTGCTCTCACCTTTAGTCTCACCCTAAGCTCTGCTCTCACCTTTAGTCTCACCCTAAGCTCTGCTCTCACCTTTAGTCTCACCCTAAGCTCGGCTCTCACCTCGGACGCTCCCGCAGGAGCGGTGCAGCGCGGGCCGAGGGCGCCCCCTGGCGGCCACGCCCCGGCACCGCCGCGCCCTCTCCCCCGTTCCCATCCCCACCGCTCCTCCACGGGGCTCCCTCCTGCCGTCACGGGCCGGGGGTGAAAGAAAGGGAATAGCGGCCCTGCCGCCTCTCCCCATCTCTGTACAGCCCCTGGTCGGCAGAGGTGGGCGCTGCAGCCCCCGGGGATGGCGCTCCCCCCGCAGCGCCCGGCTGTAACACAGAGAGAAGCTGTAACACAGCTCCTGCCCGCCGCGGTCAGATGGTCATCAGTACCCCGCCAGTCCCGCTGTTCCATCTGCGCGTGGTTGAGCGGTGCCTCCCCCGAGAACTTTACCTCGCAGCCCTAAAATCCACAGCTTTTTGGAGCTCTGCTGCAACCTCCCCTTCTGCAGTGTCGCCGTGGTCTCTTTATTCATGCTTGGGTTTCCCCTCCCCGCTGCCTAAGATGTTTCTTGGCTTAAGGGGTCCTTCATCCCTCCTCAGTGCTCACATCTTCATCTCCTTATCACCTGCAGCCCAATCCCTAAAAGCGGATTTTCAGTCCCATAAAATGGGCTCTCCGGGGGCACAGGTCCACTGGGAAGACTCGTGCCCGCAGGTTTGCTCTGCTGTGCAGCTGGTCTGTGTCAGAGCTGGCACAGCACGTGGGTGCAGGACGTGAACCTCAGCACTACCTGCTCGCAAACTCTGGGGTCAGGGCTGCTTGCTTGTCCGAGGGGTGTTCCTGGCAATTGCAATGCTTTCAGCTTACTCCTTTGGGTGCAGAGCAATGGGTGTTACAGCACAACGTCTCCTGCTGTGCTCCAGACCTCCACTGGTAAGACCTTAATCAGCACATTTCATAGAGCTGTTCCATCAGTTGTGCCAAAGCTGTTAATAATGTGGAACAGGATCGGCTGGGGGCTGAGTGCTGAGGCTTCTGTCTAAATTGGCAGTTTCTGTGTCACTGCAGGATGCCATCACCTCCCTGCAAATCAGCTTTCTCAGCTCCTTTGCAAGTGGCAAATCACAGGGGTCCCCTGAGATCCCAGGCAATGACGGATCAAGTCACTGATACAGAATGCCCGTGGTCCGTCCTGGCTCACCAGGGGCTGTGCCTCTGCCGAGACCTGGAGCTGAGGGTGGGGGGGACACAGCTGTGCTGTGCCACAGGGGGGGAGTGGGGAGATGGAAGGCATCAGCCCGTGGATCTGCAGGTGGCATCAGGTATGTCTTGGAGCCTCCTGTCAATCTGCTGCTTTTGCAAAGTTTGGATGCGTTGGTTCCGAAGCATTTCTCTTGGCTCAAGGCAAGAAACCACTTTTACTTCTGTCTTCAAAGCATGCCCTGTCGAACGTCAACTGTGGTGGCCCGGGATGTGTC
>JAWWES010000150.1:15484160-15549495 GCA_035583135.1 Lophotriccus pileatus
AGGGGTCCCCTGAGATCCCAGGCAATGACGGATCAAGTCACTGATACAGAAAGGTCTGAGCGCCCGTGGTCCGTCCTGGCTCACCAGGGGCTGTGCCTCTGCCGAGACCTGGAGCTGAGGGTGGTGGGGACACAGCTGTGCTGTGCCATAGGGGGGGAGTGGGGAGATGGAAGGCATCAGCCCGTGCATCTGCAGGTGGCATCAGGTCTGTCTTGGAGCCTCCTGCCAATCTGCTGCTTTTGCAAAGTTTGGATGCGTTGGTTCCGAAGCATTTCTCTTGACTTAAGGCAAGAAACCACTTTTACTTCTGTCTTCAAAGCATGCCCTGTCGAACGTCAACTGTGGTGGCCCGGGATGTGTCTGTCCCGGGTCTCCTCTGCAAGGAAGGCAGAAGTCCCCCTTTGACAGAGGGTCTTTCGCAGCCCCTCTCTCGAAAGCGCGGCAAGGCACGAAGCTCTGCCTCCATCTGCATCTCCCGGGAGCTCTCCCCGGAGTCTCCGTCTGCCTGGACGTGGGCTGCCTGCAAACTCCTCTGCGCCGCGACGCGTGACGCCCCCCGGGCCCCTTCCCCCTCTCTGCTCGGGGCCCGCCCTGACCCCAGCCCGGCCCCCGCTCGGCTGCGCTCGCAGTCTGCCCGCCTCTGCCGGCCTGTGCGGACCTGCCGCGGCCAGGGGCACACCCAGCAGGGTGTGAGCTCAGCGGGAGCGGGGCGCTGCCACGCATGGGCCCCGCCAGAGCCCAGCCCCGCGCTCACCTGGCCCGCCGGAGGCCCAGCGGCGGGAGCCCGACGGCGGCGGGGAGCAGGTATTTGGCCCCGGGGTGGCGGCCCCGGCCGTGGGGATGCTGTCCCGCACGGCTGCGGGAGAGCTGGCAGAGCGGCACGGGGGGTGATCGTCCTGGCCCCTGCCTAAATCTGAGCGGGGGAAGGAAAGGGGTTTTGCCCGTGCTGTTCCCACGCTCTGGAGAGCGGGAACGGGGCTGGGAGTGGGGGCTCTGGGCCAGGCTTTGCTGCTCTTGCTGTTTTGTAGTCACCCTTTTCCTCATGGTGAGCCCATACTCTGCCTTCCCTCCTGTGAGAAAAGGGAACAGCAAGTCTGGGCATCAGCTCCTGCTGTCCTGCCCGTGGCACACAGCCTGGGCTGGCTCGGCTGCACCAGGGCAAGGGGAGCTTGCCCTGCACACGGCCACTTGGTTGTCCTGTGTCAGCACCCCTGGGGCACTGAGGTCCTTCCAGGGCTGCAGGCACATTCTGCCGCGTTAATGACTATAGCAACGAGTTTGTCACCTCTTCAAGTCCCCTGTGCTTCTCACAGGCTGCGGGTGTCTTGTGGGTGTTGTTTGGTGGGAGCTAAAGGAGGGGTCCTTCCAGCCCTGGCTCCCAATCTGCTGCTGTCCCCTAGCAGCTGGAGCAGAAGCTGAGCAGGGTCTGCTGAGTGCCTAGCCCAGCTCTGTCTGGGACCTTGTACAGGGGTGTCACATCATAACTACTGATGCCACTGCTGCAGTCCCACTTGGAGCTGTGGAACAGGGCAGCATTTTCCCTCCAAACAGCACCACTGGGGTGGATTTGTGGCCAGTCCTGTGCCACTGCTGTGCCAGGCTCCAGTCCTGGCAGTGACAGTCCCTTGGAACAGCTGAGCACTGAAATACAGCTGGTGCCCACAGCCACTCCTCCTGTACTCTGTACCCTGCGTGGGAGCCAGCCATCAGCTGCTGGCACTGGTACTTTGCCTGTGTGACCCGTGACAGGGAACAGGGTGAGTCCCAGCAGAGGCTGGCTGAGCCCGCTGCTCCCTGATGGAAGTGGTGGCTCTGCTGCTGCTGACAGCAGGGGTATGAGCCTTCAGCCAGAGCTCCTGGGCATCAAGAAGGGGCTGCTGATCTGGTCCCTAGAAAGTAGAGGGGCCGTGGATGTGGGGCACTGCTGTGTTGCTCAGCATCCTCAGTGCCTTGGCTGGCTGGACCAGCTGATGGCAGCCCCCTGCCTCCCCTGCCTGCAGAAGCTGATTGAGCAGGTTGGAGGTCCTGCTCTCAGATTGGTACCTGCCTGTGTGCCCCAGCAGCCACTGGTCTGGGTGGGTCCTGAGGAAGACTCTGTGCCCCAGCCTTGGAGATGCACATAATGGTGGTATTTGGGAGCAAGGTGACAGTCTGGGGTGCTGCCCTGATACAGAGAGAGACTAGAGCATGGTAGAGCCACTCTGGTCTGGCTCGCTGGGCCTGGGAGAACCTGGGCTAGCTCTGCTCCCTCTTTCCACAGCCCAGATTGGAATGGGACATGGCTCTACGAGGCACACCCTTGCCCCCACCACTGGAGAGGATGTGGCTGGGAGGATGTGGTCAGCTGGCTCTCATGCCTGGCTTAGTAGTCACAGTGAAATGAGAGTCTGGTTTAATCTACAGGGTGATAGTGTTGTGTAGGGTACGTGGCCTGTTGGGGAGGTTGAGATGAGGAGGAGAAGCAGCCCCACAGCAGGGCAAGCAATAACAGACATGGGGTTTCTCTGAGTGGATACAGGGAGACCTCGTTTGGGGCTAGGCACCAGGAATCTGGGGATCACAGCAAAGCATCCTGGCCTTCTCCCCTTCCTGGTGCTTGGAGAACTCAGTAGTGGCCCCACACTCCTGGGTCTCTGTGACTGCAGAAACTGGTTCCCTGCGTAACTGATGCTCACCCACATCATCCCCCATAGTGGTTGGACCAACAACCAACCAGTGCCTGCTCATCTACAGCTCCTCCAGCCCCACTGGGGTCTCCTTGCTGATCTGAGCTAGAGAGCTGCCAGGATGGTGCTGCATCAGCAAGGACGTGGGCTTAGGGAGCAGAACAGGAACGTCCAGGCTGTTACACGTACCCCCAGTTGCACAGCTGGGACATGCGTGGTCCTTGCAGCTGGGGGGCCTGGGTGCAAAGTTCTGTCCAGCTGGCAAGGCTGACTGCTCCTGGAGCCTGCACAGTGATCCTGGCTCCCAGGAGGAGTTCTGAACCCTGGGCTGGGGAGCAGGCTGTGCTCCCTGCCAGCTCCAGGCTTGCTTTAACTTGTCGAGTGAAGGGTCCCAGAGCAGCCTGCTGAACTGGTTGGGCAGCACCCTGTGCTTTTTCTTTCCCTGGCACCATGCCTTGCCTGGGAACACAACCAGCAACCCCACTGTGCCCCAGGGCTCTGGACCACTTGCCAGAGTACCTGGACCCAGAATGCTTCAGTGCCCCATGACCATGCGGGGTGTGCAGGGAGGTCAGCGCCAACACACTGTGTGTATCCCCCACAGGACACCTGAGCTTTGCTGTGGGACAGTCTGATGCTATGGCAGACCCCCCTGCCTGCTGCGCTGCCTGTGCCACCTGCCTGCTCTGCCCCTACAGCTGCCGGTGGATCACTGCCAAGAAGGAGAAGAGGAAGGGCCTGAGAACCACCAAGGTGATGCTGAGCTGGGATTAGCCAGCCCCTGTGTGGGAGGCTCAGAGCGGTGGCCGGGGTGCGGAAGAGCTCTGGCTGGGATGCTCAGCCCAGACACTGACCTGCTGACCTCTTGCCACTGCTCCTGCTTCCCAGGGCTGAGCCTGAGAGAGCTGGGGTGCTGCCTGGCACCTCCTCTGTCCAGGGAGTGCCCCAGCCTGGAGCAGGGAGAAGGCGAGAGGGTGAGCTGTCTGTTCCCACCGGGTGACAAGAAGGGCAGAGCAGCACGAGTGTGCACCTGTGGCAGGGCTCACACGTGCCCGGAGCAGAGCAGAGCCCTGGGGCTGAGTGTGGCAGCAGGTCCTGCCAGGCACGTGGAGACACAGTTCGTGGGCTGGGTGTGGCCCCCACCAGGAGGGTGTCCCCGCCAATTTGTAACCTGGGAGTGGCGAGGCCCTGGGATTCTCTGAGGTCTCCGACTCTCACGGGAGTGGCTGTGCTGCTGCGTGTCCTGTCTTGCCTGGAATGTACAAACAAGCCTGGGCTGTTGGGTGTCCCTCTCAGCACCTGTGGCACCCCTCACTTCCCTGTACACGTGGGGCTAGGGGCTGGAGACCATGGAGCTGGACCTGGCTTCAGCCACGCTGGCAGGAGCAGTCTGCAAGTTCACCACAGCAGCTCTGAGGCACTGCACCGCTCTCTGCCCAGCCCACAGATCACCCAGCTAGAAGGGAATGGCACCTGGGTCCCTGCCCCTTCTCATATCCAAAGTCCCAGCCTGCCCCCAGGGAATGCTGCATGGGAAAGGAGGCAGTCTCGCTGCAGGAGCCGTCCTCCTCAGCATGGCACAGGCAGCTTTTTAGCTTGGTGTAGGAGATACTGATCCATCTCCCTGTAGCATGGGTCAGCCAAAAGAACTCTCCTGGGGAGCTCTGGTCCCTGTCCGTGGGGCAGCTCAGTGCCTGGCCCCCTGTGCTCCCTGCTGCTGGCTGAGTGGTCCCCAGGGCCCTCAGCAGCCTGACCAGGGCCAGGTGCCCTGCAGGTATGTGTATAGCTGTCATCTCTGGCTTTCAGTGTGACTGCAGCTGGTTCCTTTTCCTCTTCTGCGTCTTCCTCTTCACACTGGTGTGGCTCTACTTCGCTATCATCATCCTCAATGATTTCCACAACTTCAACGAGTGAGTAGGACCCCACATCCAGCCTTGTTCCCCATATCACCCCTGCCCATTCTCTGATCATCCCCTTTGCTGGCAGGTTCATCTTCAAGCAGAGGAAGCTGTGGCTTGACTGGTCCCAGGTCCTGCTCATAGCTACGGCAGTGCTGATCACCTACTCGTCTGTGCTGCTGGTGAGCCCTGCTGGTCCCAGGGATATGGATGTGTGCTGAGCACAGGCTGGATGCCGTGCCCTGTGTGGGGCCAGGACAAGCCCACAGCATCTGCAGCTGGGCCAGCCTGAGCACAGCCAGAGACCCTGCCTGTGCCAGGGTAACACAGCTCCTGTGGCTGAGTCCTGCGCCCTTAGAGGGCTGAGGTGTGGGGTGCAGCCCAGCTCTGACATCTCTTGTTCTCGCAGGTCCTTGCTTTGTGCTTGCAGCTCTGCGGCCAGCCCTTGAAGCTACACTGGCTGCACAAGGTGAGAGGCTGGGGGAGCAGGGAGGTGTGCCTGCCCTGGCTGCCCTTGTACCTTCAGAAGTTGTGACCAGCCTGCTGAGGCTGTGTATGGCTGCTGTGACCCCACTGAGTGGCTGTACATCCCTGCTGAGCTGAGCTGCAGCTGTTAGTTCCTCAGCCACATGTCTCTGGGATGGGAATATTCCCATTGCTCAAAGCGTGGAGTACAGAGCTCAGCTGCAAACCCGGATGGGGAAGTGGGGTCTCGGGATTTGGGGCTGATGAAGAAGGGATGAGGAGGGCTCTGCCTGCACTGCAGCTGTCCTGCAGGATGCCTGTGCTCCCCTAACTGCCCTGTGCGCTGCCCCACAGGTCCTGCTGATCCTAACTGCCCTGGTGGTGGCTGCAGCCTTCACAGGGCTGGGAATAAAGTGGGCGGAGGAGTGGAGAAGTGCACGTATCTCCCTGCAGGTGAGTCACCTCGATACCAGAGACTCCCCCACTGTACCTGGCCTGGGGGGACGAGCTGAAGGGTGGGTGCTGAACACCCCAGCATGGCTCTGTGCCATGGGGGTTAACTTCCTGCCCTGGACTTCTGCTGCCTGGCCAGGCAAGGTGCTGCTCCTGCTCTTGCAGTCCTGCCTGGAGCAGCTGCCATCAGGCTGATGAATGGTGGCTGGGCCAGAGCAGGGGATCTGTGCAATCCACCCAGGAGCCCGTCCTTCCCTCCCTGGCACTTCCAGCGGTATTGGCTGCAGAGGCAGATCCCTGGCATTGGAGCATGTTTATTTTGGGGGCAGGGGCTGGTCTGGTCCTGGCTGACACTCTGCTTTTGTCTCTCCAGGCGACAGGTCCCTTCCTGCACATTGGAGTCGTGGGGGGAATGACGCTCCTTGCCTGGCCCCTGGCCAGCTTCGTGTACCGCACCCGCAGTACAGGTAACCCCCTCCAGGGTCTCCACCTTCCCCCTCAGCTGGTGCCCTGCTGCCTAACACCCAACTGAGCAGCACAGCTGGCAGAGTGGTGGTCAGAGAGCATCGGTGCAGTGGGATCAGGCCTCCAGTTCTCAGTCTGCTGGTCATACCTGCTCTTGGTTGCTTCTTCTCATGCCCAGCCCTTGGTGCAGTGCTCAGCCCTCACTGCTTTGCAGCTGGAGGAGGGTACGGGGTGGCAGACCCAGAAATGCTGGGTTGGGATGCCAGGACGTGTAGTGGGCCAAGAATAAACCTGAAGTGTTCCTGAGGCTGGGGATACAGTGCTTGACCAAGGGCAACCACAGGGTAATGCCAGGTGAAGCAGCCTTGGATTATTCCTAAAGGCCTGCAAAATACTTCCTCTGTACCTCACCCCTCTCTCTATCTTCTGCCTCTGCCTGCAGGTCTCAAGGTGTTTCTGCTGCTTGTGTACTGCACAGTGATGATTGCACTGTATCTGGCTCCCCTGGCAATCACCTCCCCGTGTCTCATGGAGGAGAACCAGCTGCCCCCCAAGCCAGCCCTTGTTGGCCATCGAGGAGCACCCATGGTGAGTGACCAGCACCCTGGCAGTGGTCAGGGTGGATGGGACAGGCTGCTCCAGTGACAGCCTGGCCATGGGCCACTGGATCCTTGCTGCCACAGGCCTGGATGAGCTCTGGCCAGCCCAGCAGAGCAGGGTTCCCACAGCAGCCAGGGCAGCTCAGGCTTGGAGGATGGGTGAGCTCAGGGTGAGGAGAGGGAATGCTTCCTGAGCATTCTGGACCAGAAGATGCAACTCTTAGCAGAAAGCCTGACTGTGTAGTGTGGGCTGGGAAGCAGGGACAAGGCAGGCTCTGGCTGGCTGTCCCCGCTCCTTTTCCATTCCCCACTGTGCCAGTGTCACTGTGGTTGCCCTAGAGCTGAGCCAAGCTGCTGGATGCAGCCAGGCAGGATGAGTGCCTGCCTCCTGCCCATGCCCTCCGCATTAACACCATTCCTTTTTCCAGCTGGCCCCTGAGAACACCCTCATGTCACTGCACAAGGCAGTGGACTGTGATGTGCAAGTCTTCGAGACAGACGTCATGGTGAGGTAAAGGGGCTCAGAGGGAGGAAGGGGCCTGTGTATCCTGGGGTGGAAAAGCCCACATGGGGCATTCTGGAACACACCTGGAGGGCTGATACAGCCTGCATTTGGAGGGAACCCTGTTCAAAGGGCTCTGCCACTCCCACCCCCCCCCCATTATGGGACTGGCTCCAACTTGGTGTCCCAATGATCTGGGAGAGGCACTGGGTTTCTGTCCTCCTGATGCAGATTGCCTTCCAGGGAGGGAGGCTCCATCACGGGAGAGGTACTGCTTGGAAAACAGAGCTTGGCTCTAGTTCATCTCATGTAATCCTGCTATGGAGACAGCTGTTGCAGGGAGCAGGGAACTACTTGGTTCCTGGCTTGGTCTCTAGGTGCTCTGTGCTTTCTGGATGCTCACATTTTTGCGTAAAGAACAAGTAGATTAATGCTGGGGGCTGCCCTGACAGGTGGCTGGGAGGGAGCAGAAATGCCGGGGCAGGGATAGGAGACAAACAGCTTACAATAAAAAAACAGCTTCTCTCTCTTCTCCTTTGCCAGTGCTGATGGAGTCCCATTCCTCATGCATGATGAGGAACTCACCAGGACCACCAATGTGCAGGCTGTGTTCCCTGAGAGGGCTGCCCTGAACAGCACTGCCTTCAACTGGACGGACCTCCAGCAGTTGGATGCTGGCAGCTGGTTTCTGGAGGTCAGGATGCCCTAAGGGTGGCTGGTCAGGGATGGGAGCATTTGTGGGCGAAGAATTAGCCCTGCCCTGGGGCCCCAGAACCTTCCCTCTGGAGCACTGGTCCTGGCAGACACCTGGACAGGGTGCAGAAGCCTGCACAGATCCCTTGGGTGCGGTTATGCCCCAAGCTGGGGTTTGTTCTGACTCCTCAACTGAGTCACGGAGGAGGCTGGTTTGAGGGGAGATGTCTTGTGTTTGCTCTGAGCTGCACAGCCTGCCTGGGCTTGAAGGCAGCTGTGGCAAGGCTCTTCCCAAAAGGTGACTAACTACTGCTGAGCTGCTTTGAATCCCCGCAGGTGATGGGGGCTGCTTGAACTGTGCTATTAGAGGGGAGAAGGGTAGAGGTACCACATGGGTGTGTATGGGAAGGACCCCTGTGCCTGTCTGCACTGGAGAGCATGTGGAAAGACCAGTGTAGGAAACTGAGAGCTATAGATGGGCACCAGCCTGGGAGGTGGAAGTTACAGGGGCTCTGCCTGTGGTGCCTAACCCTCTCTCATCCTTGCAGCGGAGTCCGTTTCCCACCGTGCCCAATCTTTCTGCTGGTGATCGCCACCAGGCAACTAAACAGAGGATCCCCTCCCTGGGACAGGCCCTCGAGGCAGCCAAGCAGAGCAATATCTCCATCATGTTCGACCTCCGTCCTGAGAACCACAGCGACTACCAGAGCTTTGTCAATGCCACCCTGGCAGTGATCCTACAGTCCGGCATCCCGCTGCAGCAGGTGAGCTGGTCACCGCCCCAGCGCTGCCAGGCCCTGCTGTCACACCCCTGCCATGGTGGGAGGTGCCCTGCCAGCCTCCTGAGCATCCCTGACACCCCATACACCTCATCCCCATAGGTGATCCCTGCTGGGCAGCCCCGTCTGGGTGTGGGGTTCTGTAGCTGGGAGAAGTTGCCAGTAATTAGGGTTTAATGCCTATAGCTTCAGACCCCTCCAGATACTTTGGTTTCTCTGCACTGGTCACCTTGGTGTGTAAACAATGACTCAGTCTAGGGAGGGGACCAACACTGCCAGCATGAGCAGGAGTACAATGCTGAGGCTTCCACCTCCCCCCACTGCACCACACCTCTCCCTGCAGCTCTTGGGCTTCTGCTGCAACCTCCTGTGTTCCCTTTATGTTTCATCCAACCTCTGCAGCACAGAATACATGCTGCCCTCAGGGGATGAATTAACACTCGAATTGCCTCCCTTCCATGGCTTTTTGGGTATATAGTGCAGGAGGGGACATAGCAAAGACTTCTACTATAGTGCTGATCCAAGGTGCATTCTTGCTGCAGAGTTGGGGCCAAAAGGGATGCACTGCTTGATCCATTCAAGGACCCAGAAAGGGCATAACTGCTGCAGCTTTCTTAGGTTGGGACTGCTTTCTCACCTCAGTGGGGTCTGTTGTGCTTTCTTCTTGGCTGGGGCAAGCTCACAGGAGGCTGTCCTGGCTGAGATCCTCATGGAGGAGCTGAGCATGGGGTTGGGGTCAGGGAGCAGCTGTCCAAGCAGGACATGTGTGCCTGAACCCACAAGGAAATACTGGAAGAGAGCAAACTCCCTGGAGCACCTCTTCTCTGCACGTGCCCTCTGGCTCTTTCCTAGGTCCTCTGGCTTCCTGACGGTTTCAGGGAACAGGTCAAACAGCAAGTCCCGGGTGTTCAGCAAGTGTATGGGCGGAAGAGACTCCAGAATGAGAAGGAGCCACTACTGCATGTCAATCTGCCCTACCAGGACATGAGCTCTGAGGAGATCAGGTGAGAACCCTTTGCCCAAGTGCTTGGGAGCCGTAGGGGTCTGAGCACTGTCCCAGCTCTGTCCCAGGGGCCAGCAGAGGTGAGGGCCAGCTGAGGCTGAGTGCTGCTAGGAAGGGCTGGGTGAGTGTCTTGTGGACAAGCATGCCTTATCAAGGCTGGGCTGGTGCAGGGGATGGAGCTGGCTGCAGTCCTCTGCCTTGCCAGCAAATCTGCCCGGGGTCTGGATCTCCAGGCAGTCACTCCACGTGGCTGAAAATGCTGGATCATATCCCAGATGTACAGTCCTCTCTGGCTGTATGTGGAGTGTGATGGCACCTTGCTGCCTGCTCCTCTGACCACGGCTGTCCCCGTACAGGCAGTACCGCCAGGACAACATCTCTGTCAACCTGTATGTGGTGAACCAGCCCTGGCTCTTCTCCGTGCTCTGGTGCTCTGGGGTGAGCTCTGTCACCACCAATGCCTGCCAGGTGCTGAAGGAAATGAAAGAACCCATCTGGCTGCTTGTAAGTAACCTGTCCATCCTTCACCCTGCCCCACAGCCCCATGCCCCGGGCACTTGTGGGTCCCTTTCTGCAGCAGCCCCGTGCAGCCAGCTTCCTGGAGGGTGACTTCTGCTCGGTGCTGGACTGGCACGGGAGCAGGTGACCCTGTACAAGGGACTGGTGGCACAGCAGGCTGGGCTGTGCCACCAGTACACCACCCCTAGCTGGTGTTCAGTGGGGTGTCTTGTTGCCTTGCAGCCCAGCAGCACGTATCGCATGATCTGGATCGTTGTAGACTGCGTTTCCTTCCTTACCATCCTCTGGGCCTTCCTCTTGCTGAAGTAGGTTTGATCTCTTTCCCCCTCCCGAGGCAGGTCTGTTGGGGGGACGTCACAGTGTGCCCTGGGTGGTTGGTACATATCCAAACCTGGTTGTATCTGCTGCCACCCCTCTCTGGACTCAAATTCTGGGGTGGTCCACTCCTCTCTGGCTAAAACAGCACAGTGTGTGGAGGCAGCCTTTATCCCGAGGCTGCAGCTAAAAATCTGCCCTGACCCTGCTTCAAGCTGCTGAATGCCTTAGTTCACACTTCCTAACTCACTCTGTACCCTAGGGCTTGGTGGGCTGGGGGACCCTGGTCCTTTTTACCAGTGCTGCATGTACTGAGAGCAGGTCCCCTATGGAACTGTGGGGCCCCACAGCCTCCAGCTGGCAGCTCAGGGGAGGGAAGCGGGAGGCCAGACTTGCATGCTAACATCGATCCTATTCCATCTCCTAGGAAATGCTCCCACAGAAGACGGCCAGCGGGTGAGTGCGCACGGGATGAGAGCTCCCCTCCCTCGGAGCCAGGCTGCTTTCTCCAGCCAAACGTGACAGAGTGGTTTGGGATGGCTGGGGCAGGGAAGGGAATCCCAGCCCAGGGAGTTCCTGCCTTGCCCTTAACAAACAGCCCTGTGGGACAACACTGGGGAATCCCACATTCCCCTAGCCTCCTCAAACCTGTTTTTCAGGCCGCTCCGCCTGTTGCTAGGGGATGCTGGCTGCCCACGATAACTATTTTTTTCTCTCTCTCCTCAGAGTCTGAGACGGATGTGCTGCTCACAAAGATCAACAGCTTGATGCAAGAGTGACCCCTGTTGCCTGCGTCAGCCGTGGGGAGGGGCAGCCACAGCCCTGCACAGCTCAAGCGGGGAGCGCTCCTCAGGCCACCTTCAAGGCTCCTTTCCTTTGCAGGCTCCTTCCTGAGCCTTCCTTCTCCGTAGCCTTCCTGGCTCTTTTCACGGTGCACAGCTGCCCTCAGCTGAAAAGACTTGGAACTGGGTTCCCATTTCCCATTGGCAGCAAGGAACTAAAGCTTTGCAGGGATTGCCTAGGGTGGAATACTTATCCAGCAGAGTTGGAGCTGAGACCTCTGTGCCTTGTGGTTTGGACACTAGTGGGGTTTTGGGTCACTGGTGCAGGGGCAGTCTCTGCCTGTTGTCACTGCAGTGGCACTGCAGCCACTGAAGGACACCTGATTTACGTGTTGTTCCTCTGGCTTGAGGAGTAGAAAGTAGGGCATGGGGTGGCTTTTGACAATACGGAGGGGGAGCTGAGCTCTTTGCACCCCCATGCTGGACACAAATCCTGCCCCTGCTGCTGCTGGCTTCATGCTTACGGGCCAGGGTCCTGGCACTCCATGCAGCAGTTAATGCCTGTTGCTCTGGGGGGAAAGGAGCAGGGCTGGGAGTGGGGGCTGTCTGGGGCTGGAGGGATCACGATCACACTGCTGCTGCAGCTCTAAGGCTGCAGAGGGGAGCGATGGGACTCCAAGGCTGCAGAGGGGAGTGATGGGACTGGGCATCAGACACGTTGAAGCAGAGCCTCGAACATGGGAGGGTGGGGGGGTGTTAACATGTCAATTTTTCATGTCAGTTTTACTTGTTGCTACCTATTTATGTCAATAAAGCAGAGGAGCGGCAGACAGACCCCGCAGGGCTGCGGTGGGCACGGCTGCGTCCTCCCTTTCCCCGCGGGAGGCGCTGCCGGCGCGGGGCAGGGGCAGGCACAGCCCGGACGGTGCCGGCCCGGGGCGGGCGTGTTCCGCGGCCCCTCCGTGCCGCCCAGTGACCGCCCCGGCAACCGCGGCGGGCAGGGACAGCAGGCCGAGCCGGGCGGGGCTCCCGGAGCTCCGGCCGAGCCTCCCCGCAGCCCGGCGGGCTCCGAGGCGGGGCGGGGCGGCGCTGGCGGCGGGCGCGGGGCGCTCCCGGAGGCGGTGCCGGCGGGCGGGGGCGGCTCCCGGCCGGTCCCTGCGGGGCGGGGCGGGGCGGGTGGCGGCTCGGCCGCTCTCGGGCTGGCCCCTAGCGGAGCGGCCGTCGGCCACGGCGGAGCGATGATCCGCCGGGAAGGTAAGGAGGGCACTGCCCGGCCCGGCCCGGCCCGGCCCGGCCCTGCCCTGACCTGCCCGCCGCGCCGGGCACCGCGCCCCCCGCGCTCAACAAGTGTCCGCCCCGCCGGTGCCGGCGCTGGGACCGCGCCCGGTGGGTGCTCCGTGCCCCTGCCGGGCAGCTCCCGCCCTCGCTCCCGCGGCTGCGGGCGGCCGTGCGAGCCAGGGGTTAAGAGCCGAGGACGGGGCGCCCTCGCTTCACGCCCTCCGCGGGATGTGGACGTGTCCTCGTGGCTCGGAGCGGGTGGCCGTGGGATGCGGTGCTCGCACAGCCTTTGGGTGCTGGGGGGAGGAGGGTGGGCGTGGAGGTGTGGGTCCTGCGAGGAGGGATCTTCTCTAAGTGGGACTTGGATGCCCCTTGAGGCTTGGTGAGGTGGGCCCTGGATAACACGTGCTCTTTCTAGGGTGCTGTAAGAAGGGTCCTCCGGCACCCCCATGTCATGTGCACAACACTTCCCCAGGTTTGGTTGTCCAGAGCCAGTGCTCCCCTGCTCCCGCCGGCTGTCGCGCAGTGCTGGTGGCCAGCAGCGCAGAGGTCAGCACAGGGGGTGTGCTGCTCCTTCTGCACAGCCTGGACTGGGGTAGGAAGTTCACACCAGGTTCGCAGTCTTTGTGTCCTGGTGTGGTGGCCCCAGTTCTTCATCTGTTTCTTTACCTTCTACAAATAAGGTTAGGAATGACCAGGCAGAGATGTCTCAATCCTGCTCATGGGATGCTGGGCAGTGTCTGAAGTCACTGTCTTATCTTGCAGAAAAGGAAGCTCTTAGTGATAGCACAGGGCTAAGATCCCCATAAAGCTTAGGGAAGTCCCTGCTTTTCCTGGAGCCCAGCTCTGAGTCGGAGCTATTCACGCTTCCCCAGACTTCTTTCCTAGTTCTGCTCCCACGATGAGTCAGTGTGGGCTGGGGACGCAAGCAGGAGGACCCCCTTTCGCTTTCAGCAGGGGAAGAGCTGGGAATCTGGGCGAGCTGGGATACCAGGTGGCACACACCCTAGCAGACACAGGCCCCCTTGTCTGATGACCTGAATTCTCTGCCAAGAGCCCTGTGATGCGCAGGGTCATCCTTTCTGCATGAGTTGCTGGCTTAAAAGATGAGTCTCCAGCAGTGGCGGGACAGCTTCTCTGCCTCCTCACACAGACGCTCTTTGTCTGCAGGCTGCCTGGGTGACAAAGGGAAACGTCCACTGATAGGGCTGGGATGGTCTCAAGGTCCACAGGAGCTCCCCACCTGCCTGAGATGTGGGTCACATCTGAGGTTGGGGCTGCACTGCCAGCTCTGGCTGCCTGCCCAGAGAAGCATGGAGGTGTCCAGGCACAGAGATCACAGCTCCACTACTTCAGGTCCAGGGTCTTCTCATAGCTATTGTGAGCCCAGTCTTTAACTAAAGCATCGCTTCATGGCGCCTCCAGCTCCCCTCCTGGCCAGCATCTCCCTTGACCCCAAGGCATCATGTTCCTTTCCCGTTTGTCTCCTGCTGACCCATAGCTGCCTGCTGCATTGAGCAATTCTTACACTCCACCCTGTAGAAACCCAAGTTTCGCCACTCGTGGAGCTGAGCTGTTTGCACTGTGTGAATGGGCCTGCACTCAGCGTTGCTGCAGCCATCTGGCCCCACGTGGGGGACTGCAGCTCCTGCAGTAGTATTCATAGCCCTGTGCAACTGTGATGTGTCCAGCTCCTGAATGGCTTCTCTGCCTGGGAGGTGGCAGAGGTGTTCAGGCTGCCCAGTGCCACAGGGTTCAGAGGTGAACTGACCTGATTTTAGCCCGTGATTTTGAGGGTTTTTGGCAGAACCACCTCCCCTCCAGCCCCTGCCCAGTTCTCCACCACGGGCACGCTGCGCCTCTCAGCAGGGTTAGCTCCTCCAGGTGTAAGTGAGGAGGCTGGTTTTGTGGCTGTCTGGTTTCTTAAAAATCCAAACTAGAAGGCAACTGGAGGCATTATTCAAGCCTGCACTTGAGCCTTTCCTTAACATACTTCGATGTTAATGCCTTGTTACTCCTGTGTCGTCTCTGCAGACACTGAACGGGCAGTGGAAATTCTGACCAGATACCAAAGCACCCTGCGGTCCCCGGAGGAGCAGGAGCTAAAAGCCTCCATTGGAAAAATCTCGCACATCTTCCAAAGTGAACTCTTCCAGGCTCTGCTGGGTAAGCTCCTGCCTCGCAGTCCCTGTGGCCCTGTGGTTAGCGGGGCCTCCCGGGGGCCTGATCCTGCACAGGTGCCTGGCACTGACCAGGCCGGGTGCACCCTGTGCAAACACGTGGCACAGAATTCCAGGGAGCTGGGCTGTCTTCTCCCTCCAGGACTTGGGCAGGAGACACCGGGGGTCAGGGCTGCCGTCGCTGGGTGTTCGTGATGCGATTCCTCAGCTGGGTGATTAAAAGACAAAGGGTGAACGCTTCGTCATCTGGTCGTGCCGGATCTATCCAGCACCTGCCAAAGGATCCTGTGAGCACCCTCTGTGCGGTGCAGGCCTGGTGTGTCCGCAGCCACCACTGGGTTTCCAGTTCTGCTGTACAAGGACACCCCACCCCAGCCTCATCACAACCTGCCGCTTTCCACTCCTGCTGCCAAATTGAAGGGAAACTGAATTTTTCAATGTACATGTATCTAAGCTCTTTTGGGGTATTCTGGCCTTTCTTGCACTTAGGCCCATGAGCACTGTTCCAGCGGCTCCATTTCACACAAGAAATAGACTTAACAGCAAGGCTCATCTTGGGGCTGGAAAGAAGCATTTTAACCAGAAAATAGCATTTTTAGCACTGTGTAAAGTTCTCCATGTGGATTTAGACAAATTCAGCTGGAGTCCTGCTGGACTTTGCAGCTTCTCTGTGCAAGACACGGGGCTGTCTTGCTGAACAAGGGCATTTGAAAATGCCCTTTCTTTGCAAAGTGTTTTTTTAAGAAAAACAAAATTCAGTGGGTTTGGACTCTGAAGTTGCTCAACTCCATTCCTTGCTAAATCAGACCGGATCCTGGCTGTGAGGGTCGACTTAGAGCACTAATTTCGGAGTTACTCCCAGATAACCGTTTGCAGAAGCTGCAGTGTGTGGAGAAGGGCAGGAGCTCTCACTCAGCTCCCCTCCTTAAGTTCTGTTCTCTGTGGGCCTCGGGAAACGCATGCAGCCCTGGTGGTTTCTTTTCCTGGGTCTACTGGGAGAGAAGCTGGGTTTTCCTGGTGGGAAGGAAGGGAAAGCACCCCAGAGGCTCTGCACTCTTAGAGGAAGTCCCGGGCCCCAGGGTGCAGACCTCCACATGTGGTGTGTGGCTCATTCTCAGTGCATTTTGACCCAAGGCTGTCACAGCCCTGGTGCTCCCTCTCACCATCTCTCTTATCTGTTGGCAGCTCTCACCTTTTTCTGACACCTCTGCAGCCAGAGACCCACTTCTGTGCCTGCAGAGATGTGAGTTGCCAGCAGCTCCTCTGTGCTTCACGTTTTCCATTGAAGATGAAATTGAGTGGTGTGTCCTGAGCTATTTTATTCTTTCCTTTTTTCTTTCTTGCTGTTGGAGCATCACCTCGAGGCTTTCAGTCCCAGCACGTCCTTTTGAAGGTCTTGTGCTGGAATATCTGTGCCAGCAGCAGCAGAGACACACGGCTAGGGAGGCCTCCCCGGGGCAGGTGGGCCCCCACGCTGAAGGGACCAGTGTGAATCTCCTTTCTTGTCTCTTAATTTATACAACCCGTTCTCTAAGTGGCCCCCAGCCCACGGTTCACCCCACCCTGGAGGCAGCGAACCCAAGCAGGGCTGTGATCGCCTCGGCAAACCTGACGTGAACCCGATGCCGGTCCTCCCTGAGGCTGTGTGAAGGCGGTGAAGCAGCTTTCCAAGGCCCAGGGCTGCTGATATTAGTGCAGCAGTGTTGTGGCGAGAGCGTGGCTGTGGAGAGCACGTCTGCACGCGCGCCGAGCCGGCTGCAGCTGCGGGCTGGCAGGCGGGTGCTGCGCAGAGCTCCCTGCTCTCAACCTTGGTGCCCTGTCAGCGCTGGCACACAGGGCACAAGGGAGTGTCGGGAGCGCCGCTTGATTGCTGGTGACCTTTTCAACTGGTTTAACAGGATATTAATTCCCCCGTGCCAGAGCGGAGCTTTCTCTAGATGTGTTTAGCTAAACTAGGAATTTACATTAATTACTTCCTCCCCCCCTGCCCCCCCGCCTCTTCCCTTGGAGTAGGTTTGTGAATTCCTCTGTCCCAGCGTGGACATTGTGTCTGGCTGCGTGGTTGCTGTGACCACACACAGCTGGCACACACTGGCTTGCCTCTTGTCCACGGTCCAGACCTGCTGGAGCGCAGTGACAGCTCTGGGAGGGTGATAGGACATTTCTATTTGATTTGCTTTTCACCCCTCCTTTTCCCAGCGGGCTGCTGTGTCTCTGACCGAAGTTTTTCCGAGTCACAGTGCTGGTTCAGTGTTTATCTGAGGGAGGAGGATTTGCAGAAGAGCCACAGATACATTTCTCAGTGCAAAGGCTCCCGTCTCACTGGCCCACGCCATGCCAGATGCTTCTGGCTCTGGAAGGGCCTTACCCTCTTCTTGCAGCCTTTCAGCAACATGGCCCTGCTTTTTTTCAACCCCTGGGGATGATGAATGTGTGAGCATGGTCTATCCCTGTCCTCAGGTCATCTGCTCCTGCAGATAACGTTTTCCTAAGGCATGCATTGTCTGGCTGGAGTTTGAGCATCAAAATGCATTAGGCCACAGAAGAGCTACCAGAAGTGAAAAACATCATGGAATTTGCCAAGTTGGTCCATACGAAAAATGCCAGGGATATGACTTCCCATATAGGTTTTTTTCAAGAATAATTTGTTTTGGGGACTCCAGAAATTCCAGTTTGTCCATCTCCAGTGGGGGGGATCTGCTGGGATGTTCAGATAAAGTTTACGTTGTGTCCAGGATGCATCCAGGATGCTGGATGTGTCTGTCACCGTGATCAGCGTGCCCAGCATGGCTCTGCACATGCACTGTGTTCTGCCAGAGCACAGAGCACAGCCCCTTAAATCCTGTCCCTGGAGCTGCCATGGGGCACACTGCCTCTGCCAGGACTGCTCCTGTCCCGGCGGGTGCCGCGGCTGGCCGGGCTCGGCACAGCGATGCGGGAGCTGCTCTGCGCTGGAATGTGCCAAACCCTGCTCCCGCACAAAAGAAATTCCTTGGCTGCTCAGAGGGAAAACAGGCTGTGCTGGCTCCCTTCTCCTGGCCCCCTCTCTCCCTGTGTCTGAGGCTGTGGAGCCAAGTGCGTGACTTGCAGGGAAACAGCCCAGCACAAGGGTGATCGAGGAGCCCGCGCTGGGGTGACGGTGGCCCTGCTTTCCCTTTGCTACTGGGAGCCCCTCAGGGAGATGCTTGGTCTTCTGTCCTGGAGAGGAGGATGGGGCTCTCACACAAGAGCAGCTCCCTGACCTTTCCTTCCCAGAGCCGGGGCTGAAAGGGGCCGTTGTGCCCTTTGCAGCGGGAGAGGCCGGGTGGACAGGCAGGGTTTGTCTGCATCTGGCCATTCCAGCTGCCGGCAGCCCAAGGGGCCGTGCTCCTCCCAAAAGCCCTCTGGGATTCAGCTCATCTCCTGTGCCTGAGCAGTGGCTGGGGCAGACCTCAGTGTGGTTCTGTCGGCTGCTTGGATCCCCAACCCTCCCCTGCAGCTCCTTTTACCCCAGAAAAGGTTCCTCCCAGAGCTGTGGTGAAGGCAGCAGGGCAGGCAGTGCTTCCCTAGGGGCAAAACTCCAGCCGAGAGTTCAGCTTGCCAGCAGCGCTCCTGGGGATGGTGGTTGTGTCTTCCCTGGGCGGCTGCAGAATCCAGGGTGGAAAACTGGAGGAATCTGGAGGATTCCCATCCCTGAGGACTCCTCCTATTGCAAATTTGCCGATAGCAAGGATAGGAACTTGTAGCTTTCTTGAAAGGTCTGCTGTGGCAGCCATGGGTGTGAATCTTCCCCATGGCAGTGGGGCCGTGGCTGAGGGTCTGGTGTGAGGCTGGGGTTTCAAGTCTGTGGTGATGCAGCTGGTGCCAGAGCACATCATGGGGAAGAAATGTCATTTTCTGGAAGTGCCTGGTGCTGGCACAAGGACACTGCATTAGCCCTCAGATGCTGGTGCTACAGAAATATTTAATGACATTTATTTGACAAATTAACCCCAGGAGGAAATTGTTGGAAAAATTCTAATCTCTGTAAGTCTTGAGTTACTTTTCCTTGTTAGATCCAGAACGGATTTACACTGTCATCACACAGAAGCTGGGCTGTAAGACAGAACATGCAGCATCATCTTTTGCTGCCGCAACATCCTCTTTCAGAGGCTTTTCAGGTAGTGCTGCTGTTAAAGGGCACAGGTGAGGCAGATTTGTGTGCAGCTTGTGATGCTTGTAAGAAATGAGGGAAACTGGCATGTGTTTAAATTGTCTTTAATGCCACATGCATGTGTTCTAAAATGCACTTCTGTCATGGCCACGTCCTGCGCTGCCTGAACCCTGTCCACCAATCCTGAGACTCCTCTAATCCTTGGTGCCAGCAACAATTCCCTCTTCTGGCAAGCACCTAAACTGGGCTGAGGGTTTTGGAGGTGGAGAGCAGCTGCTTCAGGGGACAAGTTTTCTGCTCTGCAGGCACCTTGCCAGCTTGGCTGCCCCAGGCTGTGTTCCTGCAGCAGATGGGTGGCAAACGGGGCTGCCGGCAGCACTGCACCCCCACAGTGGGGCTGTTCAAATCCTGTTTTCATTCTCGCGGAGTTTTGTGCGTTCCAAACGCAATCCGTGCAGCCAGGAGCCGCTGCTATCCTGTTATGCAATTATTATTTTTATAACCAGAGGGAGAGATGTTTTAGCACGAAAACAAAGTCCAGTTTGTCTGGCTGTGCAGTGACTGCTTGCTGTGACCTCATGTCTGATTTGGGAAGGCTTCAGGGGCTGCCAGCGGCGTGTTCTGCAGCTGGGGGGTTGTGGAGGGGTACCCCAGGTGCAGTGGGTAGAGCTGGGGACTCCCACTGCTTCCATCATTGCCAGCTGCCCCATGTCTCCCAGGGCACAGGACAGCAGAGCCTGTCTAGAGTTATAGCAGCTTTTTTCCTGCAGCCAGACAAGGCAGCCCCAGGGAGCTGGAAGGTGGGGGTCAGTGCTGCTCTCATCCCATCTGCAACAGGGGCAGAGTGGGAGCTTCAGACAAAGTTTATTAGAGAAGCCCTCCTTTTGAGTCATGAGAAGCAGAAAGGACCCCCTTGCTTTCTATACTCCTCAGAGAGGAGCCTGGGTGCAGCTGGATCCAATCTTAGCCCCAGACTTTGTTGTTGGTTTACGTCTAAAAGATTATACAGGTGTAATTGAACCTTTGTACAGGTTTGTCCCGCAGGATTAAGGGTGGCAAACCTAATACATTTACATAAATATATTAAATTATTTATTTAAGTTGATTACAGTAATGATGATTAGAAAAAGAAGGGCTTAATCAGAATTATTTACTACACAGTATGGATAGCTGTAACTACTAGTGTAGTGCCCTGCTTTTGAAGCAATATTGGAGCAATTCTATTAAAGCTAGGTAAAAAATTATTAAGTAGAGATTGATGTTACTCATCCATAATAATGACCATGGACAAATCTCTTTCACTCAGCCTTGAGGAGTCACCTTGAGGGGTGTCCCCACTCAAGGGAAGGATCTTCACAGACCTTAGGTATGATAGAAGTCCTCACTGTGGAAAAGGACTGGCCTTTTATAGTATAAAGTGATTGACTGACAGTCATTTGCATTTTTCAGATTATGTGTTATCAAGTTTAATCAGCAAAATATGCTTTGTGCTGAAAAAGGTGTGAGAAGCTCTTTAGTTTCTTCTTCTCACCACTCCTGACTCTCACTTCCATATCAGAGCCTGCACATTTTTGCTGCTCCCAGCTTCAGTCAGGAAGCACTTGTCTTGCATGTCCTTGTGGTGGGGTTTGAGAGTTTGATCAAGCTGGTCTCAGCATCCTTCAGCACTGAGAACAGCAGACCCTCCTCGCTCAGGCCTTCACTGATAAATTGTGAGACAAATTCTGAGCTGCTGTATCCACGCTTAGGCAGAGCATCCTGCTACACCTGGGAAACAGCCTCAGGCAGTGGTCAGGCTGTCCCTGCTCACACTGCCAAACGCTCACCAGATCTCCTTTGCAAATCTGGATAATGTGGGCACTTAATACCCCGTGGTGCCCTGGTGTGGCATAGCTGCAGGTGAGAAATCACAGACTGAGGGGCTGGTGCAGCCACTTCATCCCTGGGCTCCCAGGGAGTGCCATGGGAATGGCCACGTCCCCCCCAGGCTGGGCCCCACTGCTTGCCCTTCGGGTCAGTGGCAGAGGAGGAGCTCTCCGGCTTCCTCCACAGCCGACTCAGGTACAGAGAATGAACTCAGGTTCCTGCTGCGGCTTTTCCTGCTCCAAGTGCTTATTTATGCTGCCGTGACTTTTTGGCCCTGCTGACTCTGCCAGGCTTCCTGTTTCCCAGGTGCTTGAAGGGATTTATTACTTTTTTATGGCTTCTGCAAGGTGTTCACCAAACTCTTCTGGCCGACCTTTTGGAGTTTTACCTCTAACATGGCAGCATTTACCATCCTTTCTGGTTTTCTCATTTAGATGCAACTTCAGCTGTTTAGATGAATGTTTTCTCAACATTCAATAGCCTCCCTTCCCCTGAGGTCGAGCCTTGCTTTCCTCCCTTTTGCCTTTGCAGTATCCTTCAGCCAGGCACTGCATGTCTGCCCTGATGTCCCAGTGGCTCAGAGCCTCCCACAAATTTTTGTTACCCCTTTCAGTTTCTTCATATAAAAGTTTCTCAGTTTTGATACAGTTCCCTTTCTGAAATTAAACACTTCTGTGATGGATGTATTGACCTCTGTTGCTCCCATGGAGGTGCTGGCCCTGGAGATGAACTGGGGGCTGCCAGGGGCCAGAAGCTGCCTGAGTGCAGAGCAGTGGGGGCTTCCTTAGGGAGGAGCAAAGCCCACTGCATCCCTGCTGCTCCCTGGAATCCTCTGTGTGTGACCAGGAGAGGGTAAAATCATCCTGGAGGGGGTCTGGGCTCCCACAGCTCCTCTGGAGCCACTATGGTTTACAGCAGCAGGCTCAGGTTCTTGGAGCCCAGAATGAGGATATCTGACATCTGCTTGTGGCAGTGCACCAGTAAATCATTCCAGGAGGGAAGACAGAATTTATCAGGGAAGGAGCTAGAGATAACACAGCTGTAGTCATCAGCCCTTTAGAGCTTGTACACTGTGAGCCTGCTCTCCTAGTGCCCTGTGCCCTCTGCCTGTACTCCTGGGAAAGGAGCCCCTCCACAAGCCAGGGGTGCTGGGGAGCAGTGATGGGGAGGGAAATGCCCATCTGTGTCAGGGCAGAGAGGCAGGCAGGGCTGCCTGGGGCAGGAGGATTTTCAGAGCAGAAAGGACGTGGGACCATGCCTGGGGCTGGCACAGCCTGGAGAGCAGGATGGGGTGAGTTTGGGATTGATGTTGTTGAGCATGGTTTGCTCTTAGACCCTGTGGACTGCATGTTCATTGCTCCTTGGATATGCCTGTACCTTCCAGAGCCCTGGGGCACTGCCCACTGAGCCAGACACCCCTCTACACCTCCTGCCTTCAGAGGGGGTGTGGTGGGCAATGCAGCAAGTGTGGGGAGCCAGCAGAGCCCTCTCCCAGCGGGCTCAGACCTGTGATGCTCTGGAGGCAGAGTGGGAGGGCTGCACCACACAGAGGAGCTGGCCTCAGGCTGCCTCCCAGGTCCTGTGGATGTTCCTCGTGCTGTTTTGCAGATATCCATGAATTCTATGATTTCACACTGCGCTCTGCACCCCTGCAATCCCCGAGCCTCGATGCACATCATGGCACAGCCAGGCAGCAGCGTGGGGCCAGCGAGCCCAGCTCTGCGGTGACCCCTGGGGAACCCCAAAACCTGCCTGAGGTAAGAGCCACACTCATGATGCTGTGGGGTCAGACTCTGCTCACTCCTGCACTGGAGGGAGGCTGCTGGCCACCACAGCCTGCCCAGCTCACCTCCAGACTGTTTCCACACCTTCTCTGTCACAGCTTGTCTCATTAATGAGGCAACTTCTCTGGTTCACAAGTGTTAATTGAATTACTCCTAAAGTGAACAGCTTCAGTTCCAGCTCTGGTTCCTGCCCTGCTGTTGCAGCTGGATTAGTTGCTCCCGTCTGACGCTGTCTCCCATGGAGGCATTTCAGCTCTCTGATCCAGCCACCTCGCAGGCTGCTTTTGATAAGTGAAGTAGGTTGAGTCCTCTAAGATTCCCTTTTCAGGATTTTTTCCCCAGCTCTCAGATAACTTCTGTCTCTCTTATTTGCATTCCCTTTAATTTTCAACAGCCTTTTAAAGGCTGTTCTGGTTAGAGGCTTTTGAAAGATAGAGCACCAGGTGGGGAGGCAGGAATTGAGCAGTAGGGTCTCACTTATCTCTAAGACACCAAGGTAAACAAACTGCCTCATGGCTTTGCAGGCCATCTTCCCATCGCCCTCCCCCTGCCTTGAGCCCTGCCTAGGGATGCTGTGGGATCCCCCTGATCTGGGGATACAGGAATGTTTCTGCAGGAATGCAAAATTTCAGGGAAATAATCCTATCAGATAAATGCCATTTTCTGCCTCACAGACTGAACTGGCTTTCCATCATATACCTGGGGAGACACCAGATTTGAGTGTCACACAAGGAAGATGGAACTGAATGATGTTATCTGAGGAAAAAGTCTTTAAAAGAGCTTGAGGATCAAGAATAGGGGGGACAAAACTACCCACAGTTAGTGCAGGATGTATCTGTGTCCCTCTGACTCAGGAACCATTGTAGTCTCATTTTTTCTTGAACCTCTTCACACTGCCAGTCCCTCTAGTTAAAGGCAAACCTGCAAATCTAGTATGTGTTTATGGATGAATTTTTAGTGATGTTATACCATAGGGATCCTGCTTTGGTTTTTTGGGTCTTCTGTAGGCTCGATCCATCCACCTGCGGTGGCAACAGCCAGCAGTGCCTGCAGTCAGGCCAGTCTGAGTCCCCAAGGAGATGTGACAGTCAGTAAAAAGTTTTAAAAATTAATGATGTGGAAACAAGCAGGGAAGCAGCCGTGGCCCTGGCAGAGCCGGTGTGAAGGGTGCCCTGCTCCCACCTCCATGCCCTGTCTGCAGTGGGGCTTCCTTGCACTGAGCACAGCCCAAGCCACTGACACCATCAAATCCCTCCTCCTTTATCCAAAAAATGTGTTTGAGGCATCTTGTGTTGCTGAAACATGAAGTGGGACAGACAGAGAGAAAGCCTGCAGTGACCCCGCTGCCCCTGGAGCCGGGGCCAGGCCAGTGGTGGGATGCTCACTGCAAGTCCCTTGCATGGGGGAAAGCTCCTTTTGGCCCTTCCAGGAGCATTGGGAGGCCTGAAGGCAGCTGGCTTGCCCTACCCACAAGTACCCCCTGTCTCGTTCCAGGGTTCCTCCCGGGACGGCGAGCGGAGGCTTCCCACGGGGACCGGGGATGGCGCGCCGGGGACGCCGCCGCGGCTGGTGAGGGTGACGGCGCGGAGGACGGAGGCGCCGGCCAGTGTCTGCAGCCTGGTGCTCAGCTCTCACAGCACCCTGCCCCAGGTGAGCCTCCGTGGGCCCCACGCCACATCCCACCCTGCCAGCGGCTGGCACTGAGGGACAGCCCCGGGAGGCGCTTCCCTCCCCTGGGGCTGGCGGTGTTTCCTCACGGCTCTTCTGGTGACAGCTCACACTAAAAAACAATCCAACAGTCAGCTGTGCCAGGGGCTGGACGACCCCGGCACCATCCCCTTGCGTTGTTATTTACCACATCCCCCGGTGTCAGCCCTCGGGGCTCAGAGGGCAGGTGGATGTGGCGCAGGAATAAAGAGGCTGCGTGGAGCTGGAAATCCTCCCAGCCCCGTCCCTCTCCCCCCTCCAGCGCTGGCACGCTCCCACGTTGCAGATTTCCGTATTTTTTTTTTTCCTCTGAGCTCTTAAATGGCAGGTCCGTTCCTCAGCTTACCAGGAGCTTTTCTCTGCTGTCTTGTTTACTTGGAAACACCATTTATTTGGATGTGCATCGTAAATCTCGGCTCCCTCCTGGTGCGAGTGCATCGTTTGGGCTGCGCGTTCGAGGGGAGTTTTAGGGATGAGTGAAGGGCAAAATGCGCTTCTGGGAGGGATGAAGTGGCCGGGATGAATGGAGCTCACCACAGATTTAAAATTATATGAAAATGTTGTTTTCCTTGGCATACTTTGAAATAATGTTTGTTTGTTTGCTAAGTCTAAGTCTTCTTCCAAAGTATTTTAAATACAAAAATTGCACTGCCTCTTTTCTGTCCTTTTTTTAAATGTTTTTCCTTCTTATTCTGGACTGCAATAAAATGGGTAACACCCCATTTTTTTTTCTCTTACTGTTTAATTTCTCCTTTTCCTCTTGCTTCTCTCTACATTTTCCAACATTCACCACATCTTTACCAGTTTTGGAAGGGTGGGACGGTGGTTTTCTGAACATGACAGGCAGATGAGCTTGGCTGCTGGTTTCTATTTGCCAGTGGGTGGGAACCACCACCACAGGGGAGTCACAGGGCAAAACCCATGAGCGGTGAGAGCCTGAGCGGTTGGAAGCAGTCAGATTTTAAGGGGTTTTTTTCCTAATTGTCCCAGGCCATGGAGTGCTCTTTCATCTAGCCCCAAATGTTTGGCTGAGTTGCAATGTCTGCTTTAGCAGCAGACACCTCTAGGTTTAATTTTAAGGCTTTGTGCAGTGGGGAATCTGCTCTGTCCCTGGCCTGGCTGGCCTGATGGTTATTTATCCTTCACATTAAAAAATCGGTACTTTACTGTTAGCTTGGATTTCTCTTGCCTTAGCTCCCAGCACCAGGAAATTTTGCTGCCTTTGTTTGCTAGGATAAAGGACCTTGGCAATCAGAAATGTTCCCAACATGTAGGTATTTATAGATGCGTCTAAGTTCCCTCTTAACTTTCCCTTAGATAAACTAAACAGATTGGCTTCTTCACTCGCTGACTGTGAGGCAGGTTGTTCCAGACCTGAAATAATTCCTGTCATTCTTTTCTGGAGGGTTTTTTTTTTATTTTCAGCCTCCTTCTTTCCCAGCCTGTGTCAGTATGGGGCCGGTCCTCGGTGCCAGGCGCTGGCGCTTTCGGGGTCACCCATTTGCAGGAACTGCAGCTGCCAGCCCTGAGCAGGGGGTTACTGCCCTGAGAGGGAGGAAGCAGAGGGGACCTGGGTGGGCTCCATGGAGCTCTGGGAGGACTGTGCTCTGACAGGGCTCTCATCTGCAGCCTTTGTCATCCCAGAGGATGGTCATTTCACAGCATGGCTGCAGGCAGAGTAGGGACCTGGAGGTGAAAAGCTGTCAGGATGGTAGTGTTCAGTGCCAGGCTTAGCCATGCCTGTAGTCCTGCCTGAAACTCGTTTTCTGTGGAGACTCAGAAGCTTTCCTGAAAACTGGAACTGAGCAGTGCTGGAGAGCTGCAGGAGTGAGCACTGCTCCTCTGCAGCAACCCCTGGGCTGGAATACGGGGTCCTTTAACATGGTGGTGAGTCTTTCCTCCAGATGTCATCCCCATTGCTGAACACAGGCCTTGCCTGGTGAAGGGAGAGCATTTCCAGCAGTCCCCCATGTCAGCAGGTTGGACCATGCCACGGGAGCCTGGGGTCAGGCTGTGCTGATCCACCACAGCACGGGCTCTGTTTCTCATCCCTCACTCCTGCATGAAGGCACTGAGAACACCTCAGCTCCTGCCAGCATCACCTCCTGTGTCAGTTCTCAACAGCCCCAGCATGCAGGACAGCATCAGGGCTGGATAACATCTACACACCCAGTGCCTGTCCAGCTCCATGGGGACTCGTTGCTTTCCAGCCTTCAGTGCTTGCTTTTTGCCCCTGGCATTTCCAAAGTGGGTTTCAGAAAAACACCTGAGATAAGGCAAATGGCACTTGGAAGAACCAGAGAAGCTTTGATAATCGGGAATATTTAATGCTAGGGCAGGGGAGCACCAGCTGCAGGGCAGAGCAGCTGCCTCCCTGGTGCTATCAGCCCAGGAACAAGAGCTCTAGTGGACACTCTGCCACTGATAAAAGGCAAGATGATGAACTGGCTTGTCCTGCCTGAAGTAAGTGCAATCCTCTTATTGCATCCGTTGATGTAAATAAGTTTTACGGTGTCCTGGCTTTTTCCTCTCCCCTGCCCTGTTAGCAGAGCAAAAGCAACCATAACCTGCTTTAACCGGGAAGATGCATGACAGCTAAATTGCCTCTCCGCACAAATGCTTCCAGGAACAGGAAATTTCGGCCTGCTGGCGAGGATATGGGTGTGCTCTGAGTAGCCCTGCAGTGTGCAAATGGCTGCTCCAAGGGAAGTGGTGCCGGTAAATACAGCAACAACATGTGCTTCCTGGCGAGGCTTAGCGGGCTGAAACCATCCCTCCAAGGGAAAGTGGATGTTTAGCCCTCAACAGGACAGGAGCAAAGGGACTTTGCCAGCTAAAATGCCCCGTTGGGGCACACAGAGACACAGTCCTGCCCGAGCTCTGGGGCTTGTGGAGTTTTATTTGCCAAATCCTTCATTTCAACCTTTCCCTGAGCCCCGTGGTTGCCTTAGCAGGGCTGCTCGGGGCTTATGTGTGTCTGCAGTGGGAAGGCTCAGGAGGACGCTCCTGGGGCCGATGCTCACAGGCTGGCAAGGCTGCAGCTCTCGGAGAGAGCAGAGCAGCCAGCAGAGAGCAGCCAGCTCTCTGTGCAGAGAGCAGCCAGCTGGAAAGATAAATGAAAGGGGAACAATGCCGCTGATGAGTAGAGCTGTGCGCCTGCGAGGAAGCGCCGCTCTCCTTCCCTGCCACCCTCTCCTGCTTCCCAGCACGGCTCTGCAACCGCTCTGACTTCATCCCTGTCATCGTGCCAGGGCGGTGCCGCCCCTCCCGCCTTCGCCTGCCCCTCCATCCCCTCCCACCTGCCGAAGGGTTTGGTGCTTCGCTGCCCGACACCAGCGCCACAGCTCTGTCCTTGCTCAGCCCTGCAGCTGACACCGAGCAACACCAGGTCAGTGTGATGGAGAGTAGGAGCGAGACTGCTTCGGAGGGCAGACATTGTCTGTGTGCTCTGAAATCACTGGTGAACAGGAAACCTTGCTGGCAGGGGCCACTGCTGCTCCCACAGGCTGTGGGTGTGTGGGGATGCTGTGAGCGAACCCGCAGCGTGAGAGGTGCAGTCTGTGCTTTAGCCCTGCTGGGTCGAGGCCAAAAATGTCCCACTCCACTCCCTGTGTCCCAGGGAGAACACAGCCCTGGAAGAAACGCCCTGGGCAGGGTGTGAGGAGCCCTCCCTGCTGCACGTGCAGCTGAAGAAGAGGCATCAGTCTGCCCTATAACCCACAGCTCGAGAGCCGAACAGGTCCGTGGAGCTCCCCCGGGGAATGTGGCAGAGAAAGGCAGGCTGTGCTGCCGGCGTGGCGACCGGCTGTCTGCTTCCGCCCTCCTTCTCCCGAGTGCTTTTTCCTCTTTCCCAATATGCCTTTGGCCGAAGAGAAGGGTGTTCCCACTCTCTGCACCTTTGGCTGGCAGGAGCAGCGGGTTCAGGATGAGCTCGGTGTGCAGCAGATGCTGCAGCTGCAGAGACGCCTGAGCTCTGAGCCCCCCACTGCCCTGCCTTGAGCTGTGAGCTCCCCACTGCCCTGCCTTGAGCTGTGAGCTCCCCACTGCCCTGCCTTGAGCTCTGAGCTCCCCACTGCCCTGCCTTGAGCTCTGAGCTCCCCACTGCCCTGCCTTGAGCTGTGAGCTCCCCACTGCCCTGCCTCGGCTGCAGCCCCACCAGCATCAGCCCTGCAGGCCCAAAATCCTGGGAAGTGGCTGATGCTCAAGCAATGGGAGCACAGAAGCAGCCAGCTCATGGGGAAACTCTGCCCTCCCCTTTGAATCCCCATGCAAGTTTGAGAGCATGTTTATTTTAGGAGAAGCAGCAACTCACAGCCCAGAGGCCCCGGCTGCTGCCCCAGAGTCACTTGAGCCACTTTGTGCCTGTAGGTCGCCCCAGGGCATTCAGATGCTCTCCAGCAATTTTGTGTTTTAACGTTGTAGACACAGGCTCCAAAGTGCTGAACCCAAGAGGGTGTCTGTCTGCAGTAACACACACAGGCTGAACACACATCAGCCCTGCACACACGGGCACCCAGCCTGTGTCCCACTGATGATGCTGCTCAAAGGGGGGTCAGCAAAGGCTGTGTCAGTAAGAGCTGTCACTTTGGTGGACATTTTGGGGTTGAACGGCCTCAGCTTTACTAGAGGCTCTTGTTATTCCTGCTGCAGAGATGAACATGCTTAGACTTCAGTTCTCCCACTTCAGTATACAGCTTCAGCAAAGTATGAAGAAGTCAGTAGAGCCACCAGTCTGTCAAACCAAAATCTCATGCATGGCCACCTATTACTACTCTACTTGGGGACTTTTTGTCTAAAACCGGCAGCAAAAGGAAGATCCTTGGCAGACACAAAGGTGTTTCTGGTTGCATAGCAAAGCCTTTCTGGACGTGGGATTGTTGGTCTCTCCATTCATCCAAGTCATTGTCCCTGTTTTGAAGTTATTTTGATGGTGTGAGTGCATGCAGCACTCCCCATGCAGTGGTAGAAAGGGAACAGTGAGGAAAAGGCTCTGGGAAGCCACAGACAGCAGTGCTCCAGAGTCATCCAGACAACCTGCAGTCCATCCATGCTCCCTCGAGATTAATGCTTCAGCTCTGTTTGCCTTCATCTTCTGTCTGTGTCTGCCCATGCTCACAGGAGCACAGCTGCAGGAGCACCTTTCATGCTAAGATTCACACTGATGGGTTTTATGCATAGCTCTAAAAACAAGAACCAAGACCATTCACAGGCATCTCCAGCAGGATGGGGACTGAGCAGTGCCTTGGCCAGGAGCTCTGTGAGCTGCTGCACTGCCCCTGCTGGGTCTCTGTGTCTGCTTTGCTTACCAAGAGTCCAAGATGAGCCGGTGCAGGGTCTGCACAGCACCTCCCAGATTGCTCCTTTCCTGCTTTGCCATGTCAGGTGACTGACCACATTCCTGCAGCAACCAAAGTGAAGCCCTGGAGCTCCTGTAGCACAAACCCACCAGGGGCTCTCAATGCGGAGCCTCCACACCCACAGCCTGGAATGTGCCACCCTGTCCTCCCACCCATCCACACTCCACTCCCCCTCATAGCCACCCCAGCACCTGGGTTGGGAAAATTCTCCCAGGTGTATTTTTGCGGAACAAACAGGCTCTCCTCACCATTTTTAAAGAAACAAACCAAGCTTGAAGGCAGAGCCTGGCAGGCCAGCTGCTTTCTATCTGGAGTGCTGGAGCTGGGGGAATGTCACTGCATCTTAATGGCATGAGGCTGGACAGAGATCAGGATTCTGGTGGCAGAGGCAGTACTAGCACTGTTATAAATAGAGCAGCCACGATAACTGCTCATGAAGGTTTATAGTCTTTAGGATTTGGAGGATCAGTATCAAGCTATGCTGAGAGATGCATTATCCTCGGCACTGGTAGGAGCTGGGGGGAGTGCAGGGGGAGGACAGTAACTGAGTGTGGGTTTGGAAATCATCCCTCTTGTGAATGCAAGGGTGAGTGAGTCCTTGGGAAGGTGCTCTCTGCTGTGTGCTGGCTCCTCTGGCTTTGCCCTGCCTGCTCTGGGGGTTTAGGCTGTGCGTGGCTGCGTCAGTGCCAGCGCTTGGAGCCAATCTCGTTCCCTGTTGCAGGAAGGGAGGGTTTGCCCCAGGGCAGCACCTGCCTGAGCCCTGCAGCCTGCAGGTACAAAGCACCTTGCAGGAGTCTGGCTGGCATTGCACCTAAAAATTATTCCAAGCATTCAGCCTCAGGCAAAGGCCTCCTGCAGTCTGTGGCCTGGATAGCTCTTGGGACTGGCACTGCTCAGGTACAGCAGGGCCTGTGCCCAAAGCCCTGGCACAGAGACCATCCTGCCTGGCTGGCATTGCTTGCCCAGCCTCACAACCAGCTTCCCACCTGCACGTGTCCAGGAAACATGTCAATGTCCTGCCAGGCTGTTCCCCCCCTTTCAAAGGGTATTTTTAGATCCGATCATTTCGCAGCCTGGGCTACAGCAGACTGCGGGAGGAGCTGAGGCAGAGCAAGGAGGGGGCACTGCACTGCAGTGCAAGGGGAGACCAGGCTGGACCTGGAGCTGGGTTTATTGCTGAAGCCAAGGGCAAGCTCTGCCCGCTGCTTCACGTGTGTGTTCCAGTCCCGTCGCTGCACTGTTCGTTCCCTCTCCCTTCGCAGGTGCCACACAGCTATTTCCCCTCTGTGCAGTGGTGGATTTTGCACAGCTGAATCTCCCGGGGTGTTTTTGCAGGGAGGTTTTGTAAGCTTTGGGTTTCTGGGTCTGTTGGGAGCACTCCCACATTCCTGATCTGTTCCAAAACAAGATCAGGGTGATGAAACCACTCTCCCAGCTGCCTGCTCTCCCTGCACCATGGCTTGGCAGCACATGGCCTTTGGGGGAAGTTCAGCCTAGCTGTGTGCTCTGGCCAGCGTGGATGTCCAGTCCCTGCGACCTGACCATCCCATGTCCAAGCCAAGCCCTGAAGCCAGCGTGAGGGAAACGGCACCTCATCCATCATCATCCGTCCTCCGGGGCTTGTGTTGCTAGTGTGTCCCTCTTAAGGAAAGCGTGGGTGTGTCTGTGCCTCAGGAACTCCTCCTCGCCCGGCGGCTGGGAGCCTCTTTGAAGGTCACCTCGGGGCTTCCGAAGCGGTGCTGTCTGGCGTCGTGTCGGGGCCGGGCGGGTTGGGGACGGTGCCCCTTTAAGAGAGCGCCGTGCTCGGGCTGCGGCCCCGCGGGGCGTGCGCTGATTGGTCGAGCGGGGCGGGGGCGGGGCCATCCATTCACAAATTTCCGAGCAG
Organism: Lophotriccus pileatus; assembly: GCA_035583135.1. NCBI lineage: Eukaryota > Metazoa > Chordata > Aves > Passeriformes > Tyrannidae > Lophotriccus > Lophotriccus pileatus. The sequence goes on from JAWWES010000150.1 coordinate 15,515,489, forward strand.
CGCTTTCTCCCTTAAAGGGGCAGGGCCGGACCCACCTCCCCTTCACCGCCGGGGCGCGGGGCTCCCGGGGACACCAGGGACACCAGCGTTCGGTTTTATCCCCGCGGCTTGGGTGGGTTTCCGTGCCAGAAAGCGTGTTCTGGGGCAGCACTTGCGCGGGTGAGGCAGCGGTATCCTCATGGCTGCGGGTGGTAAGAGCTTTGCTCCGTTTGGAAAGGGCAGATTGGAGCAGGGCTGGCCAGGTAAAAGAGCTCCCCTTCTCTTGCAAGTGCGAATAATCGAGGAAGGAATAACCCTTTCTGGGCCCTGGATGTGGGGAAAGGCCCCCCTGGGCAGGTCTGTGTTGCCCAGGGCATCCCCGGGTCTGGGCAGGGTGATGCTGAGCCCTTGTCTTTCAGAGCCATATGTTGACCCACTCTGAGGATGGTACTGGTTCCTTCAGGGATGGCTCCTGGTGAGGAGCCCCTGCGAGTCAACTTGTGGGGCTTTGTGCCCCCAAGGTCACATCAGCTTATGCAGGGCCAGCCAGGAGATCTGTGACAGCCTTGTACAGCCCCAGTGGGGTGTGTTTGGCTCCCACTAGGTCCAAGTGTGTGTAAGCACACCCTCTGCTGAAGGGACCTGCTTTAGGTCTCCATCACTCCTCTACCCCACCAGCACAGACATTTAGTTGGCCACGATGTAAAATGCAGAAACTGGCCGATGGTGTTTATTGAAGACTCTCGTGCCATCCTGCCACAAGTGGAGGATACAGGAACTGGGCAATGTATCAGGGATCATTAATAGAATGAAAATGGGTTTGCCCTGGAGGAGATTAATTTGTTGGGCATGTGCCCTGAAAGTGCTGAGAGCTATTGGTCCCCTGGTATGCCTGGTTATTATTATCCCAGCTGCACATTTCTCAGCATGAATCGCTGCTGGTGGCAGGAAGGAACAGTCACAGAGTGAGGTGTTTGTTAACCTGCCCCTTCCCACTCACCTGTGACTGTGCAAAGCCTCCAATGCTCACTGGAACCTCCAGCCCTGTTCGCTCAGGAGCTGTGCAGCCTCTACAAAGCAGCTCTTCCAAGTTCCATTTGACAAGCCCCAGACACAGCAAACTGCAAATCCCTGCAAGATGAGGTCTGTGGTACTGCTAAGGAACTGACTGACAGACTGAGCCAAGTTCAGATGGTTCCTCTCTTTGCTGCTCACCTCCCCATTGCCTGCCCTCCCAGATACATTTCCCTGCCTCTGCTCCCTGTCCCCTGTTCTCAGCTGGGTGGCTGCAGATCCTGGTGCCTCCCTGTGCTGTGTGTCTTGGGTAGCTTTTTGCAGGTGCTTGTGGTTGAAAAACATGCCTTCCCCACGCAAAACTGTCCTCCCCTTCCCCTCTCAGCATTATAAAGATCCCCTCTCTGCATCCAGGCTCAGAGCAACGTGTGGCTTTGGTTCCCCTGGCAGGAGCCAACCTCTCTTGGGCGAAAGTCAGGGAGCAGCGTGACAGCACTCTGTTGTTTCTTCAAGGAGCTGGCTACCTTCAGCCTGCCCCATCTTCTGCTCCTGGAAAGGCTGTAGGTGCAACAAACCCCCAGCTCCTGGTGCCTCACACTTGCCTTCCTCTTCCCGCAGGACTTCATGCGAGAGGAAGGAAGCGACAACAGGGGCTGAAATGCCGGCGACACCGGATAAAACCTAGCTCCGTGCCGCCCTCGTGCCTTGTAAATAGCATCATCTCCGGGGATTTCTTGACACTTTGCCGAAATTAGCTCCTGTAAAAAGAGCATCTGCCAAAGCTGAATTTAAATAAGACGGGGAGAGTTCTGGTAGGAAGAGGGGAGAGGATGAGAGAGCTCATGGTTTCCTCAAATCACTTCCCTCCATGAAAGTGCCTGCCTGGAAATCAGCTCCCAGCTCCTTCAGCTCTGCTCAATGCCCATATCACTGCAGTGGGATGCCCACAGATGCCTGACTGTGCTGGGCACTGTGCCTGCCCTGCCAGACCCAGGTCTGGGCACCCCAGTGTGGGTGCCCACACCTCTTGGTCTCTGGAACAGCCACTCCCAGTAGCCAAAATGCCACTACTCACTAAATCAAGCTGGAGAAGCACAGGATGCAGATGCCCCTGGCCAGCCAGCCCTGGCCTCCCCTTGAGCTTGATAAGGTGTTCCCAATCCTGTGCAGCGTTAGGGAATGTTGCAAGCAGGTGGCAGCAACCAGGGATTATTTTTTTCCTTTAAATTGAGGCTAGCAGGCAGCACATGCAGTTCATTACAAAGGAACAGGAATTAAACAATTCTCGTGGCAGCTAAAATGGGACATGTGGGTTTTTGGGAGGGGACGTGCAAGAGGTAGGAAAGGGCTTTGTCAGAGCTGCAGCAGCTGAGGCTCAAGGCCCCTCTGTTTGCAGGTAGTGATGAGGAACTAACAGCAGAGCAGGGGAAAGCAGCAGAATGTTTTAGATCATGGAGCTGTCCCCAAGTTTCCAAGCTGGCAAGTGAAGTGGGGTGGAGGCAGTGAACTGGCACCCCAGAGCTGGTAGGGGAGGTGTTTCCCATGTGGGGTGCCCATGGCAGTTCCCTCAGTGGGGCTGCCGGAGACCGAGCATGGAGGGGACCAGATACTTTCCTTGTGGAGGATGCACACAAAAAAAAATTGGGAGGAAAAAATCCAGTGCTTCTCTTTATTGTTCACTCAGCTCCTTATTAAAGCATTTTCCCCTAACTGCCCTTGTCCTTTGCTTTTGCACTTCCCCCCTGAGTGAGTGGCCTTGTCCTTGCCTGACCCCACCACAGGACAGAGTGAAAGGAGATGTGTCTGGAGCGGGGCAGGTGTGAGCAGTTGGGGTTACACACTCTGCATGTGCCTTTGCCTGGTGCTTTCCTCCCAGCCAAGTCAGCCTCGTTCAGGCATGGATCTCCTGACTGACCTTGGCCCAAGGATGGCTTTGGAGAGGGCTCATAGTAGTGGAGGGGGCCTCACTGGGTGGCCACTGTATGATCCCTGCAACCTAACCAGGCCATCCCAGGGTGGGAACTGTGTAGGGAAGGAGGTTTGCAGCTGGGATGGAGTATAATTAGTGATGGCTATGCTGCTGGTACCTCTCATGGATGAAGTGACTCAGAGGTGCCACAGGGTGGGAGATGGTGGGTGGCCAACATGGAATTCCTGTCCTTTTGCTCTCACGTGGGAGGCAATGACCACCTGCCTATTTCTAAAATCCCCTACCTCAGTTTCAATCCAGCCCCAGTCTCTCCTGTCATTCCCACCTCTGCCCTCCCTGCTGCAGGATGCCCTCTCCACACAGGTGATGTGCTCTACTCCCTGGTCCACACAGGCTGTCAAGGAGGTGCAGCATCTCCCAGAGCACGGGGCTTGCCAGCCCAGCATCCTCCTGGCAAGGCCAGCACCACGTGCTCTGGGAGATGGCACAAGGAGCAGTAGAAGATGTGGAGATGATCCTAATTCCTTAAATCCTGAAGTGTAAAGCTCTCTGATACTCCCAACACTGTGTGCTTTCCTGCCATGCACACACACAGAGGTTTTCATTGATTTGCCTCTGAACAAGCTTGCAGGCATCCCATCCTTCCTTGTCCTAGTGAGCTCCTGGGGTCTGCAGCGTCCTGTGGCACTGAGCTCCGCAGGGTAGAAACACTTTCTTGTGTGCACTTGACTGCCTGGGAGCAAACACTGCAGGAGCACCTCTGTCTGCAGAGGTGAAGTGCAGAAGTAATTTTGTATTGGAGTTCAAGGAGCTAAAGAAATAAGGAGTGGGCAGGGGCATTTGTCTGGCCATCTATCATGTGCTTCCTCCTCCCACAGCCCTGCTCGTGCCCAGGACCATATTGCACCAGCTGCAGGAGGCCAGTAGGAGCCTTGCAGACCTTGCAACCTGAATTGGGGTGTTGCACTGCCATGTCTTCTGGCTCAACCTGTGACCCCCTCCTTCTTCTGTCTTTTATCCATACCCTGCAGGAGCTGTCTTGTGCACATTTCATTGCTCTTCTACATGTTTGTGTACCATTGCTTTGAATAGTTTTTCACCCACCCTCGTGTTTATTACAAATGTTAAGCATTAGAAGGCTGAATCAGGTTCTAAATGGTCAGGTGTTGCTTTTTGTAACAGATTTTTTCTCTCCTCTTCATTTTTTCTGTATGACTCTCTTCTGAACTTCTTCCAGTCCTGCACTTCTGTGCAAGAGGTGAAGGAGTGCCTGAGCTGCACTGGCAGCAGCATCCTTGCCCTGCTGCACCAGCAGGCATTTCTGCTCTGCTTTAACCATCTCCTGATGGCAGCAGGTGGAAGGTCCAGCAAAGGCCCTGGGTGTTTGTACATCCCAGATACACCCATGTCTCAAGGGGCAATGCCAGCCATTCCCAGCAGAGCGGGCTGAGAACTCACATGGAGGTGCAACAAGAGATGCTGCTGCCAGCCTAGCGACCAGTTTTCCAGGACTGGAAAAATGCTTTCATACTCCAATGCGGACCACAGCTGAGGTGAAATGAACCCCTCTTGGGTGTCAACCACAAAGCTGGCAGAGCCGCCAGGCTGGAGGAGGGACGCAAGGACTGCCCGGCGCGGCGGGGACGGGCTGAGGGGCAGGCGCAAGGTGATGCCCGAGGCAGCGCAGCGGAGCATCTCTGTCCCTCCCGGGCGGCGCGGGGGCGGCGCGGGGACTGCCCGGTGCGCGGGGCGCGTGCGGGGAGCGGCCCCCCCGCCGCCGGGGCGGGGCGCGGAGGTTCCGCCGGCGCGGATTGGCCGCTGCGGGGGCGGGGGGGGCGAGGGATGCTCCGCGCCGCCGCAGGTGCCGCGCTCCCGCACCGAGCCGAGCCGGGCCGTGCCGAGCCGGACCGCGCTGAGCCGCCCCATGCAGCGCGGCGGGTCGGAGCTGCTGCCCCGCGCCCCGCGCCGGGAGCGGCCCCGCGACTGAGCGGCGTTGCGGACGATGCCGCGGCGCGCCTCCGCGGAGATCGCCGCGCTGTAACGCCATCCCCCTCCCTTCCTCCTCCTCCTCCTCCTCCTCCTTCTCCTCCCGCGGGGCCGGGGGCGCCGAGCGGGCGAAGAGGCGGCAGGCGCGCCTTGCGCGGGGCGGGGGCCGCTGCCGCCCCCTGAGCATCCCGCCCTCCCAGCCTCCCACCCCCCCCCCGCCCCCCCCGCCCGCCCCAACCCCCCCCCCCCCCCCCCGCGCCGCCTCCCTCCCTCCCGCCCTCCCTCCCAGCCGGCTCGAGGGTGTGAGGGCAGCGATGCACAAGCACCACCACTGCTGCAAGTGCCCCGAGTGCTACGAGGTAACGCGGATGGCGGCCCTGCGGCGCATGGAGCCCCCCTCGTACGGCGAGTGGCAGCACGAGCAATACGGCTACGGCGGGTACGGCTCGCAGACCCTGCCCGCGCCCGGGGGGGCCGCGCCCGCCGCCCGCGGCAAGGCCAAGCTGGGGCCCCCCGCCCGCGACCCCGCCGCGCTGAAACCGCCGCCGCCGCCGCCGGGGAAGAGCGCGACCAAGGTGAACGGGAGCGGCCCGGGCTGGTGGCCCGAGTGCACGTGTTCGAGCCGCGACTGGTACGAGCAGGTACGGGCCAGCCCCGGGCAGCGGCTCCCCGGTGCGGGACGGGACGGGGCGGGCGGCTGTCGGGGTAACGCGGGGTCCGCGGCGGGTTCGCGGCAGGGCGCAGCATCACCGCCGGGGCGTCGCGGGCGGGTGCTGGCACTGCCGGGGCTGGAAGCTGGCACTGCCGGGGCTGGAAGCTGGCACTGCCGGGGCTGGATGCCGGCGTTGTTGCGGTTGGCCGTCGTTGCTCGGGCTGGCGTCGGAGTCGGTCGGGTTGGTGTTGCCGGTGCTCGGGCTGGCTGCCGCGGTCCTGCCCAGCATAGGAGCTCAGCGCTGGAGCAGCCTCCCCGGGGCCGAGCTGGGCCAGATGGATCTTGCTTGGCAAGAGGTGGGCGTCGGGCGTGATGTATTTTGGACGCCCCACCTGAGGTCCGCGCTGCTTGCGGTGCCGTTGCCTGAAGCCCTGGCAGCATGAAGGGCGTCCCGTCATACTGTGTTTAGCAGGCATGGTGCGTGCTGCCCGCTGGGCAGCCTCGTGGGTTCGCAGCGGTGCTTGCCAGCGCTCCCAAACTGTCACCCACTCTCCACTGAGTTGTGGTTTCCTCGCTCTGCTGCTACGTCCCTGCTCCCCGAGATTATTACGTAACCCTGCTCTGGTCGCTGGCGTGCTGTGTGCATTCTGCCCCATTTCACTGCCTCCATTTCTTCCCACACACATTCATTTTATTAGTGTTCTCCAGGACTCATTCTCAGGCTATGTCCCTCTTTCTCCCCTAAATGGAGAGACCAGTCTTGTTTTGAACCCACAAGCCAGCTTAGAAAATGGTTGGATCTGTTTGCAAAGCATTAAAATGGAGGCTAGACCCTGCCTGAAAAACAATTTACCCTGCTTGAGAGAAAGGCATTTCAGTTTGCTTCTTCTGCCTCTTTCATTCATTATCTTCAAACCTCACATGATTTCTTATTGATCCTTCTAATTATTATTTCAAGATGCTGTAGCAGGCAGACACACGGGAATCAATGGGAATTCTCTCCTCCTCTCTCCTCGGCAAACACAACCCTCTTCTTGCCTTCCTCTGCTTTTTCTTCATTACTGTCTCCGTCTGTAGCTCTGGTTGAAATAATTAGATTCAAAGCTGATAGCTCAGATGATATTTACAGAAGGCACCCAAAAACCCAGCCACCTTCCTATCAGCCTAGTCCTACTTTCTGTCTCTTTCTCTGCCACTCTTTGCATCAAAATCAGCCTCAGCTCTCTCTCGCCTGCTGATTCCTGGCAAGCATTCTTCCATCTTTCCTTCGCTATCATCTTTTTCCTTCTCTCCATCCAGAGCAGCAAGCTCGGGGAGCTGGGTAGGAGCAGAGAATTGAAGCAGGTTTGCTCTCTCCTTTCCACTCCTGCTTGCATGAAAGGTCCGGCCCAGGATTCCTGGTAAGGCGATTGCAAGCAGTGTGAGAAGGAAGTGATGCCAGCTGCATTGCTGCCGTGGCAGCCTGGGCAGGGGAGCCTTTCATGTTTTTGCAATGGTGGAAGAGAAATCATTGTCTCTTTGTGGTGCTGCCATGGAGCTTGGGCTGCTCGGGAAGTCCGCGTTGGGATTCTCTGCTCTGCCTTAGCCTCTCTGAACGTGAAAAAAAACCTTAAAAAAAAAATCAAAAGCTCCTCACGGCATCACAAGCAACAGAGGATGCCAGTGTTTGAGGCTGTGTGAGCATAGCAGGGTCTGCATGTAGAATATGACGTGTGTGGTGTGTGCACTGCCTGTATCAGAGCAGGCAGCGTTGCTCCCTGGTGTGGAGCGAGTGTATGCAGTGAGTAAAGCCTTGCAGCAAATACCTCGGCAGCGCTCTGCTTCTGATCCAAGGGTGCAAAGTGCCTGAGCCACGAGGAATCCATGTTCTTCCCAGTCCAGTGGTGGGCAGAGGGACAAAAGGTGGTAACGTGGAAATGTCTAGGCATGGCTGGTGCCCAGGCAGGCGGGTTTGGCCCTGGCAGGCCGGGAGATGTTGAGCTCTGGGTGGATTTGGCTGGATGTTGCGGATGCAAAGCGATCTCTCCACAGGCAGCCTCTGTGTCCAGGAGAGCCTCAGCTAGAGGCAGGGCTGCCATTTTTCAGGGCTGTCCCTTTAAATGAGCTCCCTGTCCCTGGAAGCACTTCCAGCAGCCGAGGTGGGAAGGGGGTGCGCGGGCCAGGAGGCTTTCCTGGGAAGCAGGGATCTGTTCACCTCCTGAGGAGCTTCCCCATCTGTCATTTAAGCCTTTTTTTCCTCCCCTTGCTTCTTCACACCATCAGAGCTGAGGTGCATGCTGATGCTCCACCATCAGAAGCGTGCTCCCAGTTGCATGTGGTGGTGTATGTTCTCTGACATCGTGGCACACTCACAGACCCTCTGGCAGCTCCATGGCACGTGAGACGTGCCCACACGTGCTGCCCAGCACACGGCGTGGTCCCAGCGTCAACCTGCACCTCCTCCCACTTCCAGGGCCCCTTCTGTTCTTTCCTCCTGCCTCTCCCCTTCTCTAGGACACAAATTAGCTTGCTCATGCAGTGCCAGTAACTGAGAACCCCTAATCCTCACTGGAGGAAGGGGAAAAATCTCTGACCTCTATGTTTCTCATCTTTTTTCTGCTTTGATTTTCTTCTCCCCTTTGAGATCTCTTCCATTTTTTCTCCCTTATCTATCCATGTTCCCTGTTCATTAGTTCCCAGTCCCTGCGCTTGATGTCATCGCTGTCCTCCATTGTTTCCATCACCATCCCTCTCGCTGGCCCTGTGCCCTCCTTTTCCCCCCTTGCTTTCTGGTGAGGGACTCAATTCCTCCCGTGCCAGACTGGGGTGACAGGAGGACTCCTGGCTTTTGGGGGAGGAATGGCAGCGTGATCCAGGGAAGCATCCCTGATGCACAGCACTAGAGGAGCAGACTGCTCAAACCACTCCTCTTACACAGCGAACGCCCACAGCCTCTCAGGAGAGGGGTGCTCAGCTGCCTGGACGAGCCCAAGCCCCTTCTCCGGCACTGCTCCGTGTGCTGAGGGTCTGGAAGTAGCCAACGCTTTTCCCTTCCACAGGGAATGTCCAGTTCTGTGTCTTAGTTCACTCCAAGGTCCCTGGGGCAGGGCACAGTGTCCAGAGCAAGGCCCTCCATGAAAATCCCAAGGGTCTCACCAAGGGTCTGTGCATTTGGGGTGTCTGGGGAAGGGGCCAAGGGCAGTTGCAGTTCCCTGGCATGTGACTGGGAAGAGCCCTCTGCCCTCAGGGCTGCCCCAGGTTTGCTGGCCCTGCTTGGCCAGAAACGTGAAATCCTGCTGCCCCCTCTCTCTGTGGTCGCTTTCTCCCTCTTGGGGGGTCAGGAGGATGCAGAGGGGAGTTAGGGCAGCATTACATTGAGTCCTTGACCACCTCCAAGTGCCCGGAGCGTGCCAGGCTTGTGTGGCCCCCGCCCCTGCCAGAGGTGCTCCATGGCCAGGCAGGTGGAGGAGTGGGACAGGTCCTCCCTGCCTGTCTTTGGCAGTGAGAGTTTCACTGATGCTCACTGGTGGGTTTGGATACACAAACGTTGCTTGTTACATTCCTCCAGTGCCCTGGGAAATGACCTGCAGTAGGTGGGCAGAGGGCAGCACATCTGGGGGGGAGCGCCAGCCCTCGCTGAGCCTTTGGGTGCTGCTGGATTTGCGGGTCCTGTCTCTTGGGCCATGGGTGGCAGAGGGGAAAGAGCCTTGGAGAAGCCATGGGGGTTCAGACTGGGTTTCTGAGTGACGAGCAGGTGTGGCTGGAAGGAAGGAGGGAGAGCACCAAGAGGGCAGGCGGGAAGCCAAACGCAGGTTGTTTTGTGGGAAATGGCTGAAGCCCCAGATGTTCCCTGGGGAGGTGCGAAGGAGGGTGAGAGGAACAGGGTGCTGGGGACACAGAGGCAGTGGAGGTGGTGAGGTTGGCAGGGTGATGTTGCTATGGCTACTCCCGTGCTATTCATAGAAGAAATTAGCTAAATCTTTGCACTGAAACGTGGAGGAGGAGAGAGGAGGAAGGCGTTCTCCGTGTTTGGAGGGAAGGAGAGAAGCCAAAACAGGAAGGGGGTGAAGTTTTCCTTCTTTCCTCCGTGCCTGCACTGTGGAGGGGCATTTCAGGGGAGCACCGCTGCCTGAGCTGCCCTGCACTGGCAGGACATGGGAGGATGCAGGAAAAGAAGAGCTGTCCCACGGGAAAGCCGCCCCGCAGAGCTTCCACACAGAGCCCCGCATGGCAGGATGAGTTCTGTATCGTGCCAGGAGCACAGGAGACATCCTTTTAATTAAAGACAGCCAATCTGTGAAAGGTATTTTTGGCAACCTAAATGTAGATGCAACTGTAGTGAAACTTGCCCTTCGCTGATGGCTCCGTTGCTGAACAGAGTGCTCGTCTGATCCCGACCCCATCCGTCTCCTCAGCCTCTGCTCTCTGGTCACTGGTGGTCCCCCTGTCCTCCTTCCACCTCCAGCATTTCTTCTAGCACATCCTCCCGCCAGCCGGAGTCCCAGAGAGTCTTCCCTCTCCAACACTCCTCATCACACCCCACTCCCTCGTGAGAGTTTGATTCCCCTTCCAAAGACCTGTTTGTCACCTCCTCACTGACGATGTGTAAATCTGCGTGTCTGTTCTTAATATATCCCCCTCCATCTGATTTCACCTCTCAGCTTGTTTCTTGGGCATCTCCATCTGCTGATCCTGCCGTCATCACCCAGTTGAGTTGCTATAACCAGGTACTGAGCTGCTCTCCTTCCCCCAAACCCAGCCTTGCACCCACCCTCAGCCCCTTGCCCCACCCACCTGGGAAGCAGACGATGTTTGTGATGCTCTTGATGTTCCTTTCCTGCCCCCCAGCTGGAATCGAGGCCTGGATAACGCTTTATAAAGTCATCCCCCTTCCCTGTGCCTCTCCTGGGGAAGCTTATGCTTTTAACACATGGATGATGAGTGAGCCAGTCCCCCTCACCCATCCTGGATCATCCTGTGTCCTGCTGCCACCCTGGGCTGGGCTGAGGAAGGTCAGATGTTCTCAGTGCTCCTTCACAAAACATATTGAGTTCATTTAGAAGTGGACAGCTGAGGACATTTGTCTCCTTAGGTTATTTATTCACCTGTAAGGCTATTCCAGCTCTCTTTGAACATGTGAATCCCTTGGACAGGGGCTGTGCACTTGTTCTTGTTGACTCATCCCATTAATACAGCGAGGGATAACATTGGAATTAGAGAAGTGAGTTGAAGGACTGAGCTTAGCTCCTCTCCAGCTGGATTACCAACTGCTGCCTGCCAGCCAGCCCAGATGCACAGACCACAGCCCTAGAGCTGCACTCTGCTGCTGGTTTTGGGGTGTTGAGCTGCTGCAGGGACCCCCAGAACATCACAGCGAGAGGTGTTGGAGCTGGTGTTCGAAGTGGCTGTAGTAGAGATGTAGTAGCTGCTGCTGTAAAGGCAGCATCTGAAGCCACATAAGTGGGAGATACCCCATAAATGCAACATGTGGAAGAAGAGGAAAATACTTGCCAAAAATGGGAGGATGTGGCCCTGCTACACTACTGGAGAAGGAGGAGGAGGAGGAAGACGTGGGGAGCGGATTGGTGAGGCATCCAGGGCTGAGCACGAGCAGGTTTCACGGGGTTGTGTGCAACGTGGAGGAAGTTCTCCTCATGAAGAACCTGGGGGTGGCTGGAAGGCCTTCAGCTTCCATCGTAGCAGCATCTGCTGTCATCCCTGCTGGAGGGATGTCCTGTGCCCCCATGGCTGCGCTTTCTACCTGGCTCTTCCACCATGATTTTGGGCGTTACATGAGTGGGACCTGCCTGAGCCCAGTCCTGACCAGTGCTAGGGATTCATCTGGGATCTGCTGGCCACCCTCAGGGTGTACTCAGGGGTGGAGGGTCCCATGGGGGGTTGTATGAGAGGGAAACCCAGGGGATGGCCATACCAGAGGTCCAGTCCAAGTACCCCAGGGTGTGGAGGAGGGTGAGAGGTGGAAGCGAAGCAAAAGCTGTCCCTGTCCCTGGAGGGTTGCCGTGTTCGGGTAAGCCCCTCAGCACATCGTGTGCTATTATGGGAGGAGAGAAGCTTCCGCTCCTTCCATAGCTGTGAACGCTCATTTAGAGGGAGGAAGTCATTAAGACTAATCAGGCCGTAATCAGGGCTGTGGCTGCGTGCCGGGCACCCGCTGCGCACAGCTCCGTGCAGGATGCTCTCCAAGGGGTCTCTGGGTCCCAGGGGGCAGCAGGTCCAGCACTGGTTCTTGCCTGCCACCCCAAAGCCCAGGTGATGGCAGGAGGAGCAGCGTGCCTGTGGCTCAGCACTGCAGTTGTGATTCAGGAATGGGTGTAGCCCTCGCTGTGAGGTGGTGCCGGCACTGTGGGTGCAGCGGGCTGTGTTAATGCTCGCAGCTGGTTTTGGCACATGCGAAGATGGGATGATGTAGGGAGCCCTCAAGGGCCCTCGTTGCAAATCCAGCAATATGCTGTGAGCGTGTATCAGGGACTTGGAGATGAAAACTTTTAATACAGCGTTTCACAAGTTCAGAATACCTGAATCTGAAATGAACATCACGGTTTAGTCTGCAGAGCTCACTTGGATGAGGCTTGCTGAAGACCTGCTCAGAGGGTGTAATTATTTTTGGGAATATGTGGTGCTTCAGAGCACACCAGACCAGGCCCCAGATACCTTCTTGTCACCTTTGTATTAACTGGAATTTAGATTGAAGCTCTGTTAGTGGATCTTGGTTTGTTTTTTTTCCCACAGAAACATGTTTCTTAACACTTGTTAACTAGGTGTGCGCTGGAACTTACTGAAGAGAAGAAAACAGGATATTTGAATTCCAGGAACCAAAGAAATCTTCTTTTTTTTAACACTGTCCCTTTTTCACTCTTTTTTTCCCCCTATACATATGTATTTTGCTGAGGAAGATAAAAGCATTGACTCTTTCAGAGAATAACAACTCTTCCTGTGAAAAAAAAAAAGGAATCAAGTCAATTTTATTTGGTACCGCCAGGTCAGAGGGAAGCTACTGAAGCCCAGCACCTCTGCAAATTGGGTCACTTATTTTAGAGGGCTGAGCCTGGAACAGGATGTCTAACTTTCAAGTATGAACACGCTGGCCTTAATGGTTTCTAAATGGAAACTGAGACTCCACAGAGCTTCTGTTTGGGAAGCTTTCTTCCTTCCCTGCTGAGTGAAGGCTTTTTCCAGTCCCTATTTAAGCTTACTCTTTAAAAAAAAAAGGCACCAAAACAAAGATTAAACCCTCAGTAGCTGCTTGTGTTCGCATTACACTTTGGGCACTTCAGTGGCTTTGCCAAAGATCCTTGTGACCAGGGACCTTTCAAGTCCCCCGTTCCCCGTTTCCGGATGGCCGGGGTGCTTTGAGCCCGTGCCGAGGTGCAGCCGCGGGGCAGGGGCACGGAGGGTTCTGGGCACCCACAGGCTCCATAGTCAGCCCCATCATCATTTCCTACGTGGTTGATGCCACATTTTGAGCTGTGCAGAAGGAGGGCAGGGCCAGGCTCAGCCTGTTGCTCCCCTTGGTGCAGGCACGCTGTCGGCTCATGTGTGCCTGCCCCTGCCCAAACCATGTCAGCCAACAAGTTGCTCTTGCGGGAGGTGAGAAAAAATGCAGAGAGATTTGCTTTATCCAGCCCAGTTAAAGGGAAGCGAGACTCATCTCTGGCCAAGAAATTCTTCAGCCTCTAGAAGTTCCTGATTTTCTTTTGCTCCCTTTCCCTGTCCCAGCCAGTGGGAACCCTGAGGGATCTGTTCTCCCTCGGGGCTCTGCAGCCCCGTGATGTTCCCAAGCACCCTCAGCTCCAGCCACCATGTAAAGCCCATGAAAGCAAAGAGAGATGAGCACAGGGATCGGTGAGAATGGGACCAGCCCTGGCAGCACTGTGCTACCTCCCCCCTTGAGAAGGGAAAGGATAGAAAAGTCAAAGCCTGGATTTGGTATTGAGATGTAGGAAAAGCCCTACATCTCGTGGGCCAGCTGGGAGCCAGGCTTCAGTCTGGGAAGGGATGTGCCATGCATCACTTGTTGACAGAAGGTCTGCGAGGTGGCTTCCCTGGGCACGGCCAGGTGAAAGCCAGGGGGGTCTTTGAGGGTCCAAGAGCAGCCTGGAGAGATGGTGCCAGCACCTCTCTGGTCCCTGCACCTGCCCTCTGGCAGGAGCAGAGCTGGGACTCATCCCCTCCCTTGCCTCAGGCATGGGGAGCCTCAGGAGTGTGTTTCTGTCCAGCACTGACCTCAGACACACCCACAGGTTGCTCAGGTGCATTGGGAGCCACGTGCTGGGCTCTGGGCCGGTGCAGGAGGTGGCCCCAGCATTGGGAAAAGCAGCATGTGTGCGAAGGGCAGGGAAGTCTGGCACAAAGCAGATGAGCGTGTCAGTGCTTATCAGGGTGAGTGGCGCCGAGCACGGGCTCCCCGTGCGTGCTGTGCTGGCAGGACCTGAGCTCGTTCCTGTGAAATTGGCTCATTATCTCGGTGCAAACCCGCTCCCCACAGCAGCAGGAGCCTGTCGGTGCCCGGGCAGCCTGCAGCCGACCCCACTTGCCGCGGCAGCATCACACCACTCCTCGGCATCCCAGAGCTGGTACCTGCGTGTTCGCAGCTAGCACCCGGCACAGTGGGGTCCTGAGACACAGCAGCTGCTTCCAGAGCTGTAAATACACAGCTTTCTCTATGGTTTAACACTCTTAAAAAAGAAATAGAAGCAGATGGAGCTGTACTACAAGCAGCTCAGTGTCCACCCTGATTAGATGCTTCTGTTGGGCGTCTCCCCACTTGTGGCCTTTGCTCCTGAGAGCTTTTAAAAGGATGTAAAGACTGAATTTCACTTATCTCCAGAGTCATTTCGTTCTGAGTGCTACTGTTATACCTCAGATGGTATGAAACAAAGCGTATTAAAAGACAGATTGACTTTTCAGTCTGATCCAATCTGGGTAATTTGCAGAAATAAAGGAGTTAAGTTAGTACTTTGCTTCTCATGCACTAGCCCAGTGTCACAAATAGTCACTCGGTCCTGCACATTCCTTCCTGCATAACACAGTGGGTGCACCAGTCTCCTAAAGAGACCAGCTCTGTGTGTTAGGCCTGGTATTTGTCAGCTGTGCTGGGTCCTGTTTGAGTCCTGTTGATGGTTAAGATGGAAATGGGTTTGTATGAGGGCACAATCCAGTTGCCGTTGGCCTGGGACATCTGTAGCACATGTATTTTGCCTGGAGGAGACCCGTAATTCCTGACCTCTGTGGGCTGGCCCCCATGCTGGCTCTGTGGAGGATGTGAAGCTATGGCAAATCTTTGGAATTTCAGTTCTAGAGAGATTGTCTTGAACTTTCAGTTCAGAGTCTCCCTGCTCAGCTCCTGTGTGTCAGCTCTGAGAGCAGTCCCTGGGGAAATGCCACAGGGCAGGACTCAGCCCTCAGCAGCAGGCTAGTGGACCTGCTCCTTTTGCATGTAATTGCAGCTTTGGCTTTGAAAGTTTTTGAAAATCATCGTGTTTTGCAATGCCTACCTTTGTCCCAGCAGACAGCAGCAACAGAAACCGAGGAGAAGGGTGATACCTATAGACATTTGGGGCTTGGCTGACCCCAGGTGACTGCATTAGTGCCCCTGGGCTGCTAAGACCAGTCACCCACTGGAAATACAACCCACAGGGCAGCAGTCCCTCTCAGATGACTACCCAGAAGGGATATCTAAAGGTGTTTCTGAAAGGCTGCAGTGGTATTGCTCAAGCCTGTAGGGGAGGAGACATCCCTTCTGCCCTGCATGCAGACCCTCAGCCTCTTCCTGGCTTTAGCCACAGAGGCAGCTGCCCCAGATGGCCTCAAGGCTCTCCCAGGGTTCTGCTTCTCTCAGCGCCTGTGAGACCAGAAAGCTCTCGAATCCTGACCTTCAAACTTCATCCCCCTTCACCACTGTTCCCCTTGACTCCTGTTGCTGCCCAGATTTTCCTAACAGCTGTCCTCTGCCTCGCTGGCTTTGTGCCTAGATCAATCTCTCTGCATCTGTGCAGTGACCCCGCTCACTCCCCAAGGTCCTCGAGTCCCCGCAGCCTCCATCCCCTGAGACCCAGGATCTGTGCAGCCCCCTGTGCCTCTGCCTGATGGAGGGAGTTCAGGGCACCTCCAGCTCCACTGGGCTTTGGTGATCCTGCTGCCATGGAGTGAGCACTGTCAGGTTTGGACCTCTTCTCTTTCCATTTGTAAACCCCCCCAAGCACAAACAGGGCTTGGTAAATAATAGTGTGATGAAGGGGTTTAGATGGAAGAGATCTGACAGCCCCCATTGAATGTGATCTGAATGCACAGGCCTGTTCCCTCTCCTCGCTGCATGCAGCAGCCCCCTGCTCCTTAGGGCATAAATTACTTACCATTCCCTGTAGAATTGAGGGCATGGTTAATTCACCAGCACGTTCCTGCTGCCCAGCAGAAAATTATGATGCTCTCTCTCCTCCCCTGGCTAGCAGAGCTGCTCAGTACATCTGCCTGCCTGGCGGAGGGAGGCAGAAGCTTTTTATTGTCAGGTCCTCTGCTTATTTCTTAGTCTTAGGTCTGGTCTGACTCTTCAGCAGAACTGGCAAGGTGCAAATATTGGAATGTTTGCAAGTGGAAGTCAGAACTAGTGTCCGAACACCTTTCTTGCAGTAGCTGGAATAGCCGGCCGCAAGAAGCAAATGGAGATTTCCTGGTCTGAGTTCTTCCTGACCACGTGTGACTTTGTTTCAGAGCAGCCACTCACATTTGGTATCTCCTGGGTCCCATCTGGAGCCTGAGTGGGAAATTGTGCTCCTAGCAGTATTTTGAGATGTAAAAAATCACTAGTGTGGAATGGCTGCGAAGGATGCTCAGTGCGCAGGGAGCAGGCTAAACAAAATATGTCCTTAGGGCTCACCACTGTGTGAGCGAGGCAATGTGATGTGTGATTTTTGGGCTATTATTAATTCAACAAAGAGTGCAGTGGGGCTCAGTGGAGGACTCGGGCTGGACCTGCAAAAGCCTCTGTAACATTATGATACACAGCACTTCTCCCTGGGAGGGATCCAAAGCCTCATTTGTGGAGCTGAATTCTTGTTATAAATCATGGGGCACGTGACGGGCTACATTCATTTAGGCTGCCTCTTCTGCATCCTTCCTGGAAGCTCATCTAATAAGAGCTGGCCTCTGGATGCTCGAACCTTGATGTGCCACCGTTTGTTAATTGCTGGCAGTAGAAGAGCTGCTTTTTTGCCTTGAAATGTGGAATCCCTTCCTAGAATTGCACTTGGGACTAATAAAAGCCCATGCCAGGTTTAATATATTCTATCTCACAAATTATCTGGATTAAATACAAGGACTGTGTGCTGCCAGAGAGGGGGTATTCCCAGTTTAACATTGCTTGTGGGCCTTGGAGATCCCAAGACACTGAACCTGAAAATTGTGGTTCTCTTATGTGTGGAGGAGGGGTTTGGCAGCAGTGCTTGGAAGTGGTCATATTTGGCCGAGTAAGAGATTTAATTGCCATAAAAACTATGATTTTTTAACCAATAGTTACAGCTGCAGGAAAGATCAGAAAGCATCTGAATAAATCAAATTAACTACCTCCTGCTCCATCTATATGAGAGCAGAACCTTTCAGGGCAGGATTTAAAACATGGTGTGGTTGACCCTTAGCTCTCCCACCTACAAATTGAGGACAGTGAATAGTCTAGAAATACAACCAACTAAAACAGGAGATGGAAGGGACTGCCGTGCCGGGTTATGTGAGGGGGCTGGTCTCAGTCAGGGATGGGTAAGTCCAGAGGAGGGCAATAAGGAGGTAGCCAGCTCCTGTGAAAATATCCCAGAATCACAGGCCATTGGGCTGTGCAGTCCAACACCCCCGTTAATGGACAGACAGTGAGCCCTCTTAATTGCTGCACTAGCCCACACCTTGACTCGCTGGCTCCTGACTTCGATGTTCCTGATGCCCTAAGGCAGACGGTTCGCTTCACCTCCCCTTGTAGCTCCCGTCTCTTTGCGTGTCTCACTCTGGCTGCTGTTCTCCTCACGAGCCTTGGGATGATGTGGCCGGTCCCGGCTCACGCCTGACCTTCCAGATTTCCCACCACTCTCCGTTGCGTGCCGGCGAGGAACGCCAGCCTTGGGATTTCGAGTTTCTCGCTTTTGGCCTCGTTCCTCCCTCTCGCTCCCTGTCAGAGGCAAACGCCTCCCCAGCCGCCTGGCCCCTCTCTCGGGGCAGGGGCTGCGGCTCCGCCGAGCTCCGCGCGTTCAGCAGCCGACGGCGCTGGACAGCTCCGGCGGGCGGGACCCCGCGGGCGGCAGCGGCGCCCGGCCGCCCCCTCCAGCCGCCCCTCCAGCCGCCCCTCCAGCCGGCCTGGCCCTGCAATCGCTCCCCCCCATCCCGTCCGGTCCCTCCGGTCACTCCTGCCCCTCCTCCGGCCGCCCTCGTCCCTGATCTCCGGCCGTTCTGTCTCTCCTTCGCCTCCCCACCCGTCCCGATCCTCCAGTCATCCCCATCCTCCAGCCACCGCGGCTCTCCAGCCGCCTCCTCCTCCGTCCCGTCCCGTCTCATCCCTCCGGCCACCCTCGTCCCAGATCTCGACCGTCCCGTCCTGTCCCCCGCGGCCGCTTTGGCCATCCCATCCCGTCCCTTTCTGTCCCTCCTCTGGCCACCCCCGTCCCTGATCTCCAGCCATCCCATCCCCTCCCGTCCCATCCCTCCTCTGGCCACCACATCTCCCGTCTCCAGCCGTCCCCTCCTGTCCCTCCTCTGGCCGCCCCCATCCCTCCGGCCGCCGGCGCTGCAGCTTCCCCAGTCCCCTTTCTCCCGGGAGACCCTCCCTGCCCTCTCCTGCCCGAGCTGCCCTCTGCAAGAGTCTGTTCTGCGATGTGCAGCGAGCCGAGGGGCAGAGGGCAGCCCGGGAGGAGGGGTCTGGAGAGAGGTTCTTAGGGAGCTCTGCAAGAAAGCGGGATGTGTGTGGTGCTGAGGGGGATGAGCCGAGGCTGCCAAGCAGAGTTTTCCCCAGGACTAATGAGGATGAAGGACCAAATGCTGTCACCTCTCCAAGGACATGGTGTCCCTGTGCTTAGGAGGGGGCAGCAGCTGTTGGAAGATGCTTGAAGGTCTGATCTGCTGGCAATATATCTCTCTCTTAGAAAGGACTTTTTTCTCTACTCCTCCTACTTCCTATCCCCTCAGTAGTGCAAATTTCAAGTAAATTTTGTTTCTGGTGGGATTCTGGCCCAAGGCTGAGAAAGTTTCCAGTCTCCACTGTCTCCTTCCCAGCAGCCAAGGCCATGGGGTCTTTGGGACACACCAGACCTGAGGAGGGGACCAACGCCCAGAGCCATGCTGTGGCCCTGCTCCTGTCCCAGGGCTCCCAGGCACCTGAAGGAGGGCTGAGGAGAGCCCTTCCTCTCTGCTGCCTGGCCTGGAGTGCCTGTGGTGGCGTGGCCAGGGCAGAGGCAGAGCACCACGAAGGGCTGGGTTCATCGCTCAGCTTGGTGACATCCCACTTTTGTCTCCTCACAGGCCAACCCCGCTCCCATTATCGTGAATACAGACTCGCTGGAACAAGGGCTCTCTGTAAGTCTTCCGGTTTCATTTTGCTTCCTTTGATCAAGTGGTGCATTTTCCCTGCTCAGCAATGCAGGAAAGACTTTTCCAGCCCAAGGAGGCCCTGGTGAGGCGGCAGAGGAGCCTGATACCCGCACCACATCCCCACGGCACATCCCACCCCCAAACCCAGCTGGGGCTGGGTGACACTGCACAGAATCAAGGCTGGCAGCAAGTGATGCTGGAGACTCCCAAGCACACCGAGGGTACAGGGCAGAAGGCCCTGGCAGAGGGACTGCTGGGCTGGCTGCATTCAGGGTTAATCATACAGCCATTTCTTCCACCTCCCATGCAGGTTGGCTGGGAGGCTCTGCTGGGGCATCCCTTACCTTCCCACACTGCCTCAGCCTCCTTAGGCAGCCCCAGCCCCTCAGGAGGGAGGCAGGGCTCTCTGGGTGCTTTCTGGCATCACACTCACAGGTCCTCAGGGCAGCAGGACCCATTAGATGCTGCTCCTCTCCCAGTGAAGGCTGCCAGCAGCTGAGCAGTGCTTGGTGCCTGTGTTTGCAGCCACAGTGCATTTGGCACTCTTGGCATAGTATAAAGATGATCTTCCTCAGTTTGTTGCAGAGTTTGCACACTGTTGCATCCCTTCCCAGAACATTTGCAAATCATTCCTGCTGGGGGGATGGAGGGAGGAGGGTGGCCAGCATGGGTTTCTGGCCAGCAGCGCTGGCTCCACGCTTATGGGGTGCTCTCCTTTTCTTTTGCCCAAAGGGAGCCCAGGCTCCTTCCCTCTCCCTCCACCTCCATATCCCTGTCCATGCCTTCTTCCTGCTGCAGGTCTTTCTTGCTGTGCTGGATGGGAGCTCCCTTTCTGCAGCCCCTGGGGTGGGTTTGGCCATGTTTCAGGGGGTGCTCTGCACCCCTGACAGGCACCAGCATCACTTGGGGATGGCAGTCACCGATCCCATCCATCCAGCCTCAGCAGCACTTGCTAGGAGGGACTGTCCTGCAGGGGCCAAAAGGCCACCAGATTGTGGCTGTCATTTTCATTGGGCAGAGTGGGGACCACCAGCTCCATACCCAGGTGTGTGCCTGGGGTGCCTGGAGGAGCCTGTTACCAGGGCAGGGGAGACACCTTGCTTTGATTCCTCACAGCCTCCAGCCTGGAAACCCTCTTGCCTTTTACTTGATATTATACCTGGAGAGAAACGAGCCCTGCTCCATTTTTGTCTTCTCTGGGTGCTGAATTCCTCAGGCTCCAGAGAAAACACTCCCCAAAACCTCATCAGTTTACAAGGTCATCAAAGGAGCCACACCAGGAGCTTGCGGCAAACACCGAAATGCCAAATCAGTGACTGTGTTTTTTTCACAAACCCAGAAGCTGAAGCCTGTCAGTACAGCATGTATTTGGAAGGGTTAAAGTCACATCTTCCAGTCTTTAATTACTTAACTATTCAATGCTCTCTGTAATGATAAACAGATGGATGTAGTCTAGTTCCTTCCTGTTCTAGCTCCATTGATTGCATTGGACTAGCTCCTGGGCTGGATTTGGCCCTGACTGTTTATCAAGAAGTCTGTTCTGCATTTCAATGTCCCTGTCCACCCACTTCCATCCCCAAGAGCACCAGCAGCACCATAGCACTGGGGTGGCTGGGGCTCAGCTCTGTTGCCTATAGCGTGTACAGAGCCCAGCACCCCCACAGTGTAAAAACGCAAATAAACCATTATAAAATGCCTGCAGGATAAAAAACATCCTTTGGAGGATAAGGATGTGTGCCTGGAGAGATCACCCACGCCAGCCCCAAGGTCACTGCTTACAGTTTCAGCCCCTATATTTTGCCCAGCAGGTCCATAGCAGGGAGATGGAGAATCGGAAACAGAGTTTCCATGGCAAATGGGATCTCTGCATTTCAGAGCAGCCTGTCTAAAGCTGAAATGACTTCTTGCTTCCAGGCAGTCCCAAAGTGAGCAGGGAAGGTCACTCCAAAGCCCTTGAGGAGTTGATGGTTTCAGAGTCTGGGTCCTTGGAGCCTCCTCTGGTGCCTCATTGCCAAGCAATGAGTTGCCATCACCTCCTCAGTTTCTAAAAGCCGGGTGTGAGGAAACGAAGTGCTTCCCAGGCCTGATCCCAGCCCAGGAGCACCACAGGAGCCCAAGGCTCTGCTACCAATTAACAGAGGCGGCCTCCTTGTGCAGTGCTGACTCTGCTGTCGGGGTCCCCAGCCGTGGTCTCTGCAGGGTGGGGGACAGCAGAGATGACCACCATTCTCCAGTACCATTGAGCAGGGCAAACTTGCCTGTAAGCCTGAAAAAACAGAAGAAAAATCAGAACTAAACTGCCACCCTCGTGCTTTGTTCCCAAGCACCAGCGGTGGCACATCCCGCTGCCAGCTCCTGCAGACAGTGTGGCTGTGCAGTCCTCCCAGCTGTTGCTGGGGCTGTCACACTGCAAACCCTTCCCTCTGCCCAGGCTCAGCAGGTTGGTCCTCACGGCCCTCTGGCTGACCAGAAATAGGGTATTTGTGTATTCTGTACAAGGCCAACACCATGGGCAAGGCACACCAGGGGTTGAGGCCAGGGGTTAGCTGGAAGAAAGGCAGTAGGTCTCGGTGCTGCGGCAGGACATGTGGATGTGGGGAGGTGAAGGGAGGGAGCTCTTGACCTATTTTCCCTGGGCCCCCTGCCATGTGCAGGCAGGGAGAGCTCTCCCTCGCCAGCGATGCCGGTGCCCGTGCCAGCAGGGACATGCCCATTGCTCCTGTTGCTCCCCTTTCCTCTTGCTGGGGCGAGTGTGGGACATCACCAGGTGCCCTCCACTGCCAGGCCGACCTGGCACCACCAAGGGCTGGCTCTCCAGCCTTTGGACCCTCTTCATTATGTTGATACACATCTGCTCCACCAGCAGGTCCCACTGCCCTCCCCATCGCGTCCCAACCACAGGATATGGGCTAGATCCTGCTCCAGAAGCGGCTGTGGGCAGTGTCACCCTTCCTGCAGGCTGTTTTCTCCTGCAGCCTGGCGGGCTATTCGGGTTGCATTTGCGGAACCCCATCTCAGTCTTCTAAATTTGGCCTTCTTTTTTATTTAAAAAACAAGCAAACAAGCACCCACCCACCCACCCCCAAAAAAAAAAGCCAAAGAAGAGAACCAGAAAACCCACCCCCAAATCCCGACTCTCTAGCAAACTGCAGAGCGTGTTCCGCGTGTGCTGTTGCGGCGTTGGCCGGCAGAGCATGCAGACAGCTTGCAGTAGCTCTGGAAGGTGTGTGCTCTTCTGTTTATCAAATGAGTGTTAACTCTGCAGCCTTCTGTTGATGATCTAAATGCCGTCATCGGTAACTATTTCCCTGCCGCTCAAAACATGACGGGGAAGCAAAGGACAGCAAAGGCACCTCTACCTGAGCCGTCAGGTGGGCTTGTTGAGTGGGAAGGGCTTGGGAAAAAACACCACTACTCTTTTCCATGGGGAATCGGGTGATTCTTAGGATCAGAATATGCAGGGAACAGCTAATTACCTGTTCAGCCCCTGACACCCCTGTCAGCTCTGCAGGTGCTACGTGAGGAGTGGAGAGCAGGGTGGAGTGTGCTTTCCCTGCCTTGGGGGTAATGGAGCCAGGCGTCTTCCCACTTAACCCATAGCACTGAGACAGCCCCAGACAGGAGCTGGGGAGGAGCACAGGGCACTGGCAAAAAAACAGGAGGAACAGCCTGCAGCAGAGCCAGGTCGTGGCAGCTCCGGTGGGTGTCATGGGGAGGTTTTTGCCGTCAGCGAGTGACTGGTATTCGATTTTCCGACACTGGAACGTTTGCTTTGTTGGCTCGTTCCCTTGGTTACGTGGTATATATTAAGTTCTTCATTTGGCTTCCTTATACAATTAACTGGCATTCCGTTGCGTGGATTTGGGAAACATAATCAATGCTGAAATTTCTCGGTCAGGCCTGGCTGACCCCAGCGTGCCTGGCCGGAGCAGGCTGCTCCCAGCAGACACCACTTCGAGCAGGCACCGACACCGCTGGCTGTCAGGGAGCGATGCAAAACCCTGCTCAGCATTGGCAGCCCTGAGGGCTGGGGATGCCCCAGGCCCCCCTGCCTGGCAGTGGGGTGCCTGACGGGGTTGAGTGCTGGGGTGTCGGTGCGCCCCGGGCGCCTGCCAGCTCGCGCGCTGCTGGCTCTCGCCGCGACTCACAGACTGTCAGAGTTTTCTGCAGATCCCCATCCTGTAGGGATGTGTACACTGTTCCTCCGAGGCCGTGGGTGTGCATATGGCTGGCTGTGTGGCAACCGTGCTGAATGCCAAAGCAGAGAGGACAATGTGTGTAGTAGCAGAGGGTGCCAGGAATCTGAGTCGCTGGAAAGCTGGAGGGAGGCGACGCCGCGCCCCACGCACCGGGAGATGCAGAGATGAGCTGAGCCCGAGGGCTGCGGGGAGAGAGGCTGTGAGGGCGGCACGGGCCAGTGAGCCAGCTGCACTTAGGATTAGTCAGTACGGCAGGACCAGAGGAGGGAAAGGCAACTCGTGCAGGAGGGGGAACCTGTGGCAAGGGAAGCGATGCCCTCTGCCCTCAGGAGCACAGCCCAGGGCAGCACTGTGGCAGAAGGTGGCGCTGGCCATGTGTCCCTGTCCCTCTGAGGCTGTCAGGGATCCTGCTCTGGGTTAATCCCACCTCTTCTGGTGCTTTTGTGCAGAGGGATCCTTCTTTTAGAGGACCAAAGCCTTTCCCAATGTGCTGGGAGGATCTGAGCATTCTGCTATTGGGACATCTGAATGTCCCAGCCCTGAACTCTGCCCTGAAATCTTCCCGTGGCTGAGAGGCACCAGGCACAGAGCACATCCAAGAAGGGTCAACCCTCTCAGCCTGTGTTCCCTGGAGTCTCCATCCCATCTCTCTGCTCTGGACTGTCCCCAACCTCATCCTTGAAGCGCAGTACCCACAACAGGGTGTGGGATTGCTTTGGCCTCCCCAGGTCAGGGGATGAGGGTGCTTGTGTCACAGGTGGCACAGCCCCATCCCAGATCCTGGCCTGCAGAACTGCTCCTCCACCTGGACCCCTGATTAATGCCAGCTGGAAAAACTGCCTGCTGAGTCTAGGGTCCCATCACCTCTGCCTGGTCAGTCAGAATTGACTGTGCCCTGTCACTCATTTCCTAGAGTGACTCAAATTATGAGAGGTAGTTCAGTCCCCTCCAAAAAAACTGTGAGACAGCAGCGTGCCCTGGCAGCCAAAAAGCACCATGTCCTGGGGTGCTTCAGGTCCAGCATCACCGGCCTGGTGAGGGAGGGGATTGTCCTGCTCTGCTCTGCACTGGGGCGGCCTCACCTCAAGTGCTGGGGGCAGTTTTGGGCACCACAATATAAGAAGGATATAAAGCTATTGGAGGGCATCCAGAGGAGAACTGCAAAGGTGGTGAAGGGTCTAGAGGGGAAGCCATACGAGGAAAGGATGAGGTCACCTGGCTTGTTCAGCCTGAAGAGGAGACTGAGGACAGACCTCATCGGGACCTGCAGCTTCCTCACGAGGGGAAGCCGAGGGGCAGCACCGATCTCTGCTGACCAGTGACAGGACCCGAGCCTGAGGCTGTGTCAGAGGGGGTTTAGGTTGGATCTCAGGAAAAGGTTCTTCCCCCAGAGGGTGGTCAGGCACTGAACAGGCTCCCCAGGGCAGTGGGCACAGCCCCAAGGCTGCCAGAGCTCAGGAAGCATTTGGACAACACTGTCAGGCACATGGTGGGAGTGTTGGGGCTGTTCTGTGCAGGGCCAGGAGTTGGATTCGATGGCTCTTGTGGTTCCCTTCCAACTCAGGATATTCTATGAAAACTGTTGCTGTTGGGTGTAACAGCTCTGGATGCTCCAGTAGCCAACTGCTTTGCCAATCTTGCTAAATTTCGGACGTTAGCAGCTATTTATGGCCTGTTCCTGATGACTTGGAATGAAACTGCTGCCTTGTTTTCCTGTGTATTGCTGGTTGCGAGGAAAATGGATTTTTTTTGACTGTACATTTACCATTTTAGGGCCTACAGTTGCATCCCTTTTGTTTGTATCCATTATGTTTCCAAGAGCTGTGCTTTAACACTCTGAGTATGGGAGACCTTTAAGCGTGGGGATCTGTGGTGTTCAGCACTCAGACAGGCTACACCATTTTTGTATAGAAGGGCAGCACGATGTTTTCACCCCTCGCTGTGCCCCACTCTCACACCTTGTTTCCTTTCCACCCAACTAATTTCTTGGAATGAATTATTCTGAATTTTCCGTTAATACAGTCATGCTACTAAAAGATTTTAAAAATATAAGCTGCTAAAGGTGTTTATTATGTTATTATGTACAGACTTTTTTTTTTCTTTTAAATGGACCGACCCCCTCTCTTCCCTTCCTCCAGCAGTGAATTCCTGAGGTTAATTATATGCTGCGTAACAAAGGTGTTATTTCCTTTTGTGCCTTCGGTTGAGTTCCTTTTCATGGCTGAAGAAATGAGCTGGGAGAATAAAGGCTTTGCACTGAAGTGCATTAAAGTCAGTGGGCTTTGGCTCATACCCAGAAAGAAAAGCAGCACATGGTTTAATTCCAGGGCAGGCTCAAGCAGTTGCATTTAAGGTTTTTTTCAGCGGTGATGGTGCAGCTTTTTTGGTTGGATTCTTCATTTTCAGCTGTCAGAGGGGAAAAATGAATTCCCCAAGGACCAGCACATAGTCGTAACACGCTGTCTTCCCTCTCTCCAGATGAATGGCAGTGATGGGATGTTCAAATATGAAGAGATCGTCTTGGAAAGGGTAAGTATTCTTTACTCACCCGCCAGCAGCCTCTTCCCACTCACCCACCCCCAGCACAGCCAGCCCCCCACACATCCCTGCACCAGCTGATGGGGAGGGGTTGGTCACTGCTCCCTGCTCTCCATGGAGGTTTTTGTGGGTGTCGCGCTTGCTTTGCCTGCCTGGCCCCTGCAGCACGGGGAGAGGTGGGCTCGCTGCTCCCCTCTGCCCCTGCACACCCCTCCAGAAGGCAGGGAGGAGGGCTTCTCCCTTGCCTCCCCCTCTCACACCCCCACCCACACAAACCATCAGTGCGGTGGGGGAGGCTCTTTGTCACTGCCTTTGCCAGAAAGCGGAGGTGCAGGGAGCTCTGCTTGTGCTGGCACTCCGGTAGGTGCACCCCTCAGCTGGGCACAGGGGACCGATGCCACCCCACCACCAGACTCCCCGCTGCTCTGGGGTACACAGCCTTGGGATGCTAAGATGCAGGAACAGGGTTTTTAGTCAAACAAACCACAATGGGAGAAGTTTGTGCTGAAGCCTTCTCTTTGTTGGCAACACAGAGGTGATGGTGTGCGCCACGCCATCCGCTGCTAAAATCAGCTCCCCCCACGTGTAGGGTTTATCCAGGGGGCAAGCCAACACCCCACAGGGCAGGCAAGGCTTTCCCTTGGTGCCCAGGAAGTGGCAGGGATGGTGGGATGGAGAGGGAGTGGGAAAAGCTGGCCCAAGGTTTACTCCAAGAGACGGGCACAGCCCTGCTGACGGGCTGGCTGGGGTGGGAGGCCGCCCACGGCGCTCCCCGGCACACCTTGCCTCCTCCTCAGAGCCGTGCCAGCCTCGCCGCGTGGCCAGCAGTGCAGGGGGAGACGCATCGCTCATTATTCTGTTCCTCTCTGCCTTTAGTCATCTCCCTCCCTCCCTTGGCTCTGCATCACGGAGGTGGGTGGACGGAAGGTTATCTGGGGCTGCCGCCTCACCCACCGCTTCCCCGGCACGCCTGACGAAACCAGCCCAGGGGATCCTTCCTTTTTGGGCTAAGCAATTCTTGCTCGGGGCCCAAGGCAGAGGCAAAAGCCTCGTTTTCAGGGATGCTTCAGAGCATCCTCTTTCCTCAGGGCTGAGGGAACAAGGGAAGAGCTGGCAGGACCACACAGAGAGGCCCCCATTGATTCCCCACACTCATTGATGCCCTCATTTTAAAGCCCCGGGCAGCAATTCCCTCTGCAACAGGGTGAGAAAATTTCAGTGATTAGCAGCCAGGGTCAGCATGGACCATACCCCCTCAGCTTGCCCCCACTGCAGTCCAACAACCCTGTATTAATGCAAGAGAAGCACCCCAGTGCCTGCAGGCGAGGCTGTCTCCTTGCTGGAAAGTTTGGCTTCCAGAGTTGACCTCAGTGTACCCCAGAATTGCTGGTCTGTCACTGTTATTAATCTTTGTCATTGTTGTAAATACAAGGGTAAATGCAGCAGCATTTTGGGAGCAATAACTGAGGAAACACCAACTGCACAAGGACACAGCTTTGGGTTTACCCACCATACATGTGTCCTCAGCAGGAGCTACCCCTGTGTCTGCATCAACCCTGATGCCAGCTAAGAAATCCCTTGAACTGCATTTTGAGATTTATCAAAATAAAAATGAACGCCTCCCAGACGATTTCCAGGTTTTGTAGCTAACAAATGACAGGCACAACAAATGGCTGGAGATCATTTTGCAGTCTCACCTGCCTTGCTGTGGCCAGGCTGGGTCTCCGTGACAGTAAGGAGCACACAGGGTAACCAGAATCCATCTTAGAGGAAAGAGAGCAGCCCCAGACCCTTTACTGCTGAGTGCCTCCTTGTCACATGCCAGCCAAATTCCAGCTGGTGGGAAAGTATCCGGGAGCCTTGCACAGTGAGAGGCATCGGTGGCTCCTGGTGCTGTGTCATGAGTGTCATATTGTGAGAGCAGAGACCTCTGCATCACTGCAGGAGCTGATGCTGGGCCCAGATTGCTGGGGAGAAGTGCAAGCCCCAGCTGGCTGTTGGTGCTAAGTGATCCCAGGGAGCCCTCGTGGCCTGAGCTCCCCTGGAAGGGCAGAGCACCCCATCATCTAACACCGAGCACTGAGGCTGTGGGCAGCCAGGGGAGAGCCTGGCCTGAGCCCACTTGTGTATGAGAGGCAGGCATGATAGTATGTGACTAAGTGTCAGCTCTTCCGCATGAGAAAACAAGACTAGGAGCCATCTGATTTTCAAGGCAGAGCAAAAAAAGCAGGAATTGTCCACTTGCATCAAGCATGGATCTGGAAGCAACGCCTGTGAGTGTGTCACTAATGAGGATCCTGCAAGTGGGAGAGGCGGCACAGGGCCACAGCCACTCAGTCCTGAGGTGCTGCGGGAATGGGCTGGAAATAAGCTGCGGCCCCTGCGTTCCCCCCAGTCATACTAAGGCAGGAGAAGCTCAAGTGATGCTCCAAGCATGTCCATGAGGAAGAGGAGGCGTAATTGGATACCCCACTCCATCCTGATAGCCACCTCCACCCAATCCTGCAAATTTTGACACTAGCATCGCTGGTCCCCCAGCTTGGCTGTGTGCCAGGGCTCCATCCCAGGGGTGCGGGGAGGCAGGGGTGGGATGCTGGTGACTGGCACAATCCCCGCTGGTCGGTGCGGGCTGCGGCGTCGGTGTCTCCTCCTGGGGAGCAGCCAGCGAGGGGAGGTTTTCTCCGCCAAGGACCACCTCCTCTTCCCCCAGCTCCCCGCCTGCCTCAGAGTCTCTCCGTGGAGACGCGGTGGTGAGGGAGGTCCTCGGCGGCTCCCACTCTCCCACTCCATCTGTTCAGCGCTCCACGCTGCTGCGCCGAGCGCTCGCCTGATGAACGCCGGCCTCTCCTCCAGCCGCGCATCCCTCTGCCCCCTGGGCCCACCACCCTGGGGTGGGACGGATGCTCTCAGGGCTGCCGTGCCCCAGACGGTCCCGCAGCTGAGGGGAACCATCCCGGGAGGGCCGGCAGCGAGTGGTTGCCCATGGGGGAAAGACGCGGCGTTTGATTTCCCGCAGGGTAACTCCGGCCTCGGCTTCAGCATAGCGGGAGGAATCGACAACCCCCATGTCCCGGATGACCCGGGTATCTTCATCACCAAGATCATCCCCGGGGGAGCGGCAGCCATGGATGGCCGTCTAGGGTGAGTACAGGGCTGGGGGAGCAGCTCCATCACCCAGGATCTCAGCACAGACCCCCTTGTCCCCTTCCCTGCCACAGGCCCCGGCACCCCCATGTCACTTCCCCACAGCTAGATCCTCTCAGTGCAGAGATGCCCCTCAGTCCTGGCCACCAGCCTCCTCTCCGCAGTCACCCCTCCTCCCCTCCCTGTGTGAGGTTCCTGCTCCCATCCTTCCAGCCACAGCCTAGGGCGGGATCCAGCCTTTCCTCTGATATCCCATCTCCACCAGGGTGGCACCATGGGGACCAGCCCCACTGCCTCCTGCTATGGGAGGGACCATGCTCTCACCCCGGCAGGGCAGGATCTGGCCAGCTTGAGCAGCTTTCCTTTGTGTGTCTGGAGGAGGGTGGCAGATGTAATCAGAGGAGGGTGGCATAGGCTGGTGGTTCCCCAGGAGAGCTCAGGGCCACGCTGTGCCCGCAGGGTGAACGACTGCGTGCTGCGGGTGAACGACGTGGACGTCTCCGAGGTCGTGCACAGCAAAGCTGTGGAGGCCCTGAAGGAAGCGGGCCCCGTGGTGCGGCTCGTGGTGCGGCGCCGGCAGCCCCCGCCAGAGACCATCATGGAGGTTAACCTGATGAAGGGCCCCAAAGGTGAACCCCTCACTCTGCTCCCTTGACTGGGGTGCCCCACAGGAGGGTGTGGGGTGACCCCTCGGTGTGAGATGCTGTGAGGTGCAGGGCAGCATCGTGGGGCATGTGGGATGCAAGGTGGCACTGCCACGGTGCAGGATGCTGCGGGGTGGCCCAGCAGCGTGGGGTGCTGTGGGGCACAGGGTATGGGAAAGACCCACAGAGCAGTGAGTGGTGGCTGGGCTGGCTCCAGGCAGCTGCAGGGTGGCCCATTGCCTGCTGGGTTTGGGACAGGGTGGGAAGTCCAGTGAGGCAGCGTCGATCTCTGTGTCCCTCACCTGCCTTCTCACTCCTCCTCAGGCCTGGGGTTCAGCATTGCAGGGGGCATCGGGAACCAGCACATCCCTGGGGACAACAGCATCTACATCACCAAGATCATCGAGGGAGGTGCTGCCCAAAAGGACGGGCGCCTGCAGATCGGGGACCGGTTGCTTGCGGTAAGCCCCGTGGCCACAGCCAGCCGTGAGGTGAAGCTGGGCAGGCTCCACCATGCTGCATTGTTGATCCTGAACCCCAACACCCCTCCTGTCAGCAGCCTCATGCCCCTTCCTTGGGGTCCGCGCTAGGATGGTGCTGTGGGAGGGGCAGGCAGGAGGGCCAAATCCAAGGAGATTCAACCCTCTCTTTGGAACTACAGCAGCACCTACCCTATGGAAAGCTGCTCCCCTCCCGCAGGACTGCATCGGTCCCTGCCCTCCTGCTCAGCCCCATCACCCATCCCTTTCCCTCCGGCAGGTGAATAACACAAACCTGCAGGATGTGCGGCACGAGGAGGCAGTGGCTGCCCTGAAGAACACCTCTGACATGGTGTACCTGAAAGTGGCCAAGCCTGGCAACATCCACCTCAACGACATGTATGCCCCCCCCGACTACGCCAGCAGTACGTACGCACTGGGCGCGGGGGCTGGGGGGCACGGGGTGTGCTGGGGGGGACAAGTAATGCTGGGATGGTCTGCATGTCCTCATTGCGTGTGCCTTTCTGCTCCTGATGACCCTCTCCTCCCCTGCAGCCTTCTCAGCCTTGGCTGACAACCACATAAGCCATAACTCCAGTCTGGGCTACCTGGGCAGCGTTGAGAGCAAGCCTGCCTATCCCGTCCCAACCCAGGTGACTCCGGCCCGGTACTCGCCTATTCCTCGGCACATGATCGGAGACGATGACTTCACCAGGTGAGTACCAGGCATGAGCATCCCCTAATCCCTGATACGTCTCCTTCCCTCTCTTTCCCTCTATGGTGGCTTGTCCCCACTGCCGGTGCAGAGCCTCAACCAAAAGCCTGTAGGTGCGTGGTGCAAAGCTTTAGACCCCCATAATGTCCTCTGAGCTTCCCCCCCCTCTGTATCAATCCCTGGCTCGCTGCATCCACTCCCTCTCCGTTCCCCCTCCTGCTCTTTCACAAGCTTTACCCATCTGCATTCCTGCTTAGTTCTCCTGCTTGTTTTACAATACCTGGAATACAAAGTGCCCCCTGCCCTTACGGTGCCAGCAGTGCCACAGGCTCTCAGGATGTCCCTAAGTGGAGATGTGCTGGGGATGAAGGGCTGGGGGGACCACAGCCTTGCAAACAAGTGGGACTCCTCCCCCCACACAACTTGAGACTGGCATCCCAAACTGTCTGCACACAGGTGCCATTTCAAAAGCTGCCAGCCCCCTGCCCAGCCCTGCCACAACCCCCTTTGCCCCACTAGAATCATTTATTCAGGTTTGTTTCCAGAACCCAGGAAATAAAGAGGAGCACAAAGAAGACATTGCTCTAAGCCTAAATGTGGTATAAAATTTCTTCAAAGCCTCAAGCTGAGAATGAGGGAGCGAGATCTGGCAGGTCCTGCTCTGCTTGCCCAGGCTTACAGGTTTCGATCTGCTCGGCACAGCCTCAGGGCCAGTGTTGAGCCTGCTCTGGATTTGGTATCCCCAGGGCCAGGACTGTAGGCTTAGGCTGTGTTCTAAGGACCAACACTCGAGTTAGGCTTAGGGCTGGCTCTGCATCTGGAACAAGGTCGCAGGCTGGTTTTGGAGTTGTGTTCACAGTGGAAGATAGCTTCGTCTGGGATTCTCCCATTCTTCATGTCAGTGTTGGATGCTGGAGTGGGAGACCCTGACTTTCCATCCACTGTCAGGTCTGCTGTCCTCCTGGAGAGTGGCTGGACCTTTGTCACAGGGATTTCTCTTTTCTTGGTGCTCAGCCATAGCTGGGTGCCTCTTCACGCCATGACCTGTGCAGCACTGGCTTCCATCCACACCCCGTCTCTCCCACCTGGTCTTGGCACCAAAGATTCCAGTTCTACAGCCTGTTTCTGGTGCTGCATCCTCACCAGGTGTAGCAACTCCTGTGCTGTCAGGGCACTGGGGGATGATGCCACAGGCAGGAGCAGTGCTTTCTTCCATCACATGGCACTACAGAAGGGACTGAGTCCCAGAAGCTGGAACACACAACAGGGACACTGATTCCACCAGGGATCAGTGCCAACTCCCTTCTTACATGTGCCAACATTCTTATTTGTAGGTTAGAGAGTGAACAGCCCAGCCTAGGTTGGACATAGCCAGTGGCAACAGCACAGGGATGGTTTGGCAGTGGCTCAGCAGTGGTTTGGCAGTGCCAATGGCACAGGGATGGTTTGGCAGTGGCACAGTGGTGGCTCCCTGTGGCTTGGCAGTGGCAATGGCATAGTGATGGCTCGGCAGTGGCCCTGGTGTAGCACGTGCTGGTGACCACTAGAGGATGGTGCTGCCTTGTGGAGGGCCACACTGCAGACAGGCGGGCACCACTGGGCCACCGTGCCCAGCCACAGCCCCCCCCAATAGATTCACAGCCTGTGGTGGGCTCAGCACCTCCCTCATCCATCCCTGGACAGTGCTGAAAGCCTCATGTGCATCACTGACCCTGCAGGACACCATCACTGAGGGTCTGTTGGCTGTGAGGTATCTGTCTGGGGCTTCATTTCCTCTCTTTGTTGCTATAATATCTCTCTACCTTCCATCAAAGTGTCTGATCCTCATGGGTGCTGGACATGCTTCCCCTCAGACTGAACTGGGGTGGTGGTTCCTGCACATTGCTTGGGCAGAGCATGTTCATCTTATGGTTGGAAGCAGTGTTTGCAGACCCAGAAATCTGACCTAGTTCTTCCCCTGGAAGAGCTCTAGCCCAAGGGACAGCTTTGCTGCAGAGGGACTGATAGCTGCAGCCCTCCCTGACCCCTCTCAGCTGCCCCTGAGCCTCTGCTGGGCAGAGCAGGAGCTCACCAAGACCTTCTCACAAGGCATCCTGCACTTCAGTCTATCTGTTTCCTGCTCCTGTTGCTCCTTATGAGATGGTTGCCTGGGGCTAAGTGACAATTCAGCCCATCAGGACTCCCCCACAGGGAAGGATGGTGGGAGACTTTTCCTGGGGTGCTGGCACATGTCCCTGAAGGTAAATCCTGTCACCTGCATCCATTAAAGCACCAAAACCTTCCTCCATCTGCCCAAGTGATGGCAGTGATGCTCCAGCCTGGCCCGAGGGGCTGAAGAAGACTCCAGCCCCACCCATGTGCTGGGAAGCCCAGAATCAACCTGTCACCACCTTTGCTGCTTCTCACCCTGATGTCTCCCTGTCCTTTATCTATGCTTTCAGGGAGCCCCGGAAAATCATCCTGCACAAAGGCTCCACTGGCCTGGGCTTCAACATTGTTGGAGGGGAAGACGGCGAGGGGATCTTTGTGTCCTTCATCCTGGCTGGAGGCCCTGCTGACCTCAGCGGGGAGCTGCGGAGGGGAGACCGCATCCTCTCGGTGAGTAGGTGGGGCACCCCCTGCCCCTCCATGGCCTCCCCTAGCCCCGGGAGGACACCTGTCCCCTGCCACCCCAGCCAGACACAGTTCCACGGGTGTGGACGTGGCTGTGGTGCGGGGCAATCCTGATGCCCGGGGGGACCGGGGGCGGGTACCAGGGATGTCGGTACTAGAGATACCGGTACTGAAGTGCCAGTACTGGGGCACGGTGGCAGGGTGATGAGGCACTGAGAGTATGGGTACCATGGGTACCGGTACAGGAGCGGGGCAGCGAGAAACAGGGCACACCCCGCCGGTCCAGTCCCCTCCAGCGGAGCCGCTCTGTTCCCCGCAGGTGAACGGCGTGAACCTCCGCAACGCCACCCACGAGCAGGCGGCGGCGGCGCTGAAGCGGGCGGGGCAGACGGTGACCATCATCGCGCAGTACCGGCCCGAAGGTACCGCCACGGGGCGACCGGGACCGGGACCGGGACCGGGATCGGGCCGGGGCGGGGAGAAGGGCGGGGCTTGCCGCTGAAGGGGCGGGGCGTGGCGATCGGGGGGCGGGGCGGTCTGTCGCGCGCGGGCCG
>JAWWES010000150.1:15549544-15605772 GCA_035583135.1 Lophotriccus pileatus
GGGCGGGGCCTGGGGGCGGGGCGGGCGCCCATTGGCCGGCGCGGCGGGAGGGGGTGTGGCCGCGGCGTCCCGCCGGCCGTGCCTGCGCGGCTTTGTGTGAGGGCCGGGCGGGAGCGGGGCCGGGGCCGCCGCCCCCCCGCCGGCAGGTGATCGCCCCCCGCGGCACCCGGGCCGGCCCGGCCCGGCCCGGCACCCGGCACCCGGCACCGTCGCCGGGACCGGCTTCTCTGCGGGGAAGGAGAGAGAGCTCTGCGTGCCCGAGGGCGTCGCCGCGAGGCCCGCCGCCGTGGGGTCCCGCGGGCCTGGCCGGGGCACGCCGCGGTCGGGGGGAGGGTGTGCCCTGGGGGTCCGTCGTGCTGTGGGCGGCCTCGCCGTGCTGGGTTGGGGCTCGCCCCCACCTCCGAGCATCGCACCTGCGAGCCTGCGGTGAGCTCTGGTTCCCTCGGCGGCGCGGGGCGGGTGGTCCCGAGGGGGGCTCCCGGTGGCACCGGGGAGGGAGGAACTGGCAGCTGCCGGCCCGAACCCTCCCGGGACGGCAGCGCTGGAGAGCGGCCCCTGAGCTGGGAGGGCGAGCGCTGGGAGGATCCTCCCCCAGCCAGCGAGGGGCCAGGGGATGCTCCCGGGGCTGTGCCGTGTCCCGACCGGCACCGTGCGTGTGCCGGGATGCAGCCGTTCCCGTCCCTTGGAAAAGGTGTCTCTCCTGAGCCTCACTGGCTTCCTCCGCCAGCCATCCTGGTCCTCTCCAAGGAGGCCAGTGTGCCACCCCTTTGTCTCAGAGACATCGCTGGGCAATGTCCTGCTGGTCCCTGTCCCTGCTGTTCCTCCTCTGTCCCCTGGCAGAGGCCACTGGGGCGTGGAGTCATTAGTGCTGCTCAGGGCTGTGCTGTGGGTGTGGGGTTTGTTTGTTTTGGCTCTTTTTTTTTTTTCCTTCTTTCTTTCTTTCTTTCTTTCCAGGAAGCACTTAATGTTCTTGTATTTCTGGCTCCCTTTGCCACTTGAGATTTGGCAAAGACGCCAACCAAGAGTGGTTCTTAAATGTCAAACAGGACAAAATGTTTTGAAACCCCTTTAGACCGAGGCGGAAATGTCGATGCTGTGTAGCTGGTGGCTCTCTGGGTCCTGGATGGCTCCTGGTGTGTGTGGGCAGCAGCACCCGGCACACAGGCTGCTGCAGCCATCCCAGAAGGCAGCGCTGGTGCTGTGGAATACAGGCTGTTGTGTCTTGGAAGTTGCTCTCAGTGCTTGGAGGCCTGGGAGCCATGGAGAAAGGTCTCCTGGGTGTGGGTGAGGCTGAGCCTCCTCAAGGGGACGTGTGGTCCCAAATGTTTGCCTTTTCTAGGTTCATCATGGCTGTGGGTAGAGCGGGAGGGCTGGATTGTAGGATGCCCGAAGAGGGAGATGTTGCTGGAAAGGGGATTTGAGAAGATTCCCCCTGTTAGCAGGGGCAGAGGATAGCACCTGTGTCTCGTACCTGAGCGTGGGTAGGGCTTGCCTTGGGCTGCTGGATGAGAGCACGTGTGTGCTCTGGGTCTGACCTTGTGCAGGTCTCAGGGACCCTCCCTGTGGTGTCCTGCCAGGCACCAGTAGGGGAAAAAAAGCAAAGACCAAACCAAGGAAGGCTAGAAGGAGGAGCTGCTGTCCTGCCTTTCTCCTGTGCACCTGGTGCAGTGCCTTTGACCACTGCTGCATGCCATCGAGGAGGAGGAGTAATGGTTCCTCTTGAGTTTTTATGAGGTCCCTTCCTTCTGAGCACTTCTCTCCCTGACCTTTGCCTGCTGCTATTGCCAGCACTTGGGTTTGGCAATTCCCCTTCCTGCAACAATATACCTCACCTGGAAACACAAAAACTCACGTGATGGCGTTTCTCTGAGCTGGCTGCTCAAGGGGAAGTGCCAGGGCTGTGCAATGACTTCTGAAAGCTTCCAAGCTTTTCCCAGAAGGGCTGTGCTCCCTTCTGCTCGCCTGGGCCTGCGGAGGGAAGTGTCTGTGCTTTAACCCAGCACTAAAATGCCAGAGTGAAGCTGTGGGTAATTGTTGCAGGTGGCTGGGCTGAAGCCCATGGCTGAGCATCTCTGGGCTCTGCTGAATGCCCAGCAGAGCCTGCCTGGGCCTGGGCAGGTTTGGATCCTGGAGAGAGCAGGGCACATGTGCATGCAAGGCTTTATGCACACTCAGGTGTTTCTTTCTGGCACAGCTCCCCTCTCTACCAGCACCTTCTCCTTTGTGCTGTCTCCTGGTGCCCCGAAATCAGCTGCAGCCCTATTGCTTTGTTGGCTCTGCTGGGCACTGTTGCAGGGGTGTCACACACGTGTGTGCCGGTTCTGGGGGTCCCTGGGCAGGCAGGTGATCCCTGAGAATGCTCTGCAGCTTGCACTTGGGTGTGCAGGGTTGTGTTCTGCTCCCAGCACCGAGCTCACCCCATGGGACAGAATCAGGGCCAGCTCCAGGGGCACCCACACCCTGGGAAGAGAAGAGCAGTGGGAGGGGAGGGTAGAGTGGTGTTTTTATCGAGCTGCTGGGCGAGGAGAGCAAACATCCCGGAGCAGCGTCGCGATGGCTCTGAGGGCAGGAGGTGCCGGGTCCCCTGTTACATACTTCTCAGTCTTGATAAGCGTGTCCTGAACGTGTTGAACACCCCATCCCGTGGGGATCAGCCCTGCCTCCCTGCTGAGCCATGGGCAAGCTTCCTGGGAGGGTTTCAGCTGCACAGGAGATCTTCCAGCATGCAAAGTGGCTCAAAGCTGGGGAGCAAAGGCAGGAGCAGTGCTTGCTGGTAGTTGTCTCAGAGACTGTTCTAGCGTGCTGTGAAAAGGGTGCTGGTGGCAGCTGGGAGGATCCCATGCCCTGTCCCGGGGTAACCTTGCCTCCTGTACTCTGGGAGGGAGGTGGTGGGTTTGCTTTGGGGCTGCTGCTTCTCCATTCTGTGCCCTCCCGCACTCGGGGCACGTGTGGGTTGGTGTCTCCTTGGGAAACCCTTCCTAGGGCAGGACTTACCAGAGGACAAAGCCAGAGCAGCCCATGTGTCCTTCAGGTTGCCACAACCAGCCTGGTTTGTGCTTCTTGTCATGCCGGTGGGCTTTTCCCACCCAAGGAGCGTGGCCACTCCTGCAAAATTTTGGAAGTCCCTTTCCATGCAATGGAGGTGGGAGTGTTTGAGAGCTCTGCCCTTAGGCTGCATGCAGGGGGTGCATATGCAGTAGCTGGCAGGACAGTTACACCCCAAAGTGCCCCTCTGACACCCCCACCCTGATGCTAGTGCCTCTTTTTGCCCTGTGTTTTCTGCCCAATCCTGTATCTTCCACATCGGGCTTCCCATGGAAAAGAGTGTCACAGGAGGGATGTGAGACTGGATAGTGGGAGCAGTGGTCCCTTAGCCCTTAGCTGTGGGGTGTGCAGAAAATCTGTGCCCCCAGCAGGATTTGGGATGACTCAGCTGGGGACAGGGGTTGTAGTGGTGTTTTCTGGGGGAAATAGCCCTTCTGTACCAAAGAGGCTTTATGAAGCAGCTGTACCCACTTCTGAGGGATGCTCCTCTGGGATACAAGAGCTTTTGAGCATCCTGGGGCAGAATGAGCTGTGCAGGGTGAGAGGTGTGGAATGGGATGAAGCTCACTTCCCTCTGCTGGGAGCTCTGTAAAACCCTGGTGCTGCTTTGGTGTCAGAATTCAGTTTTCTTATCAAATAAGCCTTGCCCATGCCTTGCTGCTTTTCCTCTGCTGGAAGGAAGGCAGGTGGGGCAGTGGGGGTCTGGTGATCTTCACATCAAGCAGCTATCCCTGCCGGGTGTTGCAGCACCTTTGGATGTTGTGTGGCAGGGGAAGGGGCTTCCTGGGGAGTTTCTGTGTGCCACGTGGCAGTTTTTGTCTGTCTTTTTGTATGCCTTTTTTTTTTCCCTAGTCTTTAAGTAAAAATGCATCTTTGGCATCTGGGTGCAGGACAGGGATGCCCAGGCGTGTCCAGTGGGAGAGTCAGGAAATGCCAAGCTGCAGCTGCATCATCCCATAACCCCCACCCTTCATTTGTCTGCACCAAGAGTCCACAGGAGAGGGGCTGGTTCCCAAACACAGCCCATGGAGTATTTCTTAGCAGTGTTGCTCCTCCCCCTCTGTGATGCAGCTCGCCCGGGGCTCCGCTCTGCACCGAGGGCTTGCCTCCACAGCTGAGCTGCTGCATTTCCCCTCCCCAAAATTAAAACCCAAACCACCTCTAAACTGCTGGGTTGTGGACTTTGAGGCTTTCTAGGCAAGTCTTACAGCAGAGATGAGGCTGGTCCTCTCTCACCTGTAACTGCAGGATGTGCCCAGGGGACAAAATCAAGGGTAGGAGGGGACATCTGATGGGGTGGGCTGTGGCAGGGCCAGCGACTTTCCTGGTGTCGCAGTTGTTTGTCACCTGGCAAACTTTCCTGGTCTGGCTCTGGGTAGGGAGGCCGGTGCCTCCACCCTCTGTGTGTCTGCCCGACCTTTACACCCGACTGAAGGTCGGGCTGGCTCGGGGCGGGTGCTGGGGTGGCAGCTCCTCCTGCCCGGCCTCCTGGCAGGGAGGTGCCAGCAGCTTCTGGAGGGTCCCCCAGCTCTTCCTGCAGGTCTCTGCCGCAGGGATGTAGGAGCCAAAGGTGAATTCCTCGGCCCTGCTCCCCTCCCAAGGGCAGGAGCTGTGTTTTGCCTCCCCTTCCCCATGCCTGCTGGGGAGAGGGGCTCTGCTGCCAAAAGAGCGGTAGGTGGGAACGCCCCTCAGTTTCTGAGGTCATGCTTTGCTGCTCCAGCTGGTGGGTGATGGTCTCCTGGAGGGGCTCTCACTCTCTGTGCATGTTTTGAACTGCTCTGTAGTTCATCAGCTTGCTGAGCCGTTCCCTCGTGGAGCTGCAGCTCAGTAGCGTGGAGGTCTGGCAGGCCTTGCCCGAGCTGCCTGTCTGGGGTGGGTTGGGAGCAGCTGGCACCCTGCCTGTTCCAGATGCCCTGCTTGGGTGCCTGCAGAGTGCTGTAACCTCTTTAGCTTTGCCCTCCCTCGTGTGCAGGGACAGACAGGCTCCTGGGCAGGATGCCTCGTGGACAGGCCTCTCTTGGTGCTCGGGGCGGGGGCAGCTCTGCCTGCACTGACCAGCCCTCTCCCCACAGAGTACAGCCGCTTCGAGTCCAAGATCCACGACCTGAGGGAGCAGATGATGAACAGCAGCATGAGCTCCGGCTCTGGCTCGCTCCGGACAAGCGAGAAGAGATCCCTCTATGTCAGGTAAGGCTCAGCACCCCCTGTTCCCTTGCTCCTGGGATGGGATGGTAAATCCCCACAGGGTGGGGTGCAGGGAGGGGTGGCTCAGCCTGGGCTGTGCAGCACCTCTGAGGGCAGTGTTTTGGAGGCCAGGGGAGCGAGTGCTGTAGAAGCACCACGAAACCTGGAGGGTGCAGCAGGGAGAGAGGTGCTTTTGCAATGGTTTGCCAAGGCTGGGTCCTCTGCGCTTGAGTGTCTCTTCCAAGGGCTGCTCCATTTTGGGAAGCACTGGTGTCTCTACAGAGCCCAGGGTGGCTGCTGGTTGTGCCCAACCCACTGAGGACCACTGGAGAACAGGGAAATAATGGACACCCAGCCTTGCTTCTGCCCCACCTCCCAGTGTGCTCTGCTCAAACCACTCCCAGCTAACAGGCTTCTCCATGTCTCCTTCTGCTGTTCCTGTGGCAGGATCTGGCTGCATGGGAGATGAGCTCTTAGGAGGATTATTGCTCTGAGCCCTCGATGCACTTTTGGTCTGGAGCCAGGCATGGAGCAGGCAGGGGTTAAACAGCCATGCAGCAATAACTGCTGTGAGTCCCGTGCAGCCAGGACAGCCCCTGCTTGCTGCCTGCCTG
This sequence comes from Lophotriccus pileatus, assembly GCA_035583135.1. Lineage (NCBI taxonomy): Eukaryota > Metazoa > Chordata > Aves > Passeriformes > Tyrannidae > Lophotriccus > Lophotriccus pileatus. The sequence continues at coordinate 15,555,388 of JAWWES010000150.1, forward strand.
CTGGCACCTCATGCCTGCCACAGTGCCAGTGGGGTGACAGCTAATGAGTAATTTTAACTTGGTAATTAAAATAATCCTGTAAATCCTCACCCTGCACAGCCTGTTGCAGGTGGGGCTGGCAGGAGCAGGGCACGCTTCTTCCCTGTGAGAAGGATGGCAAGGGCTGAGGCTGCATGAGCCTCAGTCTGCATCTCCCACTGCACGACTGCTCTGTGCAGAGGGTCTTCAGGCATGGCTGGCAGGAGGGGAGGGCTGCAGCTCTGGGTTCCTGCAGTTCACACCTTCCCACAAGTCTATTCAGGCGGTTTGCTTGATTTAGTATCTCGGGGCTTCCTGGGGGTGTGTGACAAGCTGGGCACTGTGTTGAATAAACATCATCTTGCTAGTCCTGCCCTCATTCCCCTGCTGTCCTGTGGACACTCTAATGTGTGGAGGAGGGTTTAGGCTGGGTCCAGCTTGAGTTGAGCCTGTTCCCTGCCTGGAAAGATGCTGTATGTATCGAAGTATTCCTGTGAGTCAGAGAGGGCTCTGTTGCTTCCATGCTGCTCGTAGTGTCTTTTATCTCTTGGTACATGTCTCTGGTTGGTTTTGGAGGCCTCCACAGTGCCATGTCCTCTCACACATACCCAGTGGAGCGGGGCAGTGCCTTGCTGAGGGGGTATCCCAGGGAGAGCTTTTGCCCAGTGTGGCCCTTCACAACAAGCTCCATCTCTGGTCGACACACACCCTGCAAATGTGCCTGCAAGAACTGCTGGGTGCCCAGGCTGCCCCAGCCCTTCTGGGCGGGGTGGTTTCAAGCACAGTTTACCCGAAACCAGCTGAGCTGCTGTGCTGTGGACAGGACATCAATTACAGGACTTGCTACCCAACTGCTTGAGTCAGCCCCGTGCGGCTGCACTGCATCCTGAGTGCTGTCGGCAGGCTGGAGCTGGGCACCCCAGTGCCTGCTGGAGCCGATCTGGGGGTGCTGGAGCTGCAGCTGTGCAGCATGGGCAGAGCAAGGCAGGCTCACATTCTGCCTGTCACCTGCCTGCACTGCTGCAGGGCAAAGTCTGCCAGCACTGGGGCTGTGCCGGGTAGGGATGGAGGTCAGGCAGGCATTGTGCCTGGGCACCGTGAGGAAGCCATGGGAGTCTTTGGCACTGCTTCCCTCCCCTCCAGGCAAACCATCTGCTCTCCTGGCTGTTTGTGCTGGGAGCTGGCCTGGGGGCAGAGCAGAGCGACCGTGCTGCCGTCTGGCCCCTGCGCCCTGGGGAGCACCCAGACGTGGTGGGCCCTGGGTGCCAGCACAGCCAGAGGCTGGTCTGCAGGTGCATCAGGCCATAGGGAGGCAAATGCCACATGTGCCAGCTTTTTGCACCACCATTTGCAGGTGTCCAGCCCTTGCACAGGTCCTGCTGTGCCTGTCCTGGGATGCTGGTGGCTGCTGCGGGAGGAGCCACGGGCGCAGCACAGCTCTGCAGGGCAGGGTGCACGGAGTGGGCAGGGCTTCCCTGGGTTTGGGAACCGGCCTGACCAGTTCCTCGGGGCCTTGGCCAGCAGCACAGGCCTCACAGCAGCCTGCCAGCAGCATGCAGCCTTATCTTTTGGCCAGGAGCTGCCTGCAAGGCTTATTTACCTCCAGCCAAAGCACACGTTGGTGCTTTGCTGCCGGCTCCAGTGTGCTGAGGGACTGAGTACAAGAGCTGCCCCAGTGCCCTGAGCAAGCTGGGAAAGGGGAACTGACCCAGTGGCTGAATGTATCTGGATGCATAGGACACACTGGGTCTCGTCCCAAAGAGCCCTCCCCAAGCCACAAGGCAGCCCCTCTTCTCATCCCCCTTTGAGACCCAGTCCCAAGGGTCCCAAAAGGTTTCATAGCCCAGCACTGCCCTGGCAGAAGTGCCATCCCAGCTCTGCTGCTCCGTGGGGATGTGCCACATGGTCCCTCAGCCCTTCCATTTACTGTGTGCTTTTAGACCCCCTTCAGAGTCTCCCCAGTAGTTGGGGGTAATGAGCAGAGCAGAGGATGTCTCTCCTGCTTGAGGAAGGCTTGTTAGTGCCAGGATTAAACAAGCAGTGAGCCAGTGTTTGCAGTGCCTGGGCTAACGTTGGCCTGGGGGGGCGAGTAGGACCAGTGTCCCAGGAGCAAACACAGGGGCTGTGCTGCCAGCAGTGGTGATTTTAGTGACTCTTCCCTTGGTTTGGTTTGTTGCAAAGTTGATGTGTCAAAGTGGACGCGGTTTGAGATCTGGCATAGTAAAATGAGCTGCACATGAAGCCACTGAGAGCAGCTTATGGGTACAGGCTGCAATGCTGTGAGTGAGTAGCGTGTGCAGGAAGAGTAGTGCTCTTCTAGTGGGAAAAAAAAATCTTTTTTAGCTGGTGAGTTTAATATTGAAGATAATTTTAAACTAAATAAACTATTCTCAGGGGAGGTATTTAGGAGACTGAAGATAATCAGCTGTGGAAGCAGATATATATACCCTCAGATGCATTCCTAACTCACAGGCTCAGTACTAACATACCACTGTACATAACATATGTGCTCAAAGCCATGGTGTTCTGATAGTCTCTGCCTGTGCAACCACCAGCCGTGGGGTCTGATGTTCCCCATCCTGCTCCTTGACACCACAGGCACGGCGTGGGGAGCAGCCCTGCTGCAGGCTGCTGCTGTGAGCCTCACCTGCTCGCTAACCACAGGCGCCTGCAGCGCATCTGTGGCTCGTGTGCCTCCTGCAGCTGAGGTCAGGAGCGAGCTGTTTTGGCCCAGCACTGTTGTTCCTGCACTGCACACTTCAGGGCTTGTGCTGAGCCTGCCAGCACAGGGGTGTGCTGGTGGCTGGCAGCGCTGCTCACCTTGATGGATGGAGTTTTGGTCTAAATCCTGGGAGGTGTGAAGGTGGCAGTGCCCCAGGAGGTTGGCAGTGCTGCTGCCTCGCTGTGCTCAGAGAAGGCATCGCTCCTCTCTGCTCCCCCACAGAGCCCTGTTTGACTATGACCGGACCCGGGACAGTTGCCTGCCCAGCCAGGGGCTCAGCTTCTCCTACGGGGACATCCTGCACGTCATCAACGCCTCCGATGACGAGTGGTGGCAAGCCAGGCTCGTCACGCCCCACGGCGAGAGCGAGCAGATCGGGGTCATCCCCAGCAAGAAGAGGTGAGTGTCTGTCGGCAGGAGCTGTCACATATGGTGTCTCCTGAAGCCTCCCAACCTCTGTGAGCCCTGCAGCCCTCAGGGCTCTGCTCAGGCTGGGATCTCCAGTGCACTGCCCCTCCATGGCTGTGCTGCGTGCAGGGCACCTCGGTTGCAAGCTGGGGCTTTGTGCAGGTCTCCCTAGGGAGGTGTTTTCCAAAGCTGAGTGAGATTCCAGGAGAGGAGGGCAGTGTTCAGCCCCCTCTGTGGCCCCTGTGGAGATGGAGAGTTGGTGTTAGGCAGCCTGGGGTTCCAGGTGAGAGCAGAGTCACAGGGGTGACTGTGGACTCCTCTCTCTGTCCTCTGTCAATCTGCCCAGCTCTGCGAGCCAGGTCCTGTGAGGTGGGAAGTCACAGAGAGCTGAGGATCTGGCTGCCTTTAGGTATTCAAAGCCAGCCTCATGTCTGTCCTCCATCCCTCTGGGAAGGCTGGTTGCTTCTCCCCTGTCTTACTCCTGTAGCTGCTGGCCTGGGCCAGACCCTGTGCAGGCAGCTCCACGTCTGTCCCTCCCTGGGAAGGAGCTGCCCTTTGCCCATGCAGCCACCACCTGAGGGTGTCTGCAGCTGCCTGAGGAGCCATGTGGGCAGCATGGAGGGCACATGCATGGGACTAACAGCTCTTTCTCCCCTTTAACTTCTGATCAGGGTGGAAAAGAAGGAGAGAGCACGATTGAAAACAGTGAAGTTCCACGCCAGGACTGGCATGATTGAGTCCAACAGGGTAAGTGCCGATCTGGGGCTCAGTGGGGCACCTGGAGCTGGTAACTAGCGAGGGCAGGATAAGTCCCAGCAGGCAGAGCTCCCAGTGGGGCAGCTGGAACAATCCCAAAGCAAAGAGCAATGTCACTGGACCTGCCCCAGGCCCACATCTGCATGGCACAAACCCCCCATGACTGTGTAAGGATCGAGCAGAAGAGTCCAGGATGGTGCAGAAGTACTGGGGAAGGACTCCTGGTTGGAGTGGTGGGGTAGCAGAGCCTGTGGCTGGGAGCTGCCTGCAAACAGCTCATGAAGGCAGCTGCCCTCACACCTCATGAGCAGTGCTTAACATGCCAACAAGGAAGGGAGAACGGCCTGGCTACCCCTGCAGAGCTGCTGATCGCCCCGTCAGCTTCCCAGCATCCCTCCCACATGTTTTTCTCCATGCTTAATTTTTTTCCTGCATTACAGTTCTCATGTAATATCTCCATGATTTCATTTGAGGGTAACTGCCCTGACACAGCTCCTCATTGTCTCTTCATTTTAATTCCCCCACATGCGTTAAACACCATTGTTTTTTCTGTCCTCCCTTCCATCTCCGTGTTCTTCAGTCGATCAAAACGAAACGTAAAAAGAGTTTCCGCCTCTCCCGAAAGTTTCCATTTTACAAGAGCAAAGAGAACCTGGCCCAGGAGAGCAGCGGACAGGAACGTAAGTAGCCGCTGGCCAGACAGGGCAAGCCTGCAACCCTCAGGTGCCCTGCCCTGAGGGGAGAGGTTCCATAGCCAGAGGTCCCGGCATCTGCCTGGATTTTGGGACTGTGCTCCACAGTCGTGCCAGCAGCTAGGGAGAGACCGGAGCTTGAAAGGACAACGGCTGCAGGCTGGCACTCCCTTCTTTTCTCTCATGTTCAATGTCTTCATCTTTTCATCCAACTTTACACCCACCTGACTCCCTGCTCTGCCTCCCCCTGCTCTCCACCCTTCGCTGCGGGCTCTGCTCCCTCCCTCCGCCTGCCAAGGGCTGCTTCCCTCCCAGCCAGGGGCTGGCTACCTCCTGCAGAGCTTCTCCTGTTCCTGTCAGGGCTGAGGGCCTAGGAAGGTTCCAGCTCCATCTCCCCTAGAAGTGACTTGCAGCTCTGTATTCCCACTGGAGAGCCCTTCCCTGTGTGCACGGGGCAGCCGTGACCCCGCTGGTGGAAGAACTGCCCACCTGTGACTGAGGCACATTTTTGGTAGCTGATTGCAGACTTTGGGGCGCCCCCAGCTCTTGTCTGGTGGCACCCTGGGACTCTTAGCAAAGGCAGGATATTCAGCTTGTTACCCCAAGCCCCAATATGGGCAGCACTGGAGCTGCTCACCAAACCCAGCCCCTCCTCCTAGATGGTAAACTGCATCCACTCCTTCATCAAGCATCCAAACTGTGGCAGCCCTCACCTCTGGAGAAGGCAGAGCAGTGTCTCTGCCCCAGTGCCAGCACAGCAAGCACATCCCCTCCCCTCTGGGGCTGCCTTGGGTGTCATACAGAGGCAGGAGCTGCTGCTGAGCTGCTCTGGGTGCTGCCTGCATCCCTCTGCTGTCCATGCCAGGCTGGTGCCAGCTTCCAGTGATCTCAGCAGCCAGCACAAGCCTCTGGCCTGTGCTGAAGGTTATGTCTGTGTGTCTGGGTATCTCTAGTAGTGCCTCCACATGGCTGGACTCCAGTCAGCTCCATGCTGAAGCTGGGGGCTTGCTGAGGCCCTGCTTTTGGCCAGCCCTGCAGTGAGGTGACACACAGCAGGGAGATGAGGCAGGCCACATTCTTTCAGCTTGTGTCACAGACCCACAGCCAGCTCCCTCCTGGTGTTCTGCCACTGTCCATCCCAACTTGCAGGGGGGGCCCTGCAAGCCCATGCAAGCACTGGGGTGTGGGGCAGCTGACACATGCAGCTGGGGAAAAACATGTCCCCTTGCCACGTGTTCTAGGACTGGCTTGCTGTGCCTGGCCCAGAGTGGCCAGGCTGTGCCAGGGGAGCACAGAGCTGCTGTGCCCTGCCATTATGCTCCTCCAGGAGAAACACTTTGGTCCCCTCTGCCCTGTGCCAGCAGCTCGGGGCTGCAACTGCTCAGTGCCAGCCGATGCTGCCGGGGCTGCCCTGCCCTCCTCAGACCCAGGGTGGCCCTTGGGGGCTCTGTGGCAGAGAGGGTGAGCTCGGGGGGTGGGTCCAGCTGCACAAGGCAAGACATTGGCAGTGGGCTGATGGTGTCAGCTCTGAAAACACGTAACCTCACTTGCAGTTGCAGCTCTGGGCCGTTCTGCACTCCTGTCACTAATGCTGGTCTGGCTCTGTCTCCCCCATCCCTCTGACTTCCCTTTCCTGCGCTCTCTTCTCTCCCCCTCTCTCCCTTCTTGCTGTCTGTGAAATCAGGACTTCCCTGGGTTAAGTGACGATTATTATGGAGCAAAGAACCTGAGTAAGTTGAATTCCACTGCGCATTGTTCCCTTTCTGTTGCTGGCGGTGCCTGGGGAATGGCCGGGCTCTGGCTGGGGCAGCTGTGCTTCTCTGGGTGTGGGGCAGGAGGAGCCCCACGGGTGCTGGCAGAGGCTGTGAGGCTTGAGGTGCCAGGGCTGCACGTGGGACAGGATGGGGGAGCTTGTTTGGGGGTGTTGGCCATGCCCTAAGCGCACTCAACTGAGGGCTGCCTGCTGCACCCAGGGTGAGCTGTACCTCCTCATCCTCTTCTTCATCCTGCTCCTGGCTGGGCTGGTTGTTGCTTTAGCACTGGGAGCCACTACCAGTGTGTGTGGAAGGAGACCATGACAGGCCTGCTCTGAGTGGGGTTGGTGACGGCATTTTGAAGTGTTCCCACCTTCCTCTGGGTTACCACTACCCAGAGCTGCAGAACGACACTGGTGGGAGCCCCGTGGCCCTGCCAGCTGGGCATGAGTCCCCACCAAGCTCGTCACCCCCTGACCAGTGCAGAGCCTGCCTGGGGCAGGCAGTGGCCAGCAAGCCTCTGTGGGGTGGTCGCAGCACTAGGATCAGCCTGTGCAAGCAAAGCCCCAAACTGTCCCATCCTGTCAGTGTCTTGTCTCTGTGCGTCCCAGCCCCGTCCCCAGAGGCAGGCTCCGCCCTCTCCCTGTGCCGGAATGGAGCCGTGCCCTCCCTGCCTGCTGTGTGCATGCTGCACCTGCTCCCCCTGCCAGCACTCTCCTCCCTGTGCACTCCTCCTTCCCTCTGTCTGGGAAGCCCAGTGCCCACATCTGCCAGGCAGGCCCTCCTGGCTTCCCTGCCTTCTCCCAAAGTAGCCAAGCGTCCCCCTGCATGTCCCCCGTTCCCCAGCAAAGGTGAAAGATGCCGCCCTTGCCCATGTGGCACAGACTCGTCCCAGTGGGTGCCGGGGCACAGGTTTTTTGGGAGGCCAGTGCTGTCCTGCCCTGGATCAGTAGTGCTGGGTGACAGCCAGGGTGCCCCCGTGCCTCCCGCCCTTGCTCCTTCTGAAGGGGATCTCTCTGGTTGCTTTGCAGAGGGCGTGACATCAAACACCAGTGACAGCGAGAGCAGTTCCAGTAAGTGTGTCTCACCTGCTCTCCCGGCCCGTGTTCGTGTGTGTGTGTCCCTGTAATGAGTGTGCACGTTCTGGCACTTCCATCTTGTCTTGTCCCAGTGGTGGTTCTGTTCGGAGGCTGGTCCTTCCTGCTGGTGACACAGATGCTGCGGCCAGCTCCCTCCTGGGAGCCAGGGAGAGCAGGGGCTGGGGGGCAGGAACAAACCTGCCTGCTCCACTGCTCACTCCTGGATGCAGGGCTCTGCTGCAGCCTTGGGTGGTGTGTTCCCAGTCCATGGTGGTCACCCAGCCTTGGTGCCTGCTGCAGGAAGCGATGGCCAGAGGCCAGGTCTGTAGCATAGGTGATTCCTGGAGCCCAAGCCTGTACAAGAACATGGGATCCAGCTGCAGCAGGTCCTCTAAATACCTGCAGCACACCTGCCATCCACCCTACAGGGAGGATACTACATTCCAGTGGGCCCAGAGCCTGCAGCGGTGGGGAGGGAAAGAAGAGGCTTGAACCAGAGCTGAGACATGAATAATTAAAGTGGCTCAAGGGCTGGTAACTGCATGCCTGTCATGCTCCACATCCGTGGGCGGAATGATGTGGGCAGCCTGGAGTGTCCCCAGAGCTGCAGGAGGCTGGAGGGGCAGGAGTCAGCTTCTCATGGGTGCAGAGGGGCTGGAGAGCTGCCGTGAGCACTCACCTGCCTCTCCCTGGCTCTGTTGCAGAAGGACAAGAGGACACCATCCTGTCGTACGAGCCGGTGACACGGCAAGAAAGTAAGTCCTGGTGCTGAGCTGCCCCAGTCCCGCTCCAGCGTGGCCAGCTGTGTCCCCAGCACAGCCAGGGTGGCCGGGGTGCCCTCCTCCCTCCTGCCATCCCAGCACAACGCCAGGTGAACACAAGTGCGGTGCGTGCAGCAGCAGAGCCAGGAGTGCGGCTGCCTCGCTGGGCTCTCCCCAGCCCCTTTTCAGTCAACAGAAAAGACTTGTGACATGGTCTACAAGACCAAAGGAGAGATCCAGAGAGCTAAAACTGAGCTGGGCTTTAGTCCCCAGTTGAGGACAGGATTATCCCTTCCTGCCTCAGACCAGGACCCTGCTGCAGAGCAATCCCCAGCCCTCAGCCTGTGACCCTGCTTGATGCTCAATCCCTGCAGACCCTTTTGCAGGCTGAATATTCCCAGCCTCGGTGGTCTCTCCTTGCCAGAAGCTGGATCTGACTTTTAGGCTCCCATCACTCCCCCAGCTCCGTGGCATCCTCGCCCAGCTGTCCTGGTTGCCTGGCTCCTGCCCCGAGCAAGGGAGCAGCTTTGCTGATCCACGACCCTGGAGACCCGCAGCACCTTCCCCGGGGCCACGCAGATGGTTTGGGTCAGATGGGAAGGAGATGCTGACCGTGACCAGGAGGAGATAAACTCACCACGGAGGAGGCACCTTTGGGTGCCCATGTGAGCAAGAGCACCCACTGCCAGGAGGGCGAGGGCAGGTCGATGCCAAAGGCGCAGTAGGGTCATGGGAACCCACAGCACGGGGGGGACCTCAGGTTGTGGCTCTTGTTCGCAGTTCACTACGCGAGGCCGGTGATCATCCTGGGGCCGACGAAGGACCGGATTAACGATGACCTCATCTCGGAATTCCCACACAAGTTTGGTTCCTGCGTGCCCCGTAAGTCCCGGCTGCCCCTGCTGGAGGGAGGGGAGGGTGGGGGCTCTGCTGCTTGTGGGGTCTCACCCACGGCATGGGGAGGGGGACGGGAGCACCGGTGGGTTTTCCCCCTCCCGGCTGGGCGTGTGTCACTCCGGGTTCACTCTTGGTTCCCACTCTCCTCCAGACACTACCAGGCCTCGGCGCGACAACGAGGTGGACGGACAGGACTACCACTTTGTTGTATCCCGGGAACAGATGGAGAAGGACATCCAGGACAACAAGTTCATAGAGGCTGGGCAGTTCAATGACAATCTCTATGGGACCAGCATTCAGTCAGTGCGAGCAGTAGCAGAGAGGGTGAGTGTCAGGTGGCATTCCTGGGACCAGGACACATCCAGCCGCAACCTGCACACGTTCGGCAGTTCCCCTCCTTTCCCTGTGGTGTTAGTGAAGGTCTGTAACCACATTAAGCGACTGTGGCACGAGCCTCTCCTCCCTTGAGTCCTGCCAAGCCGTGTGGCCGCTTTTCTCAGCCGTGTTACTCCGGTGTCACACCTTTGTCATCCAAACTCCGCCCGAAAGCCCAGCACTGGTGGCACCAGCCTTGTGCTTGGGAGCTTACAGGACAAAGGGGCCTGACTGCCCTCAGAGCAGCTGCATTCCTCTGCAGGAGTTACCAAGGGCTTGTAAGTCGTTTCACATGTCCAGGCAAAACTTCAGTCCCTTTGCACTGGTACTGTCCTGCCCTCACGGGAACGGGAGGCCTCTGGGAGCTGGCTCGTGCCTCTGGAATGGGGTTTCATCTGTGGCTCCTCTGCTCTGTAAGCACATCTGTGTGAGCAAGCTGTTTTCTGCACAGAGTAGACTGTGTGGGCAGGTCTGATCCCAGCTGTCTCCTTTCCAGGGGAAACACTGCATCCTGGATGTGTCTGGCAATGCTATCAAGAGGTTGCGACAAGCACAACTGTATCCCATTGCCATTTTCATCAAACCAAAATCCATTGAAGCTCTCATGTAAGTGCAGCACCGTGTTCTGTGCCATGCCAGGGCAAGGAGCTCTGGCACACTGGGGGGTTGTGTCTGCTGCCTTTGCTTTTTAGAAAGCAGCAGAGGTTGCTTTTGGTGCTGAATTTGTCCCTTAGTAGGAGCAGGGCCCACTTCTGCCTGTGTGGCATCCCTCCACATCTAATGCCACAGTGCATCCAGGCTTCGTGGATTTCTCTGGCTTAAAGCCCTTCATTTGTCCCAAAGAGGATCATCCATGGGAAGTGTAAAAATGCTCCCCAGTGTGCCTGGTGTGAACTGCTCACCTGGGCCCAGAAGAGCTGCTGGGAGCCCGTAGTGCTGGGTCACAGCTGGGTGGTGGCTGAGCCTGGACAGCCCCGGGGCACAGGGAGGGAATGCTTCCTCTGTGTGTGCCTGAGGGGGACCTTCTGCCTGTCCTGTTCTGGCCCTGGGTAGTGCAGGTTGGAAAGGATGTAAGAGCTGAGCTTGAAACTCTTCTGAGCAGCAGAGAACAATATCTGTGAGGAGGTTTGACAGCTTGAGATTGACTCTGAGATCAGAAGAGACTGCTGGGCAAACCCCTTTTCAAGTCAGGATGGGTCAGTTTGCTTATTTGGGTGTTTTATGAAGAAGGAGGGTGGTGACAGGCTCTGCAAAAGCAGGGAGACTACTGCAGTGGTCTTGCAAATTCAGGGAATTGTCTGAATTTGAGTTCACTCCCGTGCTGTGGTGAAGGGGGGGAGGTGAAGAACTGCTGGAAGTTGAGATGAAGTGCCAGGGCAGCCTGGAGCACGTGGGGAAGGGCCCTGCCTTTGAGAGCTGGGTCCTGCACAGCTTCCATTCCTGTGAGCACAGGATTCCCAGGCACCCTGGCTCTGTGGGCTATTTTTGCTTCTGTTCATTGCTAAGAACTACAAGTTTCTGTTTTTTTGTGCATGGCAGGGAGATGAACCGGAGACAGACATATGAACAGGCCAACAAGGTCTTTGATAAAGCCATGAAACTTGAGCAAGAATTTGGAGAATATTTCACAGGTGAGTGTCCTGAGCAGGCTTTGTATCTGATTTCTTTAATTTTTCCATCTGACAGCTGTGACCTCTCTACCAGCACTGTCTCACTGCAGGGTCATGGGAAAACGTCCAGCTTCATCAAAGCAAAAAAGAAATGGCACTTTGCCAGGAGGGCTCTGCAAGGGGACTGCTCCAAGATCAGTGGATAAGAGTAAACCAGCTGGAGAGAAGGAGACAAGTTGTCAGGCAGGATTTTCTGAGTTTTTGAAAGCTTATTGCCAGCTTTAATACTACCAAAAGGGAAGCACAGCAGAGACTCAGTATGCTACAAGTCTACAGGAAATAAATAAACTCCCTGCCTGGGGAAAAGGGGAGCATTTTCAAAAAGAGAGAAGTGTAATTTTTAAAGAGGAAAGATAAAAAATTAGTGACCTAAATAGTGGAGACTGTCCTGAGTTATTACAAAACATCTCCCAAAAAAGATTGGAAGTTTGGCTGACTTCCTAAGTAGTCTTTGCTGAAGAGCCAGTCTGGGGCTGCTGGCAGTTTGTGCCTGTGGAGATGAGCTGCTCATGGCACAGGCATCCTTGTGCATTAAGGAACTAATGTTTGTTACATGATTAATTCTGGAAAATCATGGGCAGGCGAAGACGCAGAGAAACTGGTCTTCCATCTTTTCTCCAGAGCAGTAACTGTTTATTCTAAAGCTGAGGAGTCATAATCCTGCCAAACCCTGTATTTCTGCTTGGAAAAATTCCAAGCAGAACCTTTTTCAAAAATTGATCTCATATGAACAAATGTCTGTGTGGAAACAGGGCAAGAACCTTCTCCAGATCTGTCCTGGGCAGCAGCTTCAGAGCTGCTGGCTGTTATTCCAGGGGGCTGTGCTGCAGTTTTGCAGGCCCTCAGCATGCCACTGTGCACTTGGAGGGTAAGTTTGAGGTTGACCCAGGGAAGGAACACCCTTGGCTGAAATGCCTTGCTGAAAGAACTGGGTAACAGGCAAAGAGATGGTCACTGTCACAAGTTCTGTGCCAGCAAGTTGAAGTGAGGGAACAGAGAGTACTGCTGGAGAGTACAGAGGCAGGCTGGATTACCAGGAAGCTCTGGCCCCCAGTGTGCATGCTCCTGTGATGCAGGGAGCACCGTGGAGTGCTTTGTGCTGTCTGCTGAGCAGTGAGGCCGTCGCTGCTCTTTGAGCGAGGGGCGCCAGGAGCGGCGGCCGTGCCGTGGCCTTTCCCAGCCTGACAGAGCACCCTGCAGCAGGGGAAGCAGCAAACAGGAGGAGCCCTCAGCAGCCGACCAGAGGGTACAGACAAACCCAGCACCTCGGGGCAGACTGATGTGCCCCAGCCCTGCCTCCCCTCGCTGGGGTTCTCCGCGGTGCCGGTGCCAGGCCCGCCCGCAGCCTCGGTGCCTGACACAGTTTGCAAAGCTGATTAGCAGCCTGGTGTGGAGAGCCCAGCCAGCCCTGCACACACCAGGAGCTCTGCAGCCAGGATCAGCGCTGGCTAATCCCCAGGGAGGTGCCGCTTTAACCCTCTGTGTCACGGTGGGGCTGTCGCAGCTCCTCGGACGGTTCAGTCTGGCTGTGCCCTCCGGCCCCTTCAGGATGGGGGGAAAGCCCTCCCACAGCTCATGGCAGAGAAGGGGCAGTGCTGCCTGGTGCTCAAGGTCTTGCTTGTTCTCTTCCAGCCATTGTACAAGGAGACTCTCTTGAAGAGATTTACAGCAAAATCAAACAGATCATCGAGGACCAGTCCGGGCACTACATCTGGGTCCCGTCCCCAGAGAAGCTCTGAAGATGTCCCCCACCTGCTTCCTTGTGAGCAGAAGATCTCTGAAGTCCCACCCATCCAAGCCCTCTGCCCTGAGGGGGAGGGATATGAAAACTATTCCTGCCCCCTTTTTTAGATCGTCGCAAAATTGAGTTTTCTAGTCCTGTTTCTTTTGTTGGGATGAACTCATATCATTCATCACGTGACTGTTCCCACCATTCCTGCATGGACCTTCCCACTGCTCCATTAGAGACAGATGAGAACCCATTCAAGGTCGTTTTTTATTATTATTATTATTATTATATTATTATTATTATTATTAACTAAACAAAGAATCAAGATGGGAGGAGGTGGATAAGGACTAATGTAAGAAACAAGTGAAACAATGGACTCTGAACACGAGCTGGTATCAGAGCTCCAGGGGCATTTTTCCAAGTGTGACTGTCTAGCAGCTCTGAACAGTGCGACACACGGGCAGCAGAAAGCATTTTATTTATCTGTATATGTAATTTATATATAATATATAGAGAGATATTATATATATATTATATATATATATATGTATGTGGACTAGGAAACCGGAGGGACCTCTCTGGAAAGGTATTGTGTTATTGCAAGGTTCTTTCAGTTCCTCTGTCCCAACCACGGGGCGTAGGGAGTCCACTTGGGCAGGAAGAGCTCAAAACGGTACCGGGTGCTTTGGAAGCATCTCCCATCCAGGCCAGTTCCCTGCAGCCACCCTGGGTCTGAGGCAGAGCAGAGACTGGTACTGCCTGTGCAGGAGGGACCAGAACAAGGAGCAGCAGCTGGTCTGAGAGAGGCTGGGAGACAGAGACTGAGCAGGAGGCTGTGGAGCAAGAGAATGGATGATACTACATATTAAATTGCACATTGTTTTACACACCACCTTATGTGTTTGCATGAGAGGTTTCCTTTTGGTTCTATTTTTTTAAGCTGATTTTAAACCAAAACCATATTGTGTTGTTGTGTTGGCTTTTTTTTTTAATTATTATTATTATTATTCCATTTTTCTCTTGTTAATAATGAACTGAATGGGTATAAAATCCAGTTTTTTAACTTATTTTTTAAGCTGGCTCTATTGTAAATAGAATCTAGATCTGTGGTGTTTAGTTAAGAAATACTCTACTGGCCACATGGAACAAATGTACTCACTGTCCTGTGTTGCTGTGGAAAACCTGGGATGTTGGACTGTCCCTGTACCTGTGGGTGCAGGTGAAATGACCCATTCTAGCTCGTGGCAGCTCACTGGCACTCCCTTCTGCGTTAGCCACTGGCAGGAAAAGCCCCCAGCTGTGCCTTGGATGGACACTCACATTTTTCCAATTCAGAAACAGAGCTGAAAACCCTTCCTCTCTTCCCTGCTCCCTGCCAAATTCCCGGCTCTGCCGCGCGCAGGTGCCAGTGGTGGCTTTCCCAGTGGAAGGCCCATCCTTCCAGCACAGCAGGACCTCGCCTGCTGGGAGCTGGGGCTTGGCTGGTTCTGACACCTCTGCATGAACCCTGTTTCCGAAATTGGGCTCTGCTCCCCCTCTCAGGGTCCCCCCAGAACCCCGAGGTGCCGAGTGCTGGCAGGGCGGAGGGCAGGGCGTGCAGAGCTGCCCCTCCTGCTGGGCACTGAGATTTTTCAGGTGAGACAACTGTGAGCACCCAGACTGTTGGCCCTGAGCTGAGCCATGTGTGTCCTTGAGGACACCTTGGTTTCCATACTTGAGTGGGGCTCCAGTGTGGGAATAGACCCCGGTGTGAAGCTGGGGGGGCACTCGTGTGGCCTTTGAGCAGGAGCTGTGCTGCTGGGTACCTGTGTGCAGGTACGAGTGCTCCCACCTGAGAGCTGGCCAAGCACCAGGGCAGGGGTCACTGTACAGGCTCGAGCAGGTAAGTGTTGTCCTGCTGTCTGGCAGGGACAGGGTGCTGGTCCCCCCTCCCCGAGGCGATGGGTGTCAGTCGGTGCCGCGGTCGTCAGCGCGGGCAGGAACTGTAAGACTGTCCGTGTGCTGTCCAGGGAGAAGCCCCTCTTTGCCCCTCCTGCATCCCAAGGAGCCCTGCAGGGACTGAGCAGCCTCTGGGGCCAGGAGCAGGACACGGTGAGCACGGTGCAGGGCAGGAAGGATTGTGCTGTGGGTGGGACCAACCCTAATGGAGCACACAGAACTTTGGCAACGGATTCCCGCTCGGCATCCACCCCCTGCCCCGCTGCTCCTGCTCCGGCTGCTGTAACTGCACTCCCCGGAGAAGTGGAGTAAGTGAAACTGAAGTCCTTAAGGTGCTAGTCACACCATTCCTGTCTTTTTTTTTTCCTTCTTTTTTCTTTTTTTTTTCCTAATAGCCTGTCTCCCTCTATCGAGTCACGTGGAGAAAAAGATGATACACTCCATGGCATAGCTGACAATGTCGAACCAATCATGACAACAGCAGTTGGTTAACAGTGTTTCTTCCAAGGAGACATATATTTTTAATAAACAGAGAGTTGCAAAGAACTCTGTCTTTGAGATCTTCTTGTAGAGTCCTTCATTGTGTGCCAGATCTAGTTTTTTGGTGATCGTAGCAACTATTGATGTGGTCTCTTCGTGGCAAACTGAAATGTTGACAGGGGTATAAAAAAAAAATTGCTTCTTTTTTTAGTGCAAGAAGCGGTCACTGAGAACTTGCCTAATGCTAAAGGGAAATGAATAAATAAATAAATAAAATTTAAAAAAAAAAAAGAGAGAGAAAATGAAAGAAAGGAAGTGAGTGGGCCTGTAACCAGGCCACTGAAAAGCTCTTTTGTGGTTGGGTTGTTGTAACACAGGTCGAGTCTGACCTGACGATGTGACACCGTAAGTGTATTTTGGGTCATAGCTTGAATTGTGGGGAGGTTGCTTTACAAATAATAGGGTTTGTATGTTGCTACATAGTTGTTCCTGTATTGAATATGAAGACAGCAAAGTAAAAACGTAGTCCAGACAATACAGAGCTTCTTTTTACAGTTTAACGTGCTGTTTAAATATCAGAGAAGAGAAAGAAGCTGTAAGGACAATGAGTATCATTTTTAATACCTTCAAGTGCAGACAAAAGAGTGTTCACTGGAAGACAAATGAGGTTAGTGGGGTGTCACTCTACATTTTTGCCTGAATCTGCTTTGTCATTTAGCTGAGCTAAATGAAAGGTAATATTAATATATATTATAATATTATATTTCCTTTTTTTCCTGTCAAACTGTGCACAGGAGAAGCAAATTGAGATTTCAGGAGAACAGAAGCATTGACTGAGCATGGGCAGACAGTTTGCAGACAGTTCGCAGGTTATGAAGCTCATTGGACAAATTAAACACCTTTTAGGAACTCCTTTAGCTGATCAGATCAACCGTCTGGTGGTGGTGGTTGTCCACAAAACCCCGGCAGATCAAACAGTTGCTAAGCAGATCTGATACCACTCTCAAAAGTCCAACTGTTTGCTTGCACAGTGACAGCTTTGGAATGATGAAGCACCACAGAAGCACTGTCTGTTGCTGGCTGCCACAGGGGCTGCCAGGCTGCTCTGTCCAGTCCCGGTTAGTCCCAGTAACCCTGAGCTGCAGCCACTCCTCCCTGGGCAATCCAGGATGTGTCCTGAGCTGATGTGTCATCTCCATCTGCTGTGACAGGAAACATTCAGGTTCCAGTGAGGGAGAGGAACACGGGGTTATGATCTCAAATAAACCCTGTCACTCCTGTAAGGCGGAGACAACCACTGGAAGAGAAACCAGCATGGAGGAGAGTGAGGGTGGTGTGAAGGAAGAACTTGCTCTGTTGCAGCTTTTTATTATTAGCACCATGCTCAGACCAACTGAGTTTTAACAACCTATTTTTCTGGCTAAGGACAAAGAGCTCTGCCTACCAGGACCTTAGCAAAGTCCTGGACCAAACAACTGCAGAGCACTGTCCTGCTGACGGCCCTGTCTCCTTGTGCAGTGGAGGGGGATGGTTCTCTCTGTCCTGCTGCAGCTGCCTGGAACAGGCATGAAACTAATCTGCCCTAAGACACCTCTAGAAAATTAGACCATAAGCTGCTTGTGCTACAGAGAAACATGTCTGTGCTTCTGTCTGCAGCTCTGAATAATTAACTGTCTTGGCCTTGGTTAAGCAGAGGAGCACAGGATCTCTGAGGCTACTGGAGAGGGGCTTTAAAGGAATTTAATTATCATTTTCTCAAAAATTTTCTTCCCTTGGATGCCTGAGATGGAGGAACATGGATAGCCCTTCATTGCTAACGATGCTTGGCAGCACAACCTTCCAGGCCTGCTGTTCTCTGCTCTCCTCAGGGTGTCACAGCAGGATTCTTGGCTGTGCAGCAGGTAAAGTTATCATCACATCAAAGGTGTCTCTTTCCTGGAAGAATCCTCAGGTTCCCCTTGAGTTAGAGTGTTTATTTATATCCCTTGCCTCCAAAATGAGGGTCATGTTTAACTTTAGGGGGTTTTAACCCTAAGGAAAACCATTTCATTGTTGGGGTCAGTTGGTGCAGCAGCACCTCTTAGTGGAACGAGCACCCGGGAGCTCCTGAGAGACTTGCAGTCCCTTGTTGGGGCTCAGCACAGGGATGACCGTGGTGTTTCCTCCCTTAGTTCAGTGCACTGCTGGACAAAAGCTTCTGCCCAATCCCCTAATGAGCTTCAGCCCTCTGCCAATTACCTTGATTACTGTGAGCACTTCAGTTCGAGGTGCTGGTGGCCGAGCCGGCCCCTCTTCCTTCCTCCCCCTCCAAAACGCTCAACGCAGCCACAACAGCAAAGCTCTCGCCACACGGTGTGGGGGGAGGTGGCCCGAGGTGCATCCCCCATGGAAAGCTGCTGGAGAGCCACCTCCTCCCGCTCAGAGGGGGTAGAAAGGGCTTCTCTCCAAACAGATTACCAGATTAGGGAAAGAAAAAAAAAAGACAGGGCATAAAATACAGAAAGGGGGGGAAATTGTGACCTCCTGCCCTAGAGGATCCATTTGTGTTCTCAGAAGCCAGTTCCAGAACCGGTGTCCAGCACACGCTGCAGCTTCCACGGCGATGTGTAAATCGGAAACTCCCGGTGCAATGCCACCCCCTGGAGCCATCTGAGCACGCCCAGGGATGAGCACCCCGGCTCCCTGAGCTGAAAGAAAACAGGGATCAATGAAAAGAGAACACTGGGGGAGGAAAGAGCAGCGCTATTTCTCTCTTCTTCCACATCAGCTGTTGTTGGCTTAAAAGGATTTATAACCCACAGTCACTCTGGATGGGCTACTGAACTATAAAGCAACAAGAAAATACCCTGGACCAGCCTGCATCTACACCAGCAAAGTGTAGTGACTGCACACAAACTGCCTGCTGGGAATGGCCACTGGAAGTGCAGCTAATTAAGTGATTCAGCTAGGAGAGGAATTCTTGCCCTACTTAAACCCTGTGTAAATACTCAGCCTGGAATAAAATGTGCCATGTGAAAATCTGGAGAGAAGAGGTGAGTACTATCAGCAGAGCCTGTGGCTGATCTGATCTGGCCTCCTTAGGGAAATCTGGAGCATAAAAGGAATCAAACTGAGTACCTGCAAGGAAAATATTCAAACAATTCTGGCTGTGGGCAAAACCACATCTAATGCTGTGTGTGTAATTACCTGCTGACACTTCCTGGGTAAACGTGACCTCTGTCACCTGCTCCAGCGTGACACCTTTGCCTGTTCACGTGTGTGTGCAAGCCAGAACTGAGAACAACAATTAAGGGCGGCCTGGGAGGCACCAGGTGAGCTCAAAGGGAGGGGTGGAGCCCTCACAGCAGCTCACAAGCAGCGCCAGTGAAAGCCTCACCTTCTTCCTTGAGCTCATAGTCTGTCCTGACTGACTGTGAAACCAGCGAGCAGCTCGGAATTCTTGTCCCCACTGAAATGGGCTGGAAAACAAACTGATCTGATAAATATTTATGCAGCAAGGCAGCTGTGACATCCAGAGGAGATGGAATACTTTTGGAATACTTTAATCATTCCCACTGCCACTTACTACTCAAATCAAGCCATTTAAACCAGCCTGTTACACAACAGCAGACGCAGCTCATGAAAAAGTTAAATATTTATTTCTAACTGTTAAATATTTATTTCTAACTGTTAAATAGCTCAGGAGAATGAAAATTATTCCCTAGAGGGAAACAATTACATTTATTGAATAAACACTTCCAAAAAAGTACATAACTTCTTTGCCAACATGAAGGAGATCCTGGTTTCTTTTCCACTGCTCCCAGGGCCTCGTACCTTTGCAGAGCTAACTGTTACTTCATTCAGTAGAACGTTTCCAGGACAGACTGCTCTCCTTTTTTTGCAGCTGTGGCTCTCATTATTCTTCATTTGGAATAAATCCTTTTGCTCTGTCCAGTTTGTCCAGAACTTCACTATAGAGACCAATCATCTGGAGAATGTAAGCACCACAGTTGTCAGGAGGATGGATAAAGCTGCATCATTCAACCAGATACAACAAAGGGACAGGGAACAGAAGCAAGGGAAGAGGTGGGAGCTTCTAAACCTGAAATTTCAGATTGATGTAAAGATTTTGGCTCAGGTTTAAATACAAGAGCTTAGGGAAAAAATAGTTAAATCAGTGCAACCTAATAAAGGTGTCATAAAGCACAGTTTGTATCTGAGTCTTACATCAGTGAACAAACCTATTCCCCAAATCACAGAAATTGGGAGCTGATGCTGAGGTTGGAAGGGAGTGATCTCAACTCTTACTGTCTTAACTGATGTATTTAAAATGGTATTAGAGTTACAGCAAGGCTTGATTGCCCAGATTGTGCATAAGAGAATGAAAGGTGACACCAGTCAGCCTGTACAGTGTTGCAATCTAGACAGGAGCACCAGCCAAAAGCTGCAGAAAGAAGCTTACTTGTGACAGACTGGGAAAAAAAAAGGTGTCATTGCAAAGTGTCATCCACAAAGGTACTGGCTCTGAAATTTCTCCCTCATAGAAGTGGCTAAAAGCTACACCTGAAAAACTGAGCTTTAAGGATTCCATTCACATCAGCCTAAGCCCTATTTAGAAGAGATTAGATTACACTAGAAACCAGGCTTGAAAGTAATACAATAGCTGATTTTAATAAGCTGGTATAGCACCTTGACTTCAGTTAAAGCAGGCAAAGGTACAAGGGTTCTCCCAGAAGTTTATTTCCACTCAGCTATTTAAATCATCCTTCCAATAAAAGGACATTACATTACTTTTTCTATCAAAACTTTTCTGGCCTCACTTTGAAAGAATCTTGTAGCATCAGGCTCCCCCAAAATATTGAGGTTCCCTGCTGCTCCTGAAACTCTGCAGAGATCAGCACCAGTGGTTTATTCACCCAGATCCACATCTCCAATCCAGGCCAGACACCCAACCCCACAGACCCCCCTGTGGACACTTACATGGCCCTCATAGCTCTTCTTCAGAGATCCCAAGTGATTGAGGAAGCGCATTCCCAGCCCACACCACTGCTCAGCTTCCTTGTATTTACCCACAGTGTACTGAAATATTCCTGTGTTCCAGGCTCTGGTCATCAACCAAAGGATCTCCATCTCTGGGTAGGCATTCTGGGAAATGCAAACCAGAAAGAGCAGCTCATCAGAAAATAGAAACTTCACTTCAAAACTGACAAGTCAAGAGTGTGTTGGAGTTTAGTTTTAGAGTGGGAAAACAGTTGGGTTTTATCTCCCAAGCCAAGGGCAATTCCTTGGGTAAGAAAAGCTTTCTGAAAGAAAGATTTTACTCTCCATACAGCTGACCTCACAGAGAACAAGGCAAGAGGTACCACAAGGACTGGCAGCACAGGAATCCAGTTCTAGGTAATTTAGAATAAACAGTAATGTAGTAAGTTCCAAATACATTTAACAAAAAAGAGATTAGAAAAAAGCAAGGCTGGTAGCCAAATTTTAGATGGTTTAAACTGATCTGAGAAAGTAATCTGCATTTAAAACACATATTCAGCAGAAGAATGTAGAAAGCAAGAGGAGTAAAGATAGATCTTCTAACTCAAGATGTTTCTAAAATAGCCACTGAAAATTGGGCCTTAAATCTCTCTAAAAAACCCTTACAAAATCCAGAGAAACTTGTAATGCAGTCATAAATATCTGAGAGACATTTCATTTGAGGTAATTTTGGTGTATCTTTTACTGAAGAAGTCTCCACATATAACACTATATAATGTTCAGTTTACTAATTATTCTCAGTCTAATGAGAATTTTTTTTTCCAATGTGCTCAGGATCATCTCCCATCTCTTGGCTTCCTGTTCAACTTACTGTGCTGCTGACTACACTCAGAGCATCTTCAAAGTAGTCCCACACCTCCTGCAGGACACAGGTCTCCAAGTCTGTTAATCCAGTCGGCAGAGAAATATTAATCAAGCTATGTAAGCATTTGCTGAGAATTGAAAGAGAGCAAAGGAGGAGACATTCAATACCACGTGCACAAAACAGCTACTTTTTAGTACCAGCAGCACACTGTCTCATGGCTCTGTGACTGTCACACAGACATGTCCACCTTGGTGTTTCCTACACTCACATTCTTGTTGCAGAAACACCCATTTCCCTGTATCAGATCTCACTCAAACAAACTGTGCAAAAACAGAGCCAAGAGAGGCAAGCAGGACTTGATTATTTTCATTGCTGGTCTCTAACACAGAAGGAAACCCTCAGAAAATCAAAACCAAACACAATGGCTCCTGAAAACAGGTCTGTCTTCCTCAGTGTGAAGTGAGAAAGGCAATATTATTAACAGTTGCCTTTGCCCAGGGGTTACTGCAAGGAACTTGGAAAGGAGGAAGAATATCCTCCATGGGACACAAGTGAGAAAGAAGATACAGCAGGTTGTCTGTCAGATTGCATAAGGAACAGCTGTCAGAGAGCCAGGTACCCAGCACAATAAATCCCATATGTACCATGGCATTGGATCACTAACCTTCAACTCAGGGCTTTCTTAACCCTGAATTGCCCTTCACTTCACTGTCTTTGAAATACCTAGTTCACCACTGCAGAGTAACACTGGCAATGAACACCTTCCTCACAAGAAACAACCTCTTCTAGATCCAATTTTCATTTTCCTCCCTCAGTAGATTTATTTATTGGAAATAAGACTGTGCCAGAGAATATGCCAAGTAAGCAACTGCAGTTAACACGTCTGTGGGACCTTCAGAGCTCCACTGCTTGGCCAGCAGCAAGCAGAACCTTGCACAGAAACCACCTTGTTCAAATTGCAGGCTTAATTCCCTGTCAGCACTTCCAGTCCCAGGCTCATGGCAGAGCTGTGTGGTAACACTGACCTAAATTTCACAGCATCAATGACAGTCTGCTTTCTGTGAAGGTTCAGTGCACTCTTGAGAGCTTTCTTGCACAGCACAGGATACCGAGCTGGAGATTCCATGGCTAATGCTGAAAAGTACAAGAAAATAGAGGAGAATAAAAAACAGGACTTCCTGAAGTCAGACTTTAATCTCATAAGTCGCTAAAATAAATCAGAGCACGTTGCCAGATCCCTTGTGATAAACAACTGAGAAGAGATTTGCTTAATACCTGGGCTGGTCACAAACCAGTGCTTCTCTACTTCTTTCTTACCATGCACATCATCAGTGAGGACAAGGCAGAAGCACAGCAGGTTTCACAATTTACAAGTGCTCTCCCTGCTGTTTACCTGCAGTGCAGTAACCCAAAAATATTGGGGTGAGGGAGCTGTCCAAAGTAAAGAATTTTTGTTTGCCTCACAAATATGAAAATCTGGATGGAAAAATTAGGCAGGAGCAGGATGTCAGTCTGGTGTCTCCAAGCCTGATGTTGCTGAGATCACAAGCATCTTTGCTTCAGGACAGAATATGTGTCGTTAGACCCATTTTCTGCATGTTGGGCAATACATGATAATACTGGTCACCTCAAATTGTTAGGAAAGGGAAACAAAAGCTTTTTCCTGTGACCTGAAGAACCATGAAAGCACAAAAGCAACCCTTACATGCAATGATTTCTAGTGTCTTGGTCTCTATTTGTGGTTGCTCCCAAACTGACTCCATGAAGTTGTAGAGTGATGGATCATTCAGTTTGGATCTGGCTTCAAATTCATAAAGCAGCAACAGTGTGTCTGTTGGGTCTTTAGCAAAATCTCCTGCAAAAGAGACAGAACAGGCTGTGTGAAATGATTTGTTTTCTCAAAGCCTCGTGGTGGAATGTAAGGTATAAATTTTGCTTCCAGCAGGCAGGAAAACCATTAAGATTTAGCAACAGAGCAAGTGGAACTCTGAGGCACTCTTGGACAGAAACTCAGATGTCCAGAGCATAACCCCCCAACCACCTTCCCTCCCACCAAATAATCTGAATTGTCTGTAATTGTCATTAATACAACCCTCCTAGGCAAGGAAACAGGTACTAGGGAAGCCATTTTCACAGGCAGGTAAGAGAGAGAACAGAAGGCCACCAGCTCAGGTCAGCTTACAGAAGTTACCATCTGCTTCAAATTCTTCTACAGGACTTGACCCCTTTCTGGTGGCAAAGCCCTGAGGAAATCCTTAAACACAGCAGAAGGGTGGGAGAACAGCAGGCCTGTGTCAGGTAAACCTGACACAAACAGCAAGGTGCACCAGGCTGCAGGAGATACTCCACTGTGTTCCTGTCCTGAAATAATCAACCCCTTGGGATTTTGAGGATGGTAAATTAGAAGGGAAGAAGTTTACTACCAAAAAAAAAAAAAAAAGAGAAGCATGCCTCTGCTGGGCTAACTTGGCATGTCAGCTGAAAGCACATCAGCCTCCAATGATATCTAATTTAAACTGACATGGGATAGTTGGGGAACAGAGGGTGGATTTTGGCACTTCAGAGTGTGGTCCATGATCTTCTGCATTCTGAAATGCCTTATGTGGGAAAAGGGTAGTAAACCCATTAGAACAGGGCAAGAGAAACACTCTAGAGAAACAAGCTTGGAATTTCTTAACATCTAAGCCAGAACCAACAATCCAAGTTCCCTCTGCAAGATTGTTCCACGCTCCACAGCACCCCAACAACAAAATGCCTGCAATGACAAACAAAAAACAGCCGCTGGCTTTGCCAATTCTTTTATCATATTGTCATCCATCTGCTTCCACACCCTTCAGCTGAGACAGCAGCTCCCTGCACCCTGTATTTTTGAGGAATATAGTGACTAATCCTAAATGTTACATGTGCTGAACAGCCACACTTCGTAGCTTACCTGTTAATTTCAGCACCTTCCAGATCTCCTTGCATGTCTGAAGATGTTGAAGGGCCTGGCTAAAAAGCTCCACCTGTTTTACAAAATTGAATAAGTTATTTCTTGCCACAGTTTCAAAAGCAAAAGGAATGATTATGTCACAGCTAACACCACCTTTCTATCTCATTACAAAATAAATTAAGAACCAGCCTAGTTAGTAAATCACCTGTACCAGTTACTGGTTTGGCTCCACATCTCAGACAAAGCCTCTTCACAATGTTCCACTGGTCCAGAAGGAACCACACATGTTCCTACGGGGTGTAATTGTTTTCAGCTCCCAAGCATAAAATAGTGCAGTGAGACTGTGCAGGGCTCTCCACAGAAGTGAGTTTTAGAATCACTCTACAGCAGACTTTACTACTTCCTTCACAACCAGTGGACATTTTCTTTAATCTTCTTAGCACAGTGAGCACAAGGCCCACCCCCCACCAAAAGATGTTTGCATGAAACCAAAAATAAACTGTGAGCTTTATCACAACCATACTGGCTTTCAGCAGCAGCAGTAATTGTCTGACCAGCCCATGTTCAGCAGCAGACTCCTCAGATAATACATACAGTACATTGAAATTCATCTAAGAGAAGGTACTGCCATGCCTCTTTGCTGATATAAATCTGTTCAAATCCACCCAAGTCAACAGAACTGATTTGCAGAACTCCAACAATTACAGTTGTCTGGAATGGTGCATCGATTCTAATTAACTAGGAAATATTCCCTTGCTTAAGTTCTCAATATTCCATCCTGTGTGAAAAAAACAAAGACTTGAAAACCAGAACAGCAGCACACAGAGAAATACTGAACAGAACTGGCCCTACCTGTTGTGAAGGTGTCACTTGCTGCCTCCCCATCTCCAGATCCACTGCAGCTGCCATTAACAGGCACGTCTTCTGAGCAATTAGAACAGCTTTGTCAGAGGGACAAAACTGGGAGAACTGACACCAAAAATAGGAAAAGGTAATGAGAATGTTACCCTTAGAAAGCAATTTGCTCGTGAACAGATGACTGCTGACTCTCCCCTGTGACACTTTCTGTAATTAGTCACGAGTTGCAGGGAGTTAAATTGCAATTTTACTTGTGCAATTACACAAAAGGATTATTTAAATATAAAGTGTAAAGCAGAGCTGGAACTCTGTAAACACATGCAAAACTGACAGTGTTGGTAAGAAGTTCTGCACGGAGATTAGGACTGGAGGGCTTAACACTTTGTATTAATGATACAGTTTCCAAACATCAGAAACCATTTATTTCAGAAAATTCTCCCTGAAGTCTAAGTTTCCTGTTACATTTTTAAGCAACAGAATGTAACTTATGACAACAATGCACACATTTTGTATTACCAATCAATCTCCTTCAGAGCACACAAGCATGTCTCCATGGAGATACCCAGAACATGAATGTGACTTCTAAAAGAACCAGACAGATGAAAATATTCCTCAAGTAGAAACACTATTAGCAAGAGCAAGTACCTTGAAAGACAGTACAAAAAACCCCCTCATCTTTTCAGGGCTGTCCTTGAACTGCACAGCTAAGTTCCAAGCTAACAAAGACATAAAAAACAGAGGCTAGAATAAAAATCTTGACTGTTACATGTGTGCCCATCTACTCTCAAGCAATAAGCAGTTCACATTCTACAGTTCTATCTCTTAATCCAAATGTCATCAACAGCTGATCTAACAACAGTAAGAAATACTGTTATTAGTGATTTGTTAAAATAGCTTGTTCATGTTTCAAACTTTGTCTTGGTAATTTCATCACACCCAAGCATCCAATCTACCACACACTACTCCTGAGAGCATGAACTGGAAGAAGCATTTTCTTGTATTAGTAAACTAAGCTAGCATATTAATGAAAGTGTTAAACAATATTCCCAAAACAAATAAAAAAGGAAAAAAAAAACACCACAACATCTTGAAACATTTCTCATTTTACCCCAGCAAGGTCAAGTACAGGGCAATTAAGCACACAGCTCTGAGGAGTAAATGGATGAGCATCTAAAGACAATCAAATGATTTATGTATGAGAACCTGACCCAATTAAATGCTTTGAATCTACAGTAACTCTCACATTAATTTATCCACTAGGACATGGGTTTGTAGTCTGCAGTTTGTTTATCCTGTGAGTGAGAATGCTGTCTTGGAAAGGTCACGCTCACCACAGATTCCACTCGTGCTCATGTCACTGTATTTGACCTCTGCTGCTTCTCTCCCTATTGGAGCACAGCTACACTGGGAGGATGTGCAGAAGCAGATGTCTTCTGGTATTGATTTCAGCTGGTTTCTCTCCTGTCTGCTCTGATAGAAGAAAGAGTCTGAAAAATTGGCTTTATTTCTAGACAGCAAGCACGCTGACTCTTTACCAAAACACTGTCACAAAGACTACAAAAGGAGGATCCAGAGACAAGGCTTGGGATAAAGCTCAGTACAGTTCCATGGGAGCTGCACTTTCCACTAGAAAACACTTTATCTGGGATAATACTTGCTGTTTAGCTTTCAGACACTGTAGTGTAGTTCAAGGCAAACTCCAGGACTGCTGATTTAAAGGACAAATGAAGTATGAGTGGCAGAGATAAACTCAGCCTGCACCAACCACACCAGCACACTCGGCTCAACTCCATAATTCTCGTTTTGCCTACATGAGAATATGCATAGTCAGGATCAGCAGTAAAGGTTTGGGGTGCTTTTTATTACTCTTAGAAGCATTTCTTTTCAGACATTTAAGAAAGACATTATTCTTTCTATTTTCTTGATTTTAAATGCTACCTCTGTAACAGTCTTGGTAGAGAAGGTGTAACTAAGAGAAAAGTGGGGAACTGTGAAGAGCTGGACCATGGACATGTACAACAAATCCTGTGGTGAAAGGAATAATGCATCAGCTACCCCTTCAGGCAAAGAGACCTTGTGCTTGTGTTGATAACTGACTTAAAGCATGAATCATGTCAGGCAGTTTCAGAAGACAGAAAATGCAGCAGGAGAACTTTAAGACCAGTTAAGGCAGTGACTGCCAAAGGTGACAAGTTTTATAAATCTACTACCTCTCTAAATACTTATTTCTTTCTCAAGGTCTGGCTAAGAGGAGGTAGAGGAGATTCAGTTCAGATTTTGAGAGTACAACCTACCAACTTTTCTAAACCAGTGAGCTTCAAGGATCCTCATGTCCCCTGAAAACTTCTCTTCTGTGAAAGACTCAGCAAGTCTCTTGTGAGCTGCAGAAAATGTGTTGTTCAATACATTTGTATGTTCAAAAACGTTTCCAAGTCTAATCATTATACTACAAAACAGAGGTTTCCAAAACTCCCATGTAATTCCTGATGAAGACTTACCCTCACAACTTAAATCTCATATTTTTCACCAGTAAGCCTGATAAAAAAAAATCAAAAGGTGCCTCAAACAGCATTTTAGAGAAGATGCCAACAGGTACTGCCTCTTCAAAGTTCACTGATACTGAAGCCTTATGCAGAGAAGTTTTACTTAATTCTACAAGAAGTTGAGGGCTTTTAAATTTAATAACAGGTTTGAGGCCTTTCCTCTAGGAACCTCTAATTAATTTAATTCTGCTCTTCACTCTCTTCTGCTTGCAGTAGAACTGCAAGGTTTTGATAGCAAAACCCTGAGATCCAACTTCACAACACTATTGAACGTCCAGTTTTAGTTTTCATTGATTTCAGTGGCAAGTTGGGCACTTGGACTAAAATAAAGGAGTCCAAACATATCATAAAATGTTCACATATGGAAGAGCTCCAGAAAATGTAAATAAAACAAAAGCATACCCAAGTTCAAGTAGGTCAGTATTGAATTGATATCTTCATCTCTAGAAAGGAGGAAAAATTAAGCTTCAGAAAACTGATTAGCTTTCTCACACCAGAACACATTATTTACGTTGGATTACATAATTATGTAATCCATAATTATGGATGTATTCATTCCTCTCACCCAGAACTCCCAAAAGGTATCCCACTAGTGTCAAAGTCACAGAGACTGCTTAGCTCCCATCCTCCATACCTGACAGTCTGATGCATTCATTAGAGAGGAAGGCAAAGGGCACAAATTTAAAGAAAAGGTTCTACAGGTAGAAAACATGTTCCTATGTGATGTCATTAGGTCAAGCTGGGAAGTCATCTGGGTGGACTTTTTCCCAGCATAAAAAAAGACCTCCTGATTAGTCTGCAAGAAAAGAAGCCCAGCAAGAAAACACTCCACCATTTGTACAACAGGGAAACGTTTTTGCAGATGGACTCACCTCTCCTCTTCCTTTTCTGCCGTGACTTTTGATAACATCAGACGAACCAAACATCTGAGGGGAAAAAAAGCAATGAAGAAACAAGATTTTTTTTTTTTCAACAGTGTACTCTGTCCTAATTTTCCAGAAGGGGGATCCCACTTTTCTTCCTTATGCTACCAACTCACAGAACAATTCAAAATGTCAAAGTGAGAATAAGATTGTGCCATTTCCCACTTCATTGCCTTGCTTTGTATGTCACTATAATGTACTTTAAAATAAATGTATTTTAACAAAGGCTTTAAGGAAATACTGGACTAAATACATCTGTCTCACAATATTTGTTTTTATAAACAAGATGGAATATTTCAAGAAGATGCCACTTCATCAGAGGACACAAGCTGATATTAGGGGTTGAGGCTTGAGGTACATCTGCAGCACCAAAAAGACTGCTAAATAATAGCTCATCTCTGCAGTTTTCCATCCTCCTCGTTATAATAGTTTTCAAAAAGAAACAAGAGAAATTTCTCCTTCCTTGTAAATATATTGAATTCTCACTTTAAGGCTGCAAATAATTGCTGGTAGTCTTGTAAATGTTCAGACAAGTACTCCAAAGCTTTGATAGCCACACTTTGCTGGTCATTCTGAAAAGAAATTAAAACATGTTTTGTATATACTGCACTACCTCAGTCCCTACAAAAAAAATAACCAACCCCGAAACAACAACAACAACAAAAACCCAAACAACAAAACAAACCAACCCCAAAGCAACAACATATTGCAGAGGTCTGTGCAGCCTACCAGCAGGAAAAAGAACAAAGGATTCTGCCCAGAATTGCCTCAGAGTGCAGAGGAAACTCTAAGGAGAGATCACACCACTGTGCACAGAGAGCCCAGGGCAAGAACAGGACCAGCACAGGCTGGTAAGGCTTTCCTGCCTTACAGGGCTATGAACAAAGCCCTAACAGCTTGAAATACAATCAGCCAGCTCAGACATCACTCAGGTCACCAACCAAGAGGCAAACAGGAGGGACAAAGCACTTTTCGTTCTTTCATTGTTGGCTGATGTGTGTTTTGTGCGCAGGTCCCCCCCTCTCACGTCAAGGATCAAACCCCAGAGGCAGAAGAACGATGTAACATTCTGCTAAGGAAAATCTTACAGAAATACACCGTGTCATTTCCAGCTGCCAACATTTATAGCTCAGAATCCTTTCTTTTTCTGCTGACATTTCAAAAGACACCATTTCTTTCTAGGTGAAATTAATTTGCACTTTGCATTCCACACCACACCGGAGTGAGGCCTTTGTCCCAGAAGCATGAAATACTGAGAAATCCATGGAATACAGGGAAATATTAAAAGTAGGCCAGGTTAAAGAGGTTACAGCTGTCCTACTTATATCAACAAAGCAAAGGAAAGGCAACATTATCTGCTCTACCTCTAATGCAATTTGAGCAGCCAAACTCAAGAGGTTAGTGCCTGTGTTTTTATCCACTCCCAGCTTGTCTTCATGTTGAGATGTCTTTTCTGCCAGCTTCCCCATCTCAACCACTGCCTCCACAGCTGAAAGACACACAGGGAAGAAATAACATTTTTTTATGGAAGCAATTGGAAGGTGGAAAGTTCTGCTGTTTTAATGACTTATGGAAGGTCATAATTTTCTATTTTTTTTTTAATAAAACCAAGACAAGAAAACCTGACCATACCACCACTTCTCCACAGATCTGCATTTCTTCCCTAGAGAGGTGCCAAAAAGCTTTCCAAGCTACTAATCTAAGGAAATAAGGATGCCATACAAATGATACTCATCTCACATCCTAATTTTTGTTCTGCTAAATAACTGTTTGTCACCAAAGACAGAAGACTTTCTCTAATGCACTGTCTGGGCGTCATTCCAAGCTCCCACATCTTGGCTTGTGCTGAAGGTGCCACTGCTTTTATGTTCACACTGTGCTGTGGTTCCCACTCTATATTATGTGAACAAATTATGCTCTCATTAAAAGATGTATAGAGAAGAATTAATTGGCAGAGAACTCACTGGAAAAAAAGATCTGCCTGTTACTCTGTATTCAAAGTAAGTAGAGACTGTGTTTGTCAATTTTCATTACTTGAGCTAAGATTCTCATTAAAATATGAAACGGCAGAACTCATTATAAAAAAGAAAGAGGCTACAGAGATATGCCATTCTGCAAGTCATCTCAGTAATTCATGTTTTTTTTGATAACTCCAGGCTTTACTTGTCCAGAGGAATTAAGAGCAGTCATAATGGTTCCCTCAAGGTTCATTTAGCCCAGCATCCTTTTTTCATATTGCACATGGATACAAAAACATACGAAAAGCAGTGAGCATGCTGTGATTCTCACCCTGAATTGCTACTACAACTCCTGCCCATGGGGAATATGAGAGACTTCCTAGCCAGAGGCTCCATCCAGACAATATCAAATACAGCAATGGACTCTGCATCTCACAACCTCTCTGCAAAAGACAACTCGCTCTGAAAATTTACATCTGCAGCCTGACACTTTCAGTGACTTCAGAGACCCTTCTTCTAGCAATCCTCTGCTGTGTCTTTCTCAAGATGAACAGTCCAAATCTGTTCAGTATTGTCTAACATATGTGGCACTTTTTTTTCTTTATAGTGGACCCTTTATCTTTCAAGTTTTACCTTTATTAGTGTCGTTCTCCATCACTGCAATCTTATAGACACTGAATTTAGTAAAGATGCTGTTTGGATCACACCTCTCTGCTTCTCTAACTGCCTCTTTAGCCTAGTCACAGAAAAGATTGCAGGAAATCAGGACAAAAACATCTTGAAACTAGTAGTACATAATTTGCAACATAAGAGAGCTAAAAAGATATGCAAAATGTTATGGTTGCATTGTTGATATCTATATAATTACTCAACAAGTTTGGTTTGGCAACATCCTCCCTTGATAGAAAGGGAGACCAGAAGATGGCACTGAAGGATGACAACGACCAGAAAGGAAAGAGCCAGTTCCTCAAAATCAGAGCTACAGGTTCAGAAAGCAAGAGAAGCCCTGAGAATGCTGAAATATTAAACTCCCTTCTGGCACTCTGAACTGTGAGGTTTAACACCCCCAAACCAGGAAAGCCTGGGCAGGTAAAGCAGGTGCACTTCTCTGCAGATGTAAATTTAGTCCCAATGACACAGCTGCAAAATAAAAACAATGCAAATAAATACATAAATATGTCTACATCTGTATTAAATATACCTTGTCAACTTGCTTCAGATGAAAATAGCAAGAAGCCATGTTCCTCTGCAGCTTGGCCAAGTTCTGATCTATCTGCCTAGGTGTGTAGAAGCTGACAGAATAATTGTACCAGTGAAGGGCTTCAGAATAGCTTTTTTCCTAGGAAATATAAAACCAAAACAAAAAAATCCAAACAAACACAAACTTATTGGGTGATTAAACTGCCTATGTCCTCCCCATTTTTATGTAAAAAAAAGGTGACAGAAAATGAAAGATTGAGAGAGTCAGGTGTATTCTAGTGTAGGTTTTCCCCCAGAAGAGCCACGCTTTGCCTGAGGCCCCCCAGGACAAGGTTGCCCCTCCTGGCTGCCAGGGCACTGCTGCCTCCTGTTCAACTTGCCATCAGCCAGAACCCCCAGGTCCCTTTCCACGGTGCTGCTCTCCAGCCTCTCATTGCCGTCTGTCTGTACATCCAGGTTGCTCCAGGTGCAGAATCTGGCACTTGCCTTTGTTACATTTCATACAGTTTTAAGTGCCCAGTCCTCTAATTTGTCTAAATACTGTGAGGGACAGTATCTAAAGCTTTACTGAATCCAGAGATGACATCAGCTGGCTTCCCCTGATCAACTGGGTGGGTGACCTTGTCCTAAAAGGAAATTAAGTTTGACGAGTAGGACTTCCCCCTCCTGAACTAGTGCTGGCTGTGACCAGTGACTGCATTGTCCTTCAGGTGTTTTTCAGTAACTCCCAGAATAATCTACATAATTTTACCAGGCACTGAAGTGAGACTGACAGGCCTGTAGTTTCCAGGGTCGTCCTTCTTGCCCTTCTTGAAAATTGGGATAACATTTGCCAGCTTGCAGTCAGCTGGGACCTCTCCAGACCCCCAGGACCATTCAGAAATCATTGAGAGAGGCCTTGCAGTGACACCAGCCAGCTCTTTGAGTACCCTTGCATGAATCCCATCGGGCCCCACCGACATAGAGGGATCCAGCTGGAGAAGGAATTCTAGCCATAACTTCCCATGCACAAACCTTGAGATGAGGCCACCTGACACTCGATTTTGTAACGGAAAACAGCACCCAGATGGATGAAAATAAAACTAGTGCCAGCTGGAACAAGGATCTTAGTAACAGTTTGCACTTTAACCAAAAATAAACACATCAAAGAGGTCACAAAAAGATTTTCATTTTCACTGGTTTAAATAAGAACACTACTGGTTGGTCCCAAACCTCATAATGTTTGGCAGCTCTGTCCCACAAGATGATGTGCAGCTGATTCAAGGTTTCAGGCAACAGCTGTTTCCCAGTATAATGACCTGAAAAGATACTGCAAATCATCACTTTACAAGAACTTTACCAAGCACACCGAGAAGCATCCAAGAACCATCTGAAAAAGACTGTCCCATAGCTTACAACAAAAAACACACCCCCAACCAAAACTCATTGAAAAAAAAAACTATTAAGAGAAAAATATTTTCAAGCTTGAACAATGTAAAAGTGGCTCTTGCCCCTGGATTGATGCTGTGTGAAACAGGATCTGGCTTACAGCAGATCTGACAGTACAAAAATATTACAGTTCTACAGGTGCAACAGACATGAAAAATAAGCTGCTATTCAGCTGCTCAAACAAGGATATGCAACCTGTTTTAACGCTGAAAAACAAAACTACATTGGGCTGGGTGGACGAGGTATTAACATTACACAGAACTTCTGGTAAATGTGTCTGATCCCACATGCCAGTCACACAGTCCACACTAAGAAGGAGGAATTGCTGTAGCAAATGAATTTAACCCTGAGCTTTATCACTATGAAACTGAGAGAAAAGTAAAGGAAAACAGATACAAAGAGAAAGAAAGAAGAGAATAAGCAAAACAAGTGAAAATTAAAATTCAAGACTTTAGCCAACCACATCCAGCTTTCAGTAAACAGCAGCAAAAGACAGATACAGACCTATAATAATTTCTTCAATCTTTTGCTTAGCAAGCAGCTCCCTCTTATTCTGCAACAGGAACTCGATGTGGAGCAGGGTAATTTTTCCAAGGTCAGGTGAAGATTCAAATCGTTCAGGAACAGATTTCAGAAAATCAAGACCAACTGATTCCCTATTCAAACAGATGCATCTTTAAGAGGCTGCACCAGAAGAGCTGTTAATTTTCCATTCTAGACATTCACATATTCATGCCATGCAGCATGGTTCTCATTCAATCACACTGACAGAATGAATCAAGGTATGAATTTATTATGGTTCAGCTATTCAATGGCAGCTTCCTATTAGCACTTACTTGTTCCACCGTATTCAGAAGGGAGTTTACTCCTCCCATTGGCTTCAAGACAGAAGCACATCCATAGGTAATCATGATGGAGCATTCAACAGGGGGAAATTTCATGCCTCTATTTATTTTGCAGTAACTTGTTCACCCTTCTACTGCTTCTCCCAGGAATGATTCTAGGACCCCAAACTCATTCTGAGGGTTGCTTAGAAGAAAGACTTCGCTCCGATAATTCCAGACATGTCTTAAAACTGCACAGGGAATCTTAATCATGCCAAAGTAAGGCTGCAGCACTGCAGATTGCCACTGAACTTATTGCATTCCCTGTTTTGTTGCTGTCATAATCAGTATCACCTGCCATAAAAATGACAGGCTCCCTCTCAAAACTGTTTACCTTACCTCGGTGAGCTTTTATTTAAAATAAAGCATCACTGGGTAATAAGATGTTCTTTGCTTACAAAGGGACACCTACAAACTCCAAACATCGTGTTTACCCCAGTTGGTGATGCTTTCCTACCTTCCATGCTCCAGCAGCAGTTTGGCAGTATTCAAACAGAAGTCTAAAGACATCTCCAAGTGCAGGAATTCTGCAAGAGCTAGACAGAACACAAAGCACTTGAGATTATTTAATCAACTTCAACACTTAACTGCTCAAACTATCATTTAGCTCTCACAGCTTCTTTCAAAGACAGAAACAAACCAGAAAAAAACAACAATGTAATAGATCTAAAACAAAAGGAAGAATAACACATGCCTATTGTGTTTTGCCTTTCCCAGTACAGCTAATGCAGTACTACAGAAGGGTGACAGACTGCTGGCCCTGGAATTCTAGTCCTCCTTCCTTTAAACATTTCTGGATGTGGAGTAGTAGGACCTTACTATGAAACCTAAAGAGAGGTGTGATACCTGCTTTGATATCTTCATCTGATGCTCCACTTTTAAGAAGAATTTTAACTTTCAAAAAAAACCCTGCTGGATGTGTATTCTCCTGCACAGTGAAAAACAACACATTACTTGGACAGCTCCTTGTAGAACACAGAAAATGTGCAGCACATTCCTAACACAGACAAATATTAAGAAATCACATTCTCCCCACTGAACTCTTCAGTTCCATTTTAATGACTGAAGCAAGAGGTAGGCAACTTACACAATATTTTCTTCCTAATTGCAATGTGCACCTTTATTATTTATTCTCACACTGCCAAAAGACTGTGAGAACAACTAAACAAGAGATGTATGACTCTCGTTTTGCTGTGGCCTATTTTTGATACTTTTAAATAGAAGCTGAACAATACCCAGTGATAGAAATATTTCCTTCTTTCCTATGTGTGAATTGGCTGGATTACTCTAGAATTAATATGAGCAGAATTCAAAGTAGCTTAGAAGAAGAAATTTAGGAGGGAACAACAATGGAAGCAACTGGAAATAATGCAGACTGCATACTACAGCTCTCACTAAAACTGCACATTTCAGGCTCCAGAATAAAAATTTTCCTCCTGTTTTCCATACAATATCAAAAATTGTGATAAAAACACGTTCCATCTCAAAAAGTTGTGTAATAATAAATACAACAAAAAAGATAAAGGGTTTATATACTGTAGTAGCATATTATTTGAATGACTAAAATACACTGCCTTTTATCCTGATCTCATTAGCACATGATCTGTCTGAAAGTTCTAACAGCATGTGGAAAAATGAATTTTTCATGTAAAACAAAATTTTATACTGAAAACTTGTTTTTTATGAAGCAGACAATGAAAATTTTTAAACTACCAACCAAAGACAACCAGGATTTTTTCCAATTTTATTTACTTTACACTAACCTGAACAGATAGAAGCACGAAATTAATTAAAGTCTTTATATGGGAAACAGAATTTGTACAAGGTCAAGAGCCCTCACTGCAATGACTGCTTAGAGATGCAAGATCTGTTCCTTCAGGGTAGCTGGTATGCTTATGCACCTCATTTTTCAGGTTCCAGGAGGAATGCAGTCATATTAGTGAAGTGCAATAGCTAAACTAATTGTTTGGAGTAAGGCCACAGCTTTCAAAACAGACCTCTGGTGCTTGTTCAAATATTTGTACAGATGGGACCTCAAAAAGTCGAATGGAGTTATCCATTATAACTGCTATAAACCTCAGGTGGCCCACTCTGCTTGTAGAGTTCTCATGAATGCAGGTGTTGGGAGGAAGGGGTCCCAAAGCAGAGGACTGGTGACTGTAAAGGCTCCAGTGACCTCCCAGGTGACAAACCCTGATAAGCCCGTGTGAACGGCCTGTGCTCCTCTGGCACGGCCCCAGGTTAAATTTGCCTTTCTGCCCTCTCCTGTGCCTCTGCCTGGGTGTGGCTTCGGAGGTCCCCCAGTTAAGGAAGAAACAGAAACAAATCTACTCTTCGTGTTCCAGCTGCGTGTTTGTGGCTGTCCCGGGTGCCTCTCTGTGTCGACTCACACCACACGGCAGAGAAATCTTAGTCATGTCATCATCAAAGGACCTCACTGTTAACAGACAGGAGGCAGTCAGAAAGCTCCACACCTACACGCAGAGAAGTATTCCTCTACAGAAAGAGCTGGGAACACCAAAACTTAGGAGTATGAAAAAGTAAAGAAAACACACCTCATTACACACCAGTGATTCACATAGTCCTTATTGTTATGTTAATAAATGCCTGAGTTTCATCTATTGCGAGCCACAAACACATTATACCTGATTTGCCAAGTTTATGGCTTTCAGTGCCCTGTCAAGGTACAGAGTGCAATCCCACTCAAAATAGGTTGTGGCCAACAAACGTAACACTTTAGCCTGGAAAGGAAAGATATAGCCACCTGTGAACATACATATGAACATAAAAGACTTAAATTCTAAGGTCATGACGTTCTGAGTAAAAAAAAATTCCTTCCTGGAATCAGGCATATAAAATGATTGCTCAGTTCTGAAACATATTCAGCCCTAAAGCACTGCAGTACACACAGGACGTGAATCAAACAGAGTTCAGAGCAAAACAGAAGGGTAGCAAGGAAAATCAGAGACCTGGAAAAAGCAGAATGAAAGAAGAAATTGAAAGAACAGGAGGGACACACTTCACTGAGAGAAAAACAAATAAACAAAACCAAACAAGATAAAGATGTACATTATAATGGCTTTCAAATACATAAATTATTTATGGAGAGAGATAAAAATCTCCATATCCGCTGTGGGGAGTAAAAGGATTAATAAACTTCTGAACGAGGCAGACAAACATCTATCCGAAATGGCACAGCATGTATTGAAAGAAGGGGAAGGAAAGAAGAGATGGCCTTTCAGGGTCTACTTCAGCCTTACTTTCTACAGTTTGATTTCTGAGAAATAGTGGATTCAAATGGGACTTAAGGGCACTCATCAGTGACTGATCCTCATAGAAACTGAACTTGCCACTCTGCCAAACTTCATAACAAACTCTAAAAAGGAGGCCAAGAAATCACTGGTCAGGTTTGGCACATAAGAGGCAGATGATAGACTAGAGGCAGTTTAACAAAATCCTCCTATTTGTAAGCAGATATTTCTCTGTTTCTTACCTGCATTTCTTTGCCAACAGAATATTTCATGTCCATCTTCCCAATCTCATAACTCTGGCTGTCAACGATAAATGAAAGTTAGAATCAAATGGGATAAGAGAAATAAATTCAGCCAGTCTTCCGATAGGTGCAACGTTCCTATTCTTAACCAGTTAGAAACCACTTAAATCACACCAGTAAGTATTTACACATCTCAGTACTCACTTTTACCAGAGAACAGGAAATTTTGTTTTCTTTCTACCTTTACATCAAAAATTGTGCTCAGTTTCTTCAACCTGTTGCAGCACCTTCTGTAACATCTTCTGCATTTCAGTAGCTTTATCAGTTTGAACCACAGAGATTTTGTAGAGGCAAGAGTTCCCATTCTCACCTGACACAGAATACAGCCATGCACAAAAGCTATTCATGACTGCTCTCAAGATCACAGCAGCTCAACAGCAGAGACAGGACCTGGGAGTCCTGATTCCCCATTCACCTTCTAAATGCTTAAATGGCAGCACAAAGGAACACTCAGCAGAGAACTCGGGGGTGGCTCCACAGAACCAGATTCTAAATGAAGAACTATTAGAAAGAAAAACAGTAACTGGGCATTTGTTTCCTGAGCTAATATATTCTCAGACCAGAGGAACCTTAACCCACTAGATGGAGCCACATCTCTTTCGATCGTTATTTTCACTTTGCAAAGCTTCATTTCCCCCTCAAATTCTGTCATCAGGATTTGGTGATTAATTTTCCACAAGACTAAAACATAAAATTCTCTTCAAAGCACTATCTGTAATTAATTCTAAGCATTTCCACAAATCCTCTTTGACAACATGTGACCATAATGATTTGGCATTTGGAGTACCACAACAGTTATTTGGATCCTACCCAGCCCATCTCTAACCTTTCCTTTTTCACTTTGATGTTTGTGTTTTTCATCAGTCAAGGATTTGCTCTCCACAAAGCACCTCTTTATGAGACATTCAAATACTGGTTAAAACAGATCAGTTTAAAACTGGTCAGAAGAATTCATCTACTCTCTTCCAAAGCTTTCAAATCCCTTCGCTGTCGTTTATGAATGGCACAAAAACTGGGAACAGCCTCTTCAGGAAAATAATCTCTTTGCAAGAAGCATTAGGGAGAGAATCGACCAGAACCACGGAAAGATTTCATTCTAATGACATGGAAATCAGTGTGGGAAGCAGACATAAATTTTAGGCAACAGAGTGTCACCACCACAAAGTATCTGCTCAGCTGATTTGGTTCAGCTAAAATGTTTTATCCTCACCTGAGCCAGAAGGAGCTCTCTTCATACCTCTTGCATTCATAGGTTTCCACTCCAAAATTGTAACAGAGGATTGACAGGTAACAGGTCTGCAATAAAAGACTGCTGCTTCCATAATGTTCTTTTGAAACATCATGAGATCTGTGGCACTCCAGCCTCATGTTCTTTAAAATGCATTTTACTTCAAAGGAATGACCACAGTTACCACTTCTGGCCTTTTACAAGGGGACACTGAACATGAGTAAAATGGAACTATAATTGTGTGGGAAAGGGAAGCCTCATAAACCAGTCCAGGACATGCAAAACAGCAGGATTCTTGAAACACATGAGGAACACGTAGTTCCTCAATAAATCACCCTGAAAGCACTGAAACTGTGTAAAGTAAACAATGACAATTAAAACTCGAGAGGAAAAATTGGAATATTACAATCTCTTTTTTAAAAATGACCAAAAAAAGTTTAATATATTTAAGTGAAGAGGATTCTACCTCTTCCATGACAGGCTTCTTCCCAGCATGTCTGCCTGGGGTTAAAAAACAATCATCTGCATTAAAAGTTTTAGGAGAAAACAATTTTTGAATGCTTACTTATTCAGAGCACTGTTGCTTTCTGCTTTACCAATCAGCCCTGGCAACATCTGCTCATAACAACTTGTCTTTCCTTTGAAATTATTTGCAGCTGTCATATGTCATCCGAAGAAGAGACAGAGAAGTCATTTTATATGCTAACAGGCTGCCAATATTTACATCCATTTTGTCTCTGCAGTAACTTTTTTTTTTCCAAGCCTAAATGATGTTTCTTGCAAGTGACTCAGACAAAAGTGAGAAAGGTAGCACAACATCTCGCTTCAAATTTATTATTTCCTTGCAAAAGCATGGACTCAGTAAGCACAAACACACAAAAAAAGATCCCTCTCAGATGTGAACCCCTGATTTCTCTTAAGTTCACTTGTGAATGTTTTCTTTCCAGAACAGAAAGTTGACTGTGCTGAGTCCTGGTTCACAGACTGATGATGATGCACAAGCTGCAAATCCTCTCCAGCTGGTCTGGGGTACCACACATCACTGTGACACACCCATTCCCTTGGGATGCTCTCCAGGTGCTCTCTGTACAGTGGGACTCTGGTAGAGTTAAGCACTGACAGCTACCCAGCAGTCCAAAACTTTCACTCAGCAATCACTGGCTCCTTCCTTTTTCTTGTTTCTCTCTCTAAGCCAGAAGTAAATTGTACCTCTCATCATCAGAAACCTTTCCCTTGTCTGCATCAGTGCTCTTGGTTTATGAAGAGCATTTATCATGAGAAGTTTAATATTGTTTAATGAAGGACCTCAGGCGGAAGAATTAAATTCAGTTCAAATGAAATGAGGAGCAGGAATGCAAAGACCCCAGTGAGAATTCACAGTAAGAAGCTCTGCTCTTATGATTCAAATCAAAGCTAGAGCCCTGCAACTGACTTAGTCACTCAGATGCACTTGAACAAGGCCTGCAGATCACAAAAACCAATTTAAAATCAGTTGGAGTTTAATTGATTAAAAACCCAAATAATCTTCTACCATATTTCCCATATTTCCCTTTCAGAATTTCCATCTGCCTCTTCGGATTCTATTGCCTACAGAGACAGGAACAAAGTGTTTCCTAAATACTGGGAAAACATGTAAGCAAATGAAAATAAATGTGGGAAAGTTTATTCTGATATAAACATATTAGACTTTTATCTTTGCAAACAAAGAACCATTCTGCATATGATAGTTTGTTTTATCTGTGTCACAAGAAATACAAAAAACACAGTCTGGTGCAATGGGAAGCCTCTACAGGTTCGTGAAAAGTAAGATTAGTACTGAGGGTATGGTAGACTCACACATCAAAAACTTAGTACCAGCTCTTCTCTTGTCCCATCTGACCCCAGACAAGAGTTCATATGGGTACAAATGAAGATACAAGATCAAGATGTAAAATGCAGCTGGGTCTGTAGAAGAGTGAGTGGCATATTCAATTCAGAAATCTTTTTGCCTTGCTTGTGGATTTGTCTTCTCATTGTTTAGGAAGAGTTTATCACTCTATTTCAAATTCTCAACCACAAGAAGCAAGGAAAAAAAATTCACTTTGAAAAAAAAAATACAACCAACCTGCTGTTTTCATGCAAAACTTTTAGTAAGCAAATCTCAGAGGCAACCAACCACAAGAGACACACAGCTCAGAGTACTTTTCAAAAATCTGAGAGGGCACACGTCATTCCTTAACATATAAAGAGGAAGGCAGGTTCTTGAAGTTTGGAACGATAAAGAAGGGATGATTTCACTCACTTCTTTCGGCAGTTTCATCAAGATATCTTTGCAGCGCTGCACACACACCATTGCTTTCTGAAAATCCCCTTGAGCAACTGCCTAGGAAAGCAGCAGAGCAAGCCAACAAGCTGTTAGTGTGCAACTGGTCTTTAAAATTCATTAAAAGGCTGATTCTTTAAAACAGGACCTGGGTTGGGTTTTTACATGCAGTAAAGCAAGGTTTGGGATTAGATATTCGTCCTTACAGTGCTGTGATAATTCTGTGTATTTCCATATATATTGCCAGGTGATAAAGTCGTCCAGAAAACCACTGCAGTCCTTAGGTAGTGTGCAAAGGCCAAAAGCATGGGACAAGATCATTCAGATGTTAAGATGATACAACATTTCAGCAAATCTTACACCACCTCTCCATTTTGTCTCCATGACCAAACTAACAATTCTGGGCACTGCTTTGGCCTGTTTAGGGCAACTCCTGAGAATTTTGGAGATTTCCCTTCCAGATACTGGGGTCAGGAGTGTGATAAACAAAAGCAAGAAACTACATTTGCTTGTATTAACACTCCTTTGTCTCTAATATTCCACAACACTGATAAAGTACTCAGACACTCCAGTCAGGCACAACAATTCCTCACAGAGCTTAGAACTTCTAAATTACATATATGGAACTACAGTAATTTGTCTTGTTTGTGCCCTAGAAAACCTTTAGCACTTTTCCAGACCTCTCTCATATTGTTTTTTTAATAACTATCACCATGACTCTTACCTTGCTGTATGCATGGGGTTAAGACTTGAAAGAAAATATCAAACATTGTGGAAACCACCACTGCCAGATCTTGTAATTTTGTACTGATTCTCCCATGGTTAAAGCCTCTGTATGTGGAAAGCAGCACGCATGAGGTCAGGGAAGAGAGGGTATTCCTGCACAGCAGGATCTCTGATAGCACATCATATTAACAGCTTTGAGGATGTTCATGAGTTTGCAGAGTCATGGAAGTTGTAAGTTGCAGAAGACTTTGTACAAGTGCAAATCCTTGTTAGATATGGACCTTGGCTATGTGCTGCCAGGAATACCACCTTCACACACCTTCACCACCTAACTGCAAATGTAAATGCAGTATGAGGAGTGTTCTGAGTGACTACAGAAGTGTACATGTGACATGAACTCAGCTTGGGGGACCCAGGCTCCACACCTACCCCTCTTCTTCAGTCAAGTGCAGGACACTGCTGGAACTGACACATTTATGATTCATACAGGCAGCTGTTTATTTTACAAACAGCCTTGCCAGCCAAATCACAGAGCAACAAATCTGAACTGGAAGATATAAACACCACAGCAAAAATGACTGTGATAAATCAGGGGAAATTAAAAATCATTAAATGATTGCAACACTGAATGCAAGCACGAGATCTGCTATCTTACATCTCAGTGAAGGAAACATATCCCTCAGCAAGTCTTCAATGCCAAGCATTCAGGTATCTAATAACTGGGTCAGAGTTTCCCTCTATCCCTCTCGTGACTTATAAGGAAAACTGTGAAGAACACATACTGATTCAGCTTGATAAGAGAGTACTTTGAAAAGGTTGTTCTCCACATCAGCTCTGTGCTCTTGAATATCTGCTTCACCATCGCTCCCCTTACGTAACTTTGCATACAGCTTCTCTATGTTCTGGAAAACAAAGCACAGGCATCAGCCAAGGAACTTACAAAGAGGTGTGTATGTAAGAAATTAAAACTGGAGAAGAACTTACACTCATGGCATTCTCTAGAAATCCATCAGCAAGATCAGCTTTTCCAACATCTATCCATCCTTTCGCAGTTTTCATAGACATCTGAAGGAGAAAACGGTAAGTCCTTTGTGAAAACACAGGCACTTTCAAGAAAGGCAACATAAGATCTCATTCTTGTTGAGGTGTATCTAACACAGCACAAGGGTATTTCAGCTCCACAATCTCTGACCAGCAACTCTCACTCCTGAATGAAGTCTTGAACACTTAGATGCAGCATAAGACTTATGGTGCCCTCCTTGACAATATGATACTGAAACAAATGAATGTGCTGCTCATAACACATTTCACCCTGTGAAAAGATGTGATGCTGACCAGACATTCCTAACTCCACCGCCTCAGCAAGGTAAAATACAGGTCCCACTTCAGCCCCTACTTTGTTCTCTTGAAAGGGAAAAAAGGGGATCATCAATCTTATCTTTCCTCAAGTGATGAGAAGAGAGAGTCAGCAACACTCCTGCCAAAACACCAACCACCCTTCCAGAACTACACATCTATCTCTCTCCCTCTCCAAAACAAGCATAATAAGATTTGAAGACTTCCCTGGGGGATCAACTGTACCTCATTGCTCAGCCACAATTAGCCTTACCAAGATCTGCCTTCGGATGGTTCCCTCCGGAGGATCCGCGCCCTCACAAAGGCGGATCAGTCTGCACGCAGCAAACCGCACTGCAAGGAAACAGGGCAGCCATTCAGCAGCTTCCTTTGCACTTCTTCTCTGGGTTTTGGGGTTTGGGGGTTTTTTATTTTTACAGAAAGTCAGGCCCTGCCATATCTGAAAGGCCATTTGAAATTAAAAGAGAGAACAATTTGAAAGCAAATCTGAATTTTAGCCAAGATGCTTAAAATTGCTATTCAGGCAGTAAGAAAAAAAGAAATTACTCTCATTAAAATACCTATTAAACAATTTTGAGAGAGTTTAAGGCAAATACATGGTATTCAAAGACTTAATTACATTGCAGGTGCTTACAGTAACATGTCTTTAGAGAGCCTCAAAATAGCCTTGAGCAAAGTAAGGAAATGAAGTTTAATAATCTTTACAGTTTCAAAGCAAAAAGCAAATATATTTTCAGGCCTTCTTTATACACCAGGGATGGAAAAGACACCACTTAACGTACTTAAAACAGCCTCTCCCTGGCCCTTCAGCTGTGATCTGAGAGCATATTTTGTGTAAACTTACCCTTTTCCCTTTACCTGATACAATTAATATGATGCGGATTATATATAATTTTGACTATAATCCCTCAAGACAAGAATGTAGGCCTGATCCTGCAATCCCACAGAACCACAGAAGGAACATTCTGAGGGAAAAGACCAAAATGCTCACTTCTCCTTTCCCCCAGCCCTGCTCCAGACTAGCCAGAGAACCACCATCTGTGTACCTGGCTAAAGCAGGCCAGCAAAAAGAGGATTTAGTTTTTCTGTATAGAAACATTGATGAGATAATTACATTAAAGGAACAATCTCACTCGATATAAACTAAGGGACCGACAGCCTAAAATTTACATCCGTGTTATTCCCATATATTTTGAGATTAGAACCATGGCATCAGAAGGTAAATTACAGCCTCCTTGTGCTCTGGCACGGAAACGAGGAGCGATAAAAATGCCTGCACTGATTGTGAGCCACAAGAAGGTAACTATTCCTTTGAACAGTTTATACAAGCCCAGCTGTACATTCTCCTTTCTACCCTATCTGCAAAGCCCCCAACAAATCTACAGCAGTACATATGTGCCTGTCAGCAGAGAGCTGCTCATTTCGGTGCTGCAGCACGTGGAGCACGTTTAGGAAGGTACAGAACATACGTACGTTTGGCTTTTTGCTCATCGCTGACAACAGC
This sequence comes from Lophotriccus pileatus, assembly GCA_035583135.1. Classification (NCBI taxonomy): domain Eukaryota; kingdom Metazoa; phylum Chordata; class Aves; order Passeriformes; family Tyrannidae; genus Lophotriccus; species Lophotriccus pileatus. The sequence continues at coordinate 15,599,886 of JAWWES010000150.1, forward strand.
ACCCGTGTGTTTGGCCACAGCCCAGTTCCACAGGCTGACTGCACCCTCTTCCACCTGGATGGGAGAATTCCATGAGGTTTAATTTTGTCCTGCACGTGGGCCCCACTGAAATTTGCTACTGGAAAAAGAACAGTCTTTCTCACGTGCTTCGTATCACCACAGTAACCACCATGTCTGTGCAACTCCCTCTGGCGTTGCAGGCAAAGCTGTGAGTTTTCCATAAAATTGTCACATGGTCCCACAGGGACATCTTGGACAATGCCCTGAAAACAGGCATGCTGAGTGGACCACACAGCATTTCCTCACCTAAAACTGTGGCTCATTCAAGTATAGACAGCTTGGCAGGAGCACATACTCTTGTCACAAGCACATTTCATAAGACATAGTCTTATAAAGGCTATTTCACACCTGAAAAGATGAGAGCACTTCTAAGAGGAAGCAAGGTAAGAAAGAACATGACTCTGTAAATCCAAGGCTGACAAGACCTGAAACTAAAGAGAACTAATTAAATCACAGGGCAAGCAGCACATATATGTCACATCACCCATCAGTGCCTTTGGCTTCAATTAGAAATTCTACATGAAAGGGAGTTCTGTAAAGGAAAATGCTGGAATTAAGATGCATTAGAATATGTTCCTAGACAAAGGCCATTAACGTTTCTGTCAAGTCCACACTCAGCAAAACATGACCTCACTCACCCCATCCATCTGGGATGCAAATTTCTCAGACACACTGATAGAGAGAAAAAACTTTGTGCAGTTTCACATCACTGTGTCTAAAATACAACTGATTCCCTGGCAGCCTTCAGAACACATTATGTACACTTTAAACAGACACTGAAAGATCTGAAGGCACTGGAAAAGAATTGTAAGAATCTTATCAAGGTTTGAGAAATATCTGTAGTAAGGCTTCACCTCTTTTACATATCAAGAAGAAAACTAAGTAGCTAATTACTTTAAATACCTACACTGGGAACCTTCTGATATTAGCACCTGATAAACTTACAAAGATTGAAACTGAGTACCTCCCACTCTAATATTATGTACTGGCTTTACAAGGCAGTTAAAATGGCATGCTTGCTGATTTTCTTCTTCCTCAAGTATCTACTGTCATACAAGATGAGAAGGACCTCTCCTCTGATCCAGTACCAAACTGTTAACCCATCAGTGCTCTCTGCTTGCATTTTTCCTTGAGATGACAGTTAGAAACCATTCAAATTTTTGAAATAATAAAACCCTCAACCTCACCAGTAACCAGTAACTTTTCCCATTATCATCATAGAAGAGTTTGGGTGGGAAGAGACCTTAAAGACCATCTCGTTCCAACCTCACTGCCATGGGCAGGGACACCTTCCACTATCCCAGGTTGCTCCAGGCCCCATCCAACCAGGCCTTGGACACTTCCAGGGCTGGGGCAGCCACAGCTTCTCTGGGCAACCTGTGCCAGGGCCTCCCCATCCTCAGGCAGAATTTCTTCCTAACATCTAATCTAAATCTACCCCTGGTCCTGTCACTCCACGCCTTTGTCCAAAGTCCCTCTCCAACTCTCTGGGCACCCCTTTAGGTACTGGAAGGGGCTTTAAGGTCTCCCCAGAGCCTTCTGCAGGCTGAACAACCCCAACTCTCAGCCTGTCCTCCCAGGAGGGGTGTTCCAGCCCCTCTGATCATCTCGGTGGCCTCCTCTGGACTCGCTCCAGCAGGTCCGTGTCCTTCCTGTGTTGGGGACCCCCGAGCCGGACACAGCATCTCGGTGGGGTCATCGGCACACACTTTTACATTTAGGACCGACATTTCCCACTTTATTTTGGGCTTCCACGACTCAAAAATGAAGTGTTCTGTGTAGTGCCAAACACTGATCTTCGCTGCCGGGTGGGGGCGATGGGCAGCAGCACCGACCTGGGCCAGGCCCGCGGGGTGCGAGGCACACGCACCCCCCACTCCCTCAGGCGGGCCGGGAGCGGGGGGCTCTCCCTGCGCGGTCCCCCCGGCCTCCTCAGGGAGGCTCCGCGCCGCCTGGAACAGCTCCTCGGTGAGCGCCGCGATGCGCAACGGCGCCTCCTCCCTCAGCAGCTCCCGCACCAGCCCTGCAACACAGGAGGAGAGCGGGGCGTGACACGCAGCCGGGCGGCGTTTACCGGGGTGGGGAGGGGGGGAGAGCCGGCGCCCCGCGGCACCTTCCAGGGCGGCCACCCGGGGCTCCGCCATGGCCGGGGCGGCCCCTCCGGGGCGGCTCCGTGAGGGGGCGCGGGGCGGCGGGAACGGCGCCGCCGCCACTGCGCGTGCGCGTGCGCGAGCCCGGCGCTCCCGGCGGACCTACCGCGCCGCCGATTGGCTGTTCGGCGCCTCTGCCCCGCCTCCCCGCCCCGAGCGACAGCTCTTTCAGCCAATCGCGCGGCGCCGACGGCCCCTCCTCCTCCCCGCGCGCCGCCCGCGCGTTCCGGTGCGCGAGGCGCTTCCGGCAGGATCCCGGGAGCGGGGCCGGGATCGGGGCCGGGATCGGGGCCGGGATCGGGGCCGGGATCGGGGCCCGGGTGGGCGGGCGCGATGTCGGGGCTGCTGCACACCACGCTGAGCGGGCTCAACAGCGACTCGTACTGCGAGATCAGCCAGTACCGCGACCAGCACTTCAGGGTGCGCCCGGCGGGGGCGGGGAGGGCCGTGTCCGGGGCAGGGCCGGGGTGGAGCGGGAGGGAGCGGGGCGGCGGGAGCTCTGACCCCCCCTGTGTGCGCCTCTGTGCCCGCAGGGCAGCAGGCAGTTGCAGGAGAAGTCCCTGAAGATCTCCTCCACGCTGTACGTCGGCAACCTGTCCTTCTACACCACCGAGGAGCAGATCCAGGAGCTCTTCTCCAAGTGCGGGGATGTCAAGAGGATTGTCATGGGTCTGGACAAGATCAAGAAGACCCCCTGTGGCTTCTGCTTTGTCGAGTATCCTTTCTCTTCCCCTTCTGTCAGCCCATGTGTGATGGCCACCTTTAGTTCCAAACCCAGCTGTGCTGCTGCTGGAAGGGAGGCACAGCCGAGTGCTTTCTGCCAGGCACATCCCTTCCGACCTTGCACCTCGCTCTCCTCCACCTGAAATGTGAGACAGACTGTGCAGTGCTGCCACATGTCACAAGTGCCAGTGCTGCTCTGCTTTCTGGAGATGGCAGAGAGCTACTTTAATTTATTAATTTCTTTTGTGGTTTTAGGGCCAAAACGAGAAGTGAGTCCTCAGTCTGAGGTTTTTCGTGGCCAGAGCACGTGTTGGCTTTCTCATCTCAGCTTTGCACCTGAAGGAAGTAGCAGGATAAGCCACAGGGGTATTTCCAGACACAGCGTACACGCTCCTACAGGTCGTGCCACGAGCTGTCTGTGCAGAGCTCCCCTTTTGTTCTGTTTCAGTCAAGTTTCACATAGCATAAGGAGGCATATTACCTATTTCTTGCCCTTAGCAAGGCTTTACTGTCTTTGTTTCATCTTCTTGTCTGTGCAGGTACTGACATTAAAGTACAGAATCCTCTCCAAGCACTGACCGGTTTTAGTGCGGTTTTTGATCCTGTAGGCAAGAAAAAGGCCGGGGGGCAGGGGTGGGTTTCTTTTTTCTGTTTCTCAAATACAATAGTTCCTTTTTTTTATTTTCCATCTGCCCAACAAAAAAAACCCCAAACCAGAGCCAGGCTTAGATCTCCTTATAGAGTGCCTCAGATACTACACGAGGGCAGATGCCGAGCACGCCATGCGGTTCATCAACGGCACGCGGCTGGACGACCGCATCATCCGGACCGACTGGGATGCTGGGTTCAAGGAGGGCAGGCAGTATGGGAGAGGAAAGACTGGAGGACAGGTAAAAGAAATACCAGTTCACCCCCCCACCTCAATCTGATCTTCCCCCAAAAGGCTCTGTATGCTTCTCTGCTTGTTTTGTCTCACGCAGACTGTAAGGACCCGACAGCAAAGTTTAGTCGCTCCTGGGTTGTTTTGGTAACTGATGCCCTGGTGTTAAAAGCTGGGAACAGCTCAAGGCCCTTTCCATCTAGGACTCCAAACTTCCCATAGTGCAAGCAGAATGTTCCCACATCCAAGCCAGTGCTCTTAAAATGGTGCAGAATTTGTGTGGAGGGGGACAGTGTAGCTGTCACGCCAGTCCCACGACACAGCAATGCCCCAGGGCAAATGTGTGAGGTTCCTTTGCAGATTTCCAGGGTGGGGGGGATAAAATGTTCCGAGGGCCAAGCCTGGCAATTCAGAAAGTTGGGCTGCAAAGCTGAATGAAAATATTTTGGGGTCTTTCTTGCTTGTTGTCTGAAAATACCTCAACCATCAGATAGATATTAATTTGTAATTTGCATCACCTTTTTGGTGGATTATTTGAAAAGATCTCAAATGAGTTGAAGTGCTTCTGGCCTGAACTTCAGTTCCCACCAACTGAACAAGGAGTGGGTGACGACTTTGAGGTCCAGGAGGAGACAGGAGTGCAGGTTACTGACATGTGTGTTGTTGCTGTGCCCCAGGTGCGAGATGAGTACCGGACAGACTACGATGTGGGAAGAGGTGGCTTTGGCAAGATCATTCAGATGCAGAAGGCAAATCACCAGCCTGCAATCTATTAACTGCCACCTGGTTCCTAGCTCGTAAAGGGCTCTGTCCTTCCAGAGCTAGCCCTGTTCTCGCATTTGGGATCAGGGTATGGAGTGAGATCCAAGTTCCAGCAAAAGGTGGCCCTCCTTAGACTGTGGATATACATGTATTCATTCTCCTTTCCTTCTGAGCTAGAGAGGATGTTCTGTGCTGATACAGGGCAACAAGGAGAAAAAAAAAAGGATAGCTCTGCAGGATTCTGGGCAAGAAGAAATGCAGCATGTCACACACAGCTTATGCTACAGCAGCATCTTCATGTTGCAGCTCAAGCAGGTGGCTTCGTCCAAGCTGCAACTGCAGCCATGGTTGCTTTCAAATGGGACATTTTAAAAGCTTTCCACCATCTGAGCCCTCCAGGTGCCTCGTGGGGATGCACAAGAGATTCAGGTTTCTAATTTACAACCTCACCTGCTTAAAAAGCAGTATCACTGTGGATGAGAGACATGGAACAAGTGTTATCCGCTTGGAGGTGCTTGTCTGCACATGGGTTGGTCAGGGCCTGCAGAGCATTTCTCTTTGTGATGCCCCAGTGCTGCCTGGCTTTTCAGATCCTTGCTGTTCGGTGTGATTTTGTTAAAAAGTTTCTGTTAATTTTTTAAATAAACAGTTGTATTGTCTCTGGCTGAGGTGAAGGTAATTTTAGCCCTCATGGAGCTGTGCTTTGTATTGGTGGCTAGAAAGGTGTTGATAACACACCAGTGTTTTGGCTGCTGCTGAGCAGCGTTCCCACAGCATCAAGGCTGTCTCTAACATTCCCCCCTCACCAGCAGGCTGGGGTGGGGGCAAGATCTTGGGAGGGGGCAGAGCCAGCACAGCTGACCCAACCTCACCAAAGGGATATTCCAGACCATATGGTGTCTGCTCAGCCATAAAAGCTAGGAGAAAGAAGGAGGGGCCATTCCTCAGGAAAACATCTGTGTTCTGAAGCCCTGCTTCCCAGGAAGTGGCTGGATATCTCCTGCTGGTGGGAAATAGAGAATAAATATTTAGTTTTCCTTTGCTTCCACCTGCGACCTTGCTTGTGCTTGATTAAACTGCCTTTATCTTGACCCACGACTTCCGTTTCCATCTCACTTTCTCCCTGCCCCGTCCTGCTGAGGAGGGGAGTGACAGAGCAGCCTGGTGGGTACCTGGAGTCCAGCCAGAGTCAGCCCCCCACAGTCCTGTTGGTGCCCAGTGTTGTAGCTGTAGTGTTTGCTAAGCAGGCAGCTCCTGGCAGTCACAGTTTGTTGGCTGCACTGCTTATCTCTTTGCTTTGCTGGGCTTGGAA